>CM064571.1:4742519-5072631 GCA_032716605.1 Paralithodes platypus | reverse complement strand
AAGCCGTTGACTGCATTTCCTACTAATTTGCAGTCTCAGGCAGAGTTAGAAGACCCTTCAATGTTCACCGAAGGTGCGGTGTCCCGACGGTACTAATATATCTCTAGGGTTGTCGGTGATTTTAAAAAGAGATGGGTGAATGATACTTATTGGCACTGCGTGAGAGGACATCTAAGATTGCTGGTCATCCATCAGCACCCTCTCTAGGCGAGATTATGTTCATCCAAGATGAAAATCCTAGATTGTACTGGAAGTTGGGCCGCGTTGTGGAGGTGTACGAGGGCGAAGGCTCAGTAGGGCGAGTAGCGCTGCTCAAGACAGCTACTGGGACTACAGTTTGTCCGGTCGCACGACTGTACGCTATGGAGCTTGGCTCATCTACACATGAGGATGCTCCACCTCATGTTGATGGATCCGAGGCGGCTACTTTAGGCGATCCACCACAACCCGTTCGGGATACGCCTCAGATCGGGACTAGACCCAGACACGCAGCCCGTGGCGCCGGTGATATGTGGCGACACAAGATTGCTTCTGGGCAACTCTAGATATAAGGTGGGGTTCAGGTATTGTGTTTGGGGGGGGGGGGGGGGGGGGGTGTATCGTGGATTTACGATAGTTAGTGATATAACATACATTTTCTATGTATCATACCCTATATAGGCCTACAGTATGTACAGTATGTAAGTATGTAAGCTTGACAGTAAGTATGTATGCTTAACCCAGCGAGCACGCGCAGTGTGTAGTGAACACCACAGTTCTGGGCGGCAATATTAAGCTCCAATCATGCCTTTAATTGTCATTTTATGATAAATATCGTTATTACTTATTCATATGCGCCTATTTTACCTTTAACCCTCTCACGTTTTTTATGCAATTTTGAGCCTATTAGGGATACTTTAAAGCCTTTGTTACCATTAGGGGTATTTAGAAACCTTTAGTTTAGTTACTTCAACCTCTGCAGTTGTCTTTGAGTTAGCTGTGGGCAGAAAACTAATTTTGGAGGGGTAATTATAAGAGTGAGAGAACTCCATTTATTATTGCTAATCTGGCAACCTCTGCGTCATAAAAACGTGAAAGGGTTAATATGAAGATAGTAACCTGTAACAACAACAATAAAACAGGTCCTGATGTGGCGGCGTCTACGCCGTGGGACCACCTACCAGAGCTGCCGACCCTCCACGGCCAGAGACAAGATCAAAGACCAGTGGAGGACAACCGGATGCCGGCCGCGGGGAGCAGTTTCGGGAGCCAAACCGTCACAACCATCCCCTGCCGGGGCTGTTCGGCCAGGCAGCTTAGGGAACAACAACAACAACAACAATAAAACAAGTGGGAATATCATTTGGATGGTCAAAATCGCGAATTGTTAATGAGCGGTTCATTCATCAAATGTGAGCCAGCCTGCCTCACACCCTCTTCTCTCGAGGGTTGAAGCAGTACTGAGCCACTCCCTCACACCCAGTCTCTACCTTACGTAACACACATGATCACAGCCTAGGATCGGTTTGAGATGCTTACTCGAACATATACCAATGAATAAGAGAATAACAGGGAAAATAGGTGATAATTGAAGGGGGGGGGGGGGGGGGGGGGCGAAAGGGGGAAAGGAGGGAATAAAACTAGATAAAAAAAAAAAAAAAAAAACATTTGTCTTGCCATTTAGGTAAAACAACGTTGAAAATCATAGCACTGCAGAAAATGATAAACTCCTTCAGAAATCCCCATAGCACATGTTCTATGTGATCAAACAACTCACAAAAGGTGCATCTGTAGTTTCTATAAAACACATTTTATATATTTTGTGTATTTGTTCGATTTAGGTGATTACGGATTCAGGCGAATATATTTATAGAAAATTACAACTTTGACGACATATTGTGAAAAAAAAAATTACTAGAGTAAATTGGCTTTATAGGCCTTTTAGTGTTTTTAATTACCTTTCCAATGGTATATACACCATTCCTATAGGTCCAATAATAACTGTAGAATAACATCCGATAGTGCGGCAATATAGGTTCTGAGAAAAACAGGTGAAAGTCTAAGGTAATTAGGGGAACATTTTTACTTTTGTTTTTTTAGATTTACAATATTTTACGCAGGAACATGGCAAAGTAGAAGATGAAGCGTATGGGAGGTTGTAGAGTAGCTTACGCTCTTTCGATTTATATAGGTATGCTCCTCGTATGACCAGTAGTTACTGAGCATGTTAATTTCAAAGTTCGCTATATAACGTTTAAAGAATTACAGGAAAAGTTTGGAAAACATAAAAAAAACTATTTCCAATGGGTTTTCACTAATAACATTTCACTGGCTTATGAAGGGATGTTGACTCTTGTTGAATAAACACCTATTGGTATTTTCAGGATTTCGAGTTTTTTAAGCCTAAATTAACCGGTCGGTCCCCTTAAGAGGGTCCTCGGCCTTGCCCACCAAAACCTCTTAAGAGTGTTCTCGCCGTTCCCGGGTTAATAAGTTAAATAAGGCCTATAATACGAAAGTATAGTATTTACGAGTCTTAGGGAATGCATATATGATGATTATCATATAACCATGTCGTAATATTAAAAATGTGGTACGACATTTACCGCTAGACATTCGCTACAGGCTTAGCAGTATCCGCTAGATTAGTAGCACAGGTGATGATGTGTCTAGCGAGACGCCAACGCGTCAGAGCTTCTTTGTCCATCATCGAGGCAACACTACCTCCACTCTTAAGTTCGCCGCGACCCTCATTCCGGCTTTCATCCAGCTCTCATCTTATAACTTCATCCAACTGACAGACAGATCAACAAACTAAGCCATATTATCATGATTTAATTCTCTTCAGCATTATTTAACCTATTCCCTTTTTTGTTAAGGTGCACCCTCGTGGTCCCTTCGATGTAAACAACCAATAGTGTTCGAGAAGTAGCCATTTGCCTACCATCCATCAATACTTCTACATTACCTAACTACAACCTTTCTATGGTGATTTAATAGTGAGTTACACTCCCGGTATTTGTTATCCATGTACATTTTATATGAGCGGACCTTTTCAGTCTACTGTAGGTAGAGTAAACTCAGCTTCTTTAAATCCGCCATACAAACTATCATAATAGTGAAAGTGTTAATTTAATAGTTACTTCTACTTAACCCTTTGAAGATTAGGACGTATTTTGACAGTATATTCTGACTACCTTTAGACGATTTTATCAAGCTTAGGAATAATCTAAGGTAACTAGAAGGGTAAAGAGTATCTCAATTAACCCTCTGACCTCCATATACTGTACACTTCCTAATCTGAATACCGTCTTATAATTATTGCAAGGAAACAAAAAATAAATCCATAATTGTATCTTGAGTGGGAATACACCTATTCCATATATGCACAGACACTCAGACATACCCACACAGTTATATTTACTTTTTGATTCGAGGGCATATGTTTTTTTGTAATAGACCGTATTATGTAAACGAGATTGTGAACTTCGAATGATAATATAAAAACAAGTTAATGTTCTCTATGGGACTGTTAATTGTTCAGAATTATTCGTCAGTTTACCATTGTTGTTCTCCCAAGTGTTGTTCAGATATTCCGGGATAAGGCTTGTACACATTGATCCATAGATACACACACACACACTTATGGTATTCGCCATATTCGCACAATCTCTGCGGTGTTTCGCATCACATCATCCAATATTCGCCCTGCAATCGCTACTGTCGCCATCATCGATCGCCACATTCGACCTGATTCGCCATCAATTGTCGCACATCATCCGTCATTATCGCCACAATCGCACTGTGATCGTACTTCTGTCGCACTGTGATCGTACTTCTGTCGTACTGCAATCGACATAATTCGCCTTGTTCGACTTCTTTCGCTTCTGAATACTCCCTATTCGCCGCGAATTAACGTACATAGAAATAAATACAGTCGCAGGGCGTTCACCGTCAAAAGTTCGCGCAGTGGGATACCGCCTTAAAGCATGGTTCACACATTCAGGAGTGCGAGGCCGAGTTTTCACGAGTATTCAGGGTAATGACTCTCGCAATATTGGAGGAAGATATGGGCACTTTGGGACACTCACGGACACTCCTGGGAAGTCGGCGTGGGCAGCTCAAATTTCAAACCTGCATGAAATTCTGACCCCGAGTCAGCTCAACCTCAAGACACTCGAGATTACTCTGGAACACTCGAAATAACTCTTGAGTACTCGAATACACTCTTAACAACTCGAAAATACTCGTGAACACTCGTGGCAACTCACAGACAAAACTACGTGGTCAAAAATGAGAACTAATAGATTAATAACATATGAACAAATATATAAATATATAAATAATACAATGACAAATCATAAAACTCAATATATATATATGTATATATATAAATATATATATATATATATATATATATATATATATATATATATATATATATATATATATATATATATATACTGTATATACCAAGAAAATTAATTAATACCTAAACAAAATGACTAGAAAATGTAAAGTTAACCTCATATATGTTCATATTTTATCGATGGCTTGGACCTAGCAACTCTCTATCTATCTATCTATCTAATGCATTTATCTATCTCCCTTATACATTAAAATAACAATGTCTTATTTGGACTTTTTGTAATCTATGAATCATTTCTAATGCGATTGAATTGAAAAATATAATTGAGATGACGGGTTGCAAACCAGGGGCAAAGCAATCCCGGTAGACACCCTGACAATGCGGGAAAAAGAGCAGCCTACCAGAGCCAGAATAGCTGCCGTAAAGGAGACCAAGAAGACAAGGAGAGGACGATATCAGGAAAGGAAGAGAGAAAATACAACACTACCAGTTTCCCATGCTTTAACACCTGCCAAAATAGACCAGTCTATTTATTTAACCAGGCCTACCCATGCTCTAATCCCTGCGAGTATAGGACAGTCTGCCCGCAAAAGGAGCTCGAGTCCGGGCCAATCACAAGGATACCTGCTCAACCAATGGCAGGGCCGGAGACAAACAACTAAGGAGAATACCCAGCTACCAGCCAGATTTGCAATACAGTGAGGAATATTTTATGCAAATTCCTCACCAAGACCAAGTGTAATATCTTCACCGATGGGAACCCCAGAACCACCTCTGCAGTACCTCACGGGAAGACTGGAAATAGTATAAACAAAGTGATCAGAAACAAACGTATGGCCTGCAAACTAGAAAAAGACAGATATAGTGATTAACAGAAAAGCATTTATCATGCAACCGTACAACCCTTTTAAATAAAGAGGGTAATATTGAGAGATAGAGAATCTTCTTGTGTTTGTAGTAATAGCTTAAGTGTATTTTTAGAATAAGAATTGCCTTTACAATAATGAAAATAATAATATCCACATGTCCATACTATATAGAAACAGACCAAATTGAGTTCTAAATATAACCCGAATATAGTCTGACTGAAATTGAGGGAAGGTAGGTAAATACGATTACTACCTTCCACGAGTTAAGCTGGTTGTGGGTAGAACTTGTGTTGAGCTATAGGACGAGACATTCCTTGTAGTAGAGTCTAAGGTGGGAGGCGAACGAGTGTGTAGAGGAGCCAAGAACCAACATCCCCTGTGTCCGTGAGAGAGGCAGTTCCCCCTGATGTCCAGTACGCAGAAGAACTACGAGTCCTACGTCGTCCAGATTCTCGTTCATTGCTCTCACCTCTCCTCTACCCAGTACCCTAAGGCCCGAATTCTAGAACAAGGCTTGAGACCGACTTGAGTCTTGAGTCTGTCTCAAGTAGGACTTGAGACGAGCTTTAAAAAAAACTGATATGCTAATATCTTGAGTCTGTCTCAAGTCGGACTTGAGACGAGGTTTAAAAAAAACTGATATGATAAAACGAGTCTTGAGATTATCTAAGACCGAGCCGATGCCTCTGAGCCTAAGCCACCTCCGAGTAGGCTCGAGACAGACTTGAAAGTGGGCGTGGGACGATGGAGTTTGACAGAGATCGACTTGATGGACGATTTCGTCAATTATAAAACTTAAACCTGCTTGTAAAAGGCCGACAAAGTGGTCAGGCAGTCGAGTCCCATAATTGTTGTAATGATGTGCAGATGAGAGAAAACGGTTTAATCAAGAAGTAGGCTACAGTACGAATACACAACTTCAAGTTTCTACAAATACAATATCTTTAGGCAAGATTGGGAAGAATATTCTTTCTTAAGTGATTAAATATATCATATATTGGTTATTGTAAGCAACTTACAATTATAATTTACAACAGTAAACTATTTGTTATAACTAAATATGAGTAGTAGCTTCGTTACTGCAATGGTTAGCCTAATACTTCCTTCAATATTACAAATTATGTATTATGTATGCTCTGTAATCTTATCTTAATCAAATAACGTATATAAGCATATAGCTATAGGTTCGGTTAATACGACGTGCTAAATAGTACTCTTTAATTAAATAACTTAGTAGCCTACATAATCGGTATACGGTGTTTGGCGTGAATTAGTAGGCTATGTCGTGGAAATACATTCCTTATACAGTAGCCTATATATATATATATACAGTATATATTAAACTAGACAAGTTTTAATATTTATAATGACAATGTGATAGGTGATATCCGAACCTTAAACCAATAAAATACCATATGAAACACATATAATCATACATATACTGTATAGTAAACACAAGCAAGGGAAGAAATGCTGTTACTGCCTATTTTGAAAATGCAATACGTAAAGCGCGCCCTGTAATTGGCTAAACCGCTTGAGAAGAGTCCAGTCAGTCTTCCCTCTCGCTTACTTCTCTCGTTTATTATTTGTATATCTCGCTTGTGTTTACTTCATGATATAAAAGTTATTATTGTGCTTCCTGTAATATTTAATAGCTCTTTAGATTCGGATACCTCCGTAATTTATTAAGTAATCATTAAAATTTCCTAAACATTTCTAGTTTAATGAATAAATAAGGAACAATACAGATAATAAATAAATTATGAGGGTACTGATAAGATAGCCAATCAGGAGCGTGCTGCTGCTTCCACTGACTTTCACTTTTACCAACAAACTTGGATTCATGTTGCTTGTTTTAGGTAATAGCGAGCAATATAATCATACTTACCTTGGTTTGTATTTATGCTCAGCTTTATCATAGGGATTGTGATGTATTAATAGCATGACGGGAAGCTAAAAAGGCCGAATTAAGACCAATTAATTTCGAAGTGATAATGAAAGAGTGTTGGATACGTGAGCTAGTGCCATTAAAATCTGTGCTACGATCAACTCTGTTCCTACACTACCCTTGTATTAGGTGTCGTAGGAATCGTCGGTAGTGGTGACAAATGTCACCCATATGGCAAATATTCGGGCATGTGTAATCACCCCTTAAATTACTCTGTAATCGTTCGGACTTGAGCTCGACTTCAAAAGAAAGTTTCGACTTGAGCCCGACTTTCTGGAGTCGCGTCTTAAGCCACGACTTTGAATATGGCAAAGTCATGCTTGGTAAGTCTGACTTGAGTAAGTCCAGCATCCAGACTTGAGTCGGTCTTAAGACCGATTTTCAAGTCGGTGTCAAGCCTCGTTCTAGAATTCGGTGTCTCTGCGTATCATAAATTGTGGGTATTATTGTGAAGGTAAGATAAAATATGCGAGTATTCTTATTTAACTTATTTACAGATCTGTGCCTAAGATCTATCTTGTCAACTTCATATCCGTGTAAGATTTATATAACTGATCCGTACAGTGATTCTATAAGTACGAAATATTGTCAAGATAATGATTTTGTATTTAAAACTTCAGATCATAAATTGTACGTACGTTACATAGTCATTTTTACACATGTTACTTACTGAATATTCTCAGATTTTATCCGAATGTATTATTATTCTTTGTGTATCCAAGTCGAAGTGAAGTGTATAACGTGAGCTATTTTCCTTCTTAAAATCAATATACCTAAAACCTACACCCAAATTCAGCATCATACCGTATAATTATTGCCAGAGAATACTTATAGTACTATTTCGCCCCCCTTGAAAGTAAAGAACCCATTCGTTGAGTTAGAGTTAATCTATATTCAAGATATCTAATTTCTATTAGTTCTTGTGAATAATATAATGATATACGTTACTCGGGTCATGTAATTCTTTCGCCACTGATCTAGGGATTCAGATTTGACATTCCTTTATCTATTCCGCCTAATATTTGGCTGTTTATTATATTATTGCTATGTTCAGTAATTTATTCATTGTAACCGTTATTGATGGTATAATACAACGCTACTACGTTCTGCGTTCTTTCAGGAATTTGTTAATTTATTTAGAACTCCTTTTATGCCATCATAAGTGGTATGTAATAAGTACAACTTTGTTTTGTATTTCTATTCATTATAGCTCCTTTTAAAAGCTATAATACAGCGCTGCTCCGTTCTGCGTTTCTTAAGTAGTTAGTTAATTTATTCCAATCTATTCTAAATTATATGTATTATATTCCAACTCAGTCACTATAATTACTGTGAATCTGATTTCCTTACTCCGTGTAATTTGACCTCATCACAATCGAACATTATTTTTTGTGTCTCGTGTGAGAGATTATTCGCAATAACTTTTAGATAGTTAAATTCAGATTTAAGCTATCTTTCCCCTTAGAATGAAATAAAGTTCATATCTTTATTCCCCGATTTTACATTGCATTAATGTAAAATATTATTTCCTGTGACCGCAGTCCAAATGACCTATACTCCCAAGAGCGGTACCTTTGAGGTCTCACCTGAACGTGACCCTAATTTATTTTGACCACCGCGCAGACTCACGCACAACTGAGTGATAGGCCCCGTTGCCTTACCTTGCCCTTGTCACTATACCTCGCGTTAGACACTCGGCTCGCATATGTATTGTTATCAATGATTATTGCTGTGAATATATATTCTCCATCATTGCGTATTTTCTCTCTTCAATTATTGTGTAAGTGACGAACTCTATTTCAAAATGGAGTAAAACATATTCAACTCTCTCAAGTCACATTGAATATTAAATTCCTACTCTATATAGTAGTGAAGTTAATACCCCATGTTCTGTACTTATTTCCATTGAATAAATATAAGTGTAATCTATTCTGTGTGTTTATTGTGTTGTTGATTTCCTGATTGAGTAAATACTTCTCATATTCATGAAGTTAGATGTGTTCCTGTAGAGCATATTACAAATCTAAATATCCGAAACCCAGATTGATAACGATACAATACTGAAGCGAGTTGGATTACAACCCGGCATAATACTGGCGGTAGCGGTGTCTCGATACGGCATATCAGCTTTACTTGTGTTTTTATTGATAAATGTTGTTACTACTCAATCAGCATCAAACACAACATTCATCATGGCAACTAAATCGCTCGATATTTCGGCATTCAAGCCAGAAGAGAATGACATTAATACCTATTTGGAAATAGTCAAACCGGTCCTGGACATGACGTTCGGGAACGATGACTCGTCCAAGATATACTGTAGTGATGAAGTTAGGAAAATACGCAGCAAAGGTATCAGGGTATGTGTTTGACAATATGCCAGGGTTAACCTGGGAACAGTTTGAGAGTTACACCAAAGTAGCTATCAACCCAGTCCTTCGCCAAACAATAGCGGACCGTCATTTTCATGAAGTCAAATATGCAGGTGACTTGGACGCCACAATAAATTAGTTGAGTCAACTGGCCATAACCGCTTTCCCTGACGAGACCCCAGTTCAGAGAAAGAAAATTGTATTCAAAGCTCTACAGAGGATTCTACCTCTGGCAGTAGCAGATCATTTCTCGATCACAGAGCCCACGAATTACGAGAATGATATGCCAGTGGTAAGGCGTATCATGGCTCTGAGAAAGACCAGAGAACAAGACAAGATCGCCATCATCAGTAGGGTCACTACTCACCCGTCTAGAGTACTTTCAGCTGGCCCTGTGGTGCCACGACCCAGTGATAAAGCAGAAGAATGGGCCAGATTTCGCCCCTCCGACTGGAAACCATGTAATGGACAATGTGTTTTGGTGTCATTGAAAAAATCTTTCATGGAACTCACCAAGAGAAGATCCAGGTCACTTAGTTGGTGGGCTCAGATTCCCTGGATCAAACCCAGACGCATAGCTACGATCAACGAGGATGGAACCACAGGATTTGAAGACTTTAGCGAAGAAGAAAACTTTGAAGAGCCAGAAACGGTAATGGAAGCTACAGATGATCTAGATTTTTAATCCGCCCCCGTACACAAATATTTGTCAGAATGGCAAATGGGGACAGATCCAGAAAACCTTCCCATCTATAGGAAGATCACTCTAAATGGAATGAAAGTCCGACTTTTAATTGACATGTGGGCTTCCCGTTCATGTCTCTTCTTTCCTTTCTTCAAGCAGCACCGCAAAGCTTTAGGTCTTATCCAACCTTCTTCAATAGTTTTAGTGAGTGCTAATAATGATATTACCCCAAATTATGGACAGACTCTTCCACTGTACGTTAGTACCCCTGTCCCATATCATGGAACTGAGCACTCTTTCATAATTTATGATCCCAAAGAGACCAAGTACGATGGATACTTGGGACTCGATTTGCTTATTTCTCTGAGCGCTTCCATTGATTGCAGAATGAGAACATTGAAGTTCTCACCCCCACTTAAATAAAAAAATAAAAAAAATTACCCTCAGAAGGTCTAATAGTCAAAAGTCACACCCCTCCCTAAAACTTTGAGTAACGTAACCACTACCAACAAGTATATGATTCCTCAAGAAAAACAAAATAAACCTACCAATTGTCTCATACAGACAACCCAAGCTGCCAAGTTAGTGAAAAAGTCCAAAGTCACACCCCCGCCCAAAGAACTTAATAATGTAAACCCTAACCCCAAGCCTTTGATCACTCAGGAGAAACCGAGTAAAACTACCATTTGTCTCCTCCAGACCACTCAAGCTGTCACTTACAAACTAGTGGCACTCCCCCCTCATCATGAAAGATGGGTACCCATATTACCCACCTTGCCTGGGGATGCAATAATGACCCCTCACCTCCAAAGCCCTTTTGATAGGGATTGCCTGGCCGCTCCAAGCCTAATCTCGAATAAATTAATTTGCATTAAAATAGCAAATATCTCCGATCAGCCTATCCCCTTGCCAAAAGGGTTAACCATTGGGGAACTTGAACCTTATGCAGAAGACCTATCTTTACCTTCAGAAAATACCTCCCAAACTCCTTTTCCCCTACCTGATATTCCTTCCCATTTAACTTCTCAACAACAAACTGACTTACATGATCTAATGACTAACTACCAAGACATATTTGCCACCTCCAGCCGAGACGTCGGGAAAACCACCGTACTTCATCATCCCCCACATACTGTAGGACATCCGATCAAACAACCGATCCGGAGAAAATATCCAATACAGAGACAGGAAGAGGAATCCCAAGTAAAAGTCAAGCTAGCAACTGGAGTTGTCCAACATTCCACGAGCCCTTGGTTATCTCCGGTGGTACTCGTCCGGAAGAAAGATGGATCCCCCGTTTTTGTATTGATTACCAACAGCTGAATGACGTCACCATAAAAGATGCCACCCCACTACCCAGGATAGACGACTCTTTAGATTCCCTGTTAGGAGCTAAATGGTTCACTACCCTGGATCTACAAGCCGGGTACTGGCAAGTACCAGTACTCCCAGAACATCAACAAAAGACAGCTTTTGCCACTAGTCAAGGAAGATTATACAAATTCACAGTATTGCCGTTTTGTCAATGCAACGGCCCTGAAACATTTTCCAGGTTGATGGAATCTGTCGTACAAGGATTAACCTGGGAAATTTGCCTGGTATACTTGGATGACATAATTGTGTTCGGGAAAACCTGGGCTGAATACCTACAAAGATTAAGACAAATATTTCAGAGGATTAGAGAAGCAAACCTAAAACTCAAACCCTCTAAATGTACTCTGGCCAAGAAAGAAATTCAATTTCTAGGACACATAGTCTCAGAAAACGGAATCGCCCAAGATCCTGACAAACTAGATGCCATCAGTACCATAACTCCTCCAACAAATGTAAAAGGAGTCCGAGCTTTTCTCGGCCTAGCTTCCCACTACCGCCGATTTGTAAAAAAAAATTGTCACCATTGACAAGCCCCTACATGACTTAACAAGAAAAGAAGAACCGTTCTTGTGGACAGAACAACGTCTAATAAGCATTCAACTCTTTAAAAGAACTACTGGTAGCATCCCCAGTAGTATCCTTCCCAGACTATACCCAACCATTCCGCTTATATACTGATGTCTCACAATTCGGTATAGGAGCCGTTCTAGGACAAACTGTGCAGTAACTGTATATGGCTAGACATAAAATGTTATTTTAGTGGATGCCAGGGGCACAATGGGAGGCATTCCTGGCATACTCTCAACTCACTCGTAGGCATACTCGTGAACACTCGTCATAACTCGCCAATACTTGTGATGCATTTGGGATAACTCGGGATTACTCTTACACACTCGGATGCAGTCGTGAACCGAAAATGACCGTTAAAATTCAAATTTCCGCACACTCTCAGTACACGCTCAGCACACTCATAATGACTCGGTAATTACTGCGAGTGTCCCCGGACCCCAAATGTACTCGTGGTTACTCGACATAACTCGTGGACACTTGAGGACACTCATGTTAACTCCTGGTATTTTTCATACTCTGCCTCTTTTTTGCCCAATCAACCGCGACTGGAAACTCGAGGAAACTCGGCCTCACACTCCTGAATGTGTGAACTAGGCTTTAGCCTCATTACTTTTGATATTTTAAGATGTTTAGTCCATTAGTTTGGTGATTTTAAGAATTTTCGCTCCATTTCCTTGTCAAGATTAAGACCTTCCGTGCCATTAAGGTGTCGATTTTCTCCTGGCGAGCGATAGCAAGCCTGTAATTTAGGAGAAACCGGCCTTCAGTCGGGACATTATAATTCCCAATAAATGTACAAATTTATCTAGAAAGGGGATCTTGGATATGTTTTTTCATAGACTACAGTAGATCTGAACTGGACACGAAAATGGAACTTTTGCAGTAAGGGACCCAAAATCGTAGAACGAACCCCCAAGTTCGAACCTCAAAACTGCGAATATATCACATTTTCGCGGTTTCGAGGTTCGAACTTGGGGGTTTGTTCTCGGATTTTGGGTCCCTTACTGCAAAGTTCCATTTTCGTGCCCAGTCCAGATCTACTGTAGTCTATGTTTTTTTTTAAGCTTGACATCAAGGAAGTCTAGGTAGGTAACGGAAAAATAAAATAAAAACATAAATCAATATATTAACCGACCACTTAATAAACCCATCCCCCCTTAACTCCCCACTAACAACATTTGATAACAGTTCCCCAGCAGGCCATGGTAACCATTGGTAACATCCACCACCACTTAATAAACCCATCCCCCCTTAACTCCCCACTAACAACATTTGATAACAGTTCCCCAGCAGGCCATGGTAACCATTGGTAACATCCACCACCACTTAATAAACCCATCCCCCCTTAACTCCCCACTAACAACATTTGATAACAGTTCCCCAGCAGGCCATGGTAACCATTGGTAACATCCACCACCACTTAATAAACCCTCCCCCCTTAACTCCCCACTAACAACATTTGATAACAGTTCCCCAGCAGGCCATGGTAACCATTGGTAACATCCACCACCACTTAATAAACCCATCCCCCCTTAACTCCCCACTAACAACATTTGATAACAGTTCCCCAGCAGGCCATGGTAACCATTGGTAACATCCACCACCACTTAATAAACCCATCCCCCCTTAACTCCCCACTAACAACATTTGATAACAGTTCCCCAGCAGGCCATGGTAACCATTGGTAACATCCACCACCACTTAATAAACCCATCCCCCCCTTAAACTCCCCACTAACAACATTTGATAACAGTTCCCCAGCAGGCCATGGTAACCATTGGTAACATCCACCACCACTTAATAAACCCATCCCCCCCTTAACTCCCCACTAACAACATTTGATAACAGTTCCCCAGCAGGCCATGGTAACCATTGGTAACATCCACCACCACTTAATAAACCCATCCCCCCCTTAACTCCCCACTAACAACATTTGATAACAGTTCCCCAGCAGGCCATGGTAACCATTGGTAACATCCACCACCACTTAATAAACCCATCCCCCCTTAACTCCCCACTAACAACATTTGATAACAGTTCCCCAGCAGGCCATGGTAACCATTGGTAACATCCACCACCACTTAATAAACCCATCCCCCCTTAACTCCCCACTAACAACATTTGATAACAGTTCCCCAGCAGGCCATGGTAACCATTGGTATCATCCACCGCCACTTAATAAACCCATCCCCCCTTAACTCCCCACTGACAACATTTGATAACAGTTCCCCAGCAGGGGAGGTGTGGTGGAGTGGTCTTGCCACTGGCCTGGTATTCCAAAGGTCCCGGGTTCAAATCCCGATGTATCAATGGGAAGATATTATTGGGATGGAATTTGTGCTTTACCTGGTATCAGTGCATTACCACAAGCCCACCGAAACGTCAATATAATACCCTCATTGTTCCCTGATTAAATAGCACTGTATGAATATTCCCATATTCAAAATATGCTATAGGGGTGCAATGCCTGGTGAGTTATCTGCTCAACAGGTGGCGTTGTGTGTGTGTAAGTGTGAGAGTCCGAGTGTAAGGGGTGAGACAGTGAAGCACGGGAACGAGGTGGCTTCAGAGATGGGGTTGTTTCGGGCCATGAGTGAGCACCGTGCCTCATGTGAAGGCAAGATGGCAGGTGCTCGTTGTACTCTACGTGCTTCTCATGTCTCACTCCCTAGACTGGAACAAGACCTCACAGGCTTCACTGTTCATTGTAAAGCGGTGAATGTTAAGGCTCTCAGCCTATGCCCGAGAAGAAGTAAGTTGGAAAATAGAAAAAAAAAGAAAAAAAAAAGGCCATGGTAACCATTGGTTTCATCCACCGCCACTTAATAAACCCATCCCCCCTTAACTCCCCACTAACAACATTTGATAACAGTTCCCCAGCAGGCCATGGTAACCATTGGTATCATCCACCGCCACTTAATAAACGCATCCCCCCTTAACTCCCCACTAACAACATTTGATAACAGTTCCCCAGCAGGCCATGGTAACCATTGGTAACATCCACCGCCACTTAATAAATGCATCCCCCCTTAACTCCCCACTAACAACATTTGATAACAGTTCCCCAGCAGGCCATGGTAACCATTGATATCATCCACCGCCACTTCGGGGCCCCAAGGCCCTGTTGAAGGCCAAGGCCATAACCGAGTGCCCCCACAGAACCCTCCCTGCCGACCACAATAAAGCCTGGGTGACCGAAGCCACTCCATGGCGGAGAGCTAAGGAGGGCGCGGAAACGCCCGGGAAACCAAAGACCCACCCAGGGCCCTGTGCCCCTCAGCAATTATGAAGAGAAAGTTGAGGGGCAAAGGAAAAACGTGACGCTTTGTCTTCCAATCTCGGTAGATTGGGAGGTCAATCCACGGAAGAGGCGCCGTCACTTGAGATCTAGAAAATATATAAGTAAAAGGAACAGTCAGAGTAAGCTATGGGTATGGTAGAGATCGCTCAGTTCTCACTCTGATAGACCAGCCCATCACCACAAGGTGAAGGGTTGAGAGATGTAGCTATCAACCTGTATACAATGGTCAGCAGACACGTGTGAATGTTGCATGAAGGTCTGAGTAGTCACGGGACCATGAATGTATGCCGAGTGGATTGAATGGCCAGGGTGCAGATATGACTGAAACACATCCGAAATTAATTAGTAACTTATGTCTGTGGAGCAAAATTAATGTGCTGTAGAATAATGTGACTGTAGAAAAAAGTGAGCTTGAGGTTGATAAATGTACTGAACAAAAGATACCTTCCTTAATCTATGGACTATTTTTTTAGAAAATGATCGAACGCAATTTAACTCCATAACCTAAGTATAGCCTTTGGAATTAACTTTTAAATCACATGTGGAAGTAAGGATGTTCAACTGAATTGTGTTATATCTAAAAGATGTAGGCTATATATATTTATTGTTTTTTTTATTTTGTCAATGGGCGTGTACTTTTCACTTCCTCTCTTTCACTTCACTGTCGTAATGTACAGTATATGAATATGACCAACAACCTCATCATGACAAATGTTCCATAAATTTGCTTACATGTATATTATAAAGCATATTACATGTTCGTTCATAAACGTATTACAGTGAGTAATGAAGACAAGTGTATGCCCTGTAACACATAATATGGGTCATATTGAATGTTCAAACTACTTTAGTGAACCTATGAATGGCAACTACCTGCTTTATCATTATATAGAGTCGCTGCAGCCATAGACTGCTTGGAACATTTAAGAGCAACATTAAGCGGAGATGGGTCTTTTTCTGGTCCCCCTTCTTCCTCATGTTTAGCCCCCTTAGTTTTCAGATTTTAAGACGTTCGCCCAATTAGTTTGTTGATTTTAAAACTGTAATGACGGGTTCAAAAAACTTTGCAACAAAACCCTCACCAGACCTACCCCAGTACCTAGAAGACACACAGGTTAAAGGCGACACGAGCACCTCAACATACATATCAACAGTCAAGGAAGAAGTAAACCAGACACAAGCCAAACTAGCCAGCCTACGAGTAAGAAGAAGAGGGAAGAAAAGGAGTGGGACACAAGCACAAACAGAGAAAGGAACAACCTAGTCGGTGCTATTAAATCAACGTTCTCTAACACCTTCTATAACATACCCAGGAACAACACAGTCTACCATAAATCAACCACACCATCTACCGACAGTCACAGGAACTACAAAGCCCCTTAACGAGCATGACCCGAGTCCGAGCCAATCACCTGGGTTCCCCCCGGACCAATCGCAAGGTCGGAGATACAGATTAGGGACACCTCCAACCCAAGGACCAGATTTGGACTATAATGAGGAGGAATTTATGCAAATTCCTCATCAAGAACCGATATGTTATTACAACAACAACATTCCCCATGTATTCATGTATGTATTGTATTGTTAAGGCCAATATTAACTTCACCATAATTCAAAAACTGAAATCACAATGCCCCGAATATTCCAAAGTCAATTAAACATGATCCAAATTAAACCTTGAATATCACCTCACAGAAATTGAGGAAAGTTAGGCAGCTTTGTCGATCCGTCTAATAGCCACTGGTGAACTAGAATGAGATCCAAGGTCAGGTAGTGCTGATAGGGTTAAGCCAAATCGTCCCTATAATAGCTCTCTCGTAACACTAGAAGTGCCCGTTCTAGTCTGTGTCCAATACCTAGAAGTGAATATTCTAGAAGAGATGTGTAACACTAGAAGTGAAACATCTAGTTGTGAAGGGTAGCCTCTAGAAGTGAAAGTCTAGTTTAGTAGCCCAGCACTAGAAGTGCAAAATCTAGATGCCCTGTGAATACTAGAAGTGATTATTCTAGCTTAGTGAAAACACGCCGTCTCTCTCTCTGATAAATAAGAGAACCTTAGAGGCGTACACAGTGAATCGCTGACCAGATTAATCTAAAGAATCATTCTTTACCTGTCTAAGTGTTTCTTTAGTTCTTGAGTTTTGGAATTATTGTGAAGGCTTTATAAGATATATTGAGTGTTCAAGCTATAATTTGATCAAGACCCCTTTGGTACCGCAGTTTATTAAAACCTTAATTACTATATATTAGACCCTTATATACATCTTTCTCGTATTTAATATCTATAATACTCAGAATATAACTTCGTTATATTTCCTAGAATAATATATAATTATTATATGAGTGCGACTTAGATACATATGAAAGTATCACCATTCTACATTTTATGAACACCAGTAGATCTCATTTTATGTGTGTATTCTCAGTGTATATCTATGTGTGTAGCAAAATGTTCAAAGAGAGAGCGTAAATACTATACTAGTTCGAATTAAAATACTACCCCGCTACGGAGATTCCTAGGTCCAGTGTCAGATATACCTTCAGATAACTAGTAATCCATATTTCCTAAAATTCTTTTTCTGTGTACGTTCGAGTACTTCCTCCATGTGTTCTGATTAATTTAATTTCTAGTTAATCTTGTGAATAATTCGGTCCACCATGTTATACGGTGAATATCATCAGTTTGGGAATTTCTATTTACCTAACTGTGTTCTAGCCTATCCATGTTGGCTATTATGATTCATTACTATAGTTCTATGAATTAATTGTTATTTTATATTCCCAGCCTATACATTTTCGGTTATTTTATTTCTATATTACGTTTGCGATTTAGAAATTCCTTTTTACAAGTTCATATAGTTCGTATGAGACTATACAAATTTTCGTGGATCCGGTGTCAAATTATTCACTAGTGGACCCTTATCATCTTTTCATATATTAAACTATCCTCTTTCCAATACTAACGTAAGATTTGTATCTAGCTTTCTGAGAGCAAATATTGCATATAGTTAAGACTTACAGATATACCTCGCAGTAAGTCTAGTCTATACTAGCGCGGTTACATTGACCTTTTGTTGTCCCACCTGGTCACGTGACCTCCAGCCACAGCCATGCTAGCTTACCTGTGCGAGGGCCTCTGATACTCGCTGCCCACATGTATACTGTACGATAACTCTCTTTGTACACCTTGTTTAGATATTGATATTGTCATCAGTTATTATAGACATTATTGTGTACATTGATTTATTGTTTTGTAAGTGAAGACATATTCATGAATGAGTAATTTTTTTTTTAACTTATTCCAGTCACATATTTAGCCATTGATCTTATGCTCCATAGCTAATCATCTGATGCGCCCCGTGTATCTACCTATTAAAGAAATAAAACGTGTGAACCTTATCGTGTATATTTATTGTCTTAGGGAGTGATCTAGTATATTTATATCAATGCGAGTTATGTTCATGTCGAGCGGGAATCTGTTCTAGGTCACCCAAATAAGGAGCTTATGAGAACACACTACCAAGCGAGTTGGAGTACAACCACGCAAAATAAAAACATTTCGTCCCATTTCTATATCAATATCAAAACCTATCGTGCCATTTAGGTGTATCTCCTGGCGAGCGACAGCGAGCCTGTAATTTTAAAAGAAATCGGCCTTCGGCTGGGACATGTTTCTATAACAAATAATTTATCTTGAAGGGGGTCTAGGGAGTGTTTATTTTAAAGCTTGATGATGAAGTCTAGCGAGCAAACTGAAAAATAAATTAATATACTATATATATATATATATATATATATATATATATATATATATATATATATACAGTATATATATTTAGACTCCCCTAAATAACCACTGTCGACTTAATATCCAAGAGTGTACAGCCTTATGTCAAGAGTTACCAAACATGAATCTATCTATTGCCTAACGCCGTGATGCCCAAAGGGATGGCCACGAATGAACCGCCCCCATGCATTTCTGTCCCCAGTCAGTCGATGCCCCTCCTTCCAGCCAGCACCACCTTCATCCATATACTTCCTCACTCCATCCTTCCACATCTCTTTCACCTCTCCCTCTCTGTCCTTCCACCTCGCTCTTGTAAACCTTCTTAGTCATTCTCTCGCTTCCCATTCGTTCCATATGGCCAAACCATCTCAAGGTGTTCCTTTTCACACTTTCCAGCACATCTACCTCCACACCACACCTCCTTCTTACTTCCTTATTTGTCTGTTTATCTCTCCATGTAACTCCGCACGCACTTCTCAAGTAACTAATTTCCACCCCTCTCACTCCGGGTCTGAGTCTCTTCTCAAACGTCCATGCTTTGCTTCCGTAAGTCAGTGTCAGGATTACCACACTGTCATGCAAGGACTTCTTCACTTCCATACTGACCGCCCTATTTCTTGTTACTGCTTTCAGCGTTCCTACAACCCTCTTCCCCTGGTACAACCTCTCCCGCACTTCTTCTTCCATAGTCCCATCTTTACTCAACACACGCACACTGGGCCAAACATGAATGTGAAACGATATAAATTAAACACCAGGGAAGCAAGGCATTTTGATAATTAATAGCAGTGCTTTGAGGGGGAAATAGTAATTTTTTTATGGATCCCATTTTCCCTCATGTTTAGCATATTTGTTTGGAGATTTTAAGACGTTCGTTCCGTTAGTTTGGCGAATATGAGACCTTTAGCCCCATTTCTTTGTCAATATTAAGATCTTTTGTGCCATTTAGGTGTCGATTTTTTCCTGGCGAGCGATAGCGAGCCTGTAATTTTCAGAAGGAACCGGCCTTCAGCTGACATACCGGTATATTCAGTACATAGACCAACAAACAAGCACTACCCCCTCAAGGGTTATACGGCTTCATTTGAATCTACACACAGTCGTGAACCTTTAACCCTTACAGTACCGGGGACCTCTTTTTGTATTGGATTTCGGCTACATCTAGACGATATTATGAAGCTTCGGAAGGATATGTGTTAGCTAAAATAATTAATTGAGATAGTCGTTTAAACTTTTAATGGGAGACGTCCTTCCTAAGCTGAACAAAATCGTCTAATAGTTGCCAGAATATAATGCAAAGGACGTCATCGGTACTGAATAAGCTAACTCGAACTGTACAATCACGAACAAAGTCATGTCGCACCTTCACAGCTTCAATTACCGGTACGCCATACACCTCGCTAGCTAACCCTTTCAACACCCAATACGCATATGTTTACGGCTATAATTAGACGATTATATTCAGATTATGAAGGGTATATGGAAGTCAGAAGGCTAACTGAGGTAGTCTTTACCCATATAATTCCCACAAATCCTTCTTAAACTGTGTAAAATCGTCTAATGATTGCCAGAATAAACTGTCAAAATGCCTCACAATGTTCAAAGGGTTAATCAACTAAATAACAATGCATTTACTTATAATCTTATACACAAGAGGAACATTTTAATCATAATCATAATAGTAATAATAAATATATTATAGTGTAAAGTATGACGCGACATGTCAATGAGTTATGTTCCTTGTTTACTGTTTCAGCTTCGTTTCCTCTCGGTATATAAACTAAACTATTACTTAGCAACACGGCCAAAATGTAAACAAAAATACAACTTTGATAAATTGTGTAAAGGAATTCTAAAAAATATTAACATTGAATACACAACATAGCAATAGGAGATGGAATAATGAACATGTCTAGAGACCATTGGCGCAAAGCATTACATTTTCATTAGTATTCCTTTTGATATATTTGAAGCTCAAAGGGGATTTGCAATACTGTTATTATATACCATGATTAGAGGAGGACCGGATATTAATTTCTTGATATTTGCGGATGCGGATGTAGATGCGAATATTTATTTTCAGTATTTGCGGATGCAGATGCGGATGCGGATGCAAATGCGGATAGTTTTAGCCCTCAAGAGTTTTAGCCACAGATAATGGAAATTTTAAGATACTAAAACATTTGAGACAAAAATATATTATAAGTAGAGGAAGCATGAGTATATTATGAACTATATTATTCTACAATTTCAATTACCGGCACAGCCTCACAGGGCATAGCTAACGCTGATTCGCTCACAAATCTGTTACCAACTTACCAGTACGACATGCAATAATTTTCGCTATATGTAAAGCTATAAATTGTTTGATACACAAAACATAGGATCTATTAGAGGAAAGGGAACGGCAATGTAACATTGAACACCACACATTTGTTACGAAAAAGCTCCCAAGAATTAAATGTTTTAGTAGTCCTTTACTGGCAATACTTCGTATTGAACGTGTACAAGTGAGAGAGGAGGAAGGAGGGAAGGAGGGAGAGGAAAGTAACTGTACTAAACTAGTCCTACTATCTAGGCATATAATAGTTATATTTATAATTAATGATTGCTTAATTTTGATAAACATAAATATGGTCCATGATATACTTAACATAATTTTCTAGACAAATATAGGGATTAAAGCTATACCGTTTTACATAACTGGTTGTGCAGTTGGCGAGTTTGTACTGTAAATCTTATTGATGTTCGGTGGGAGTCAACAGCAGAACAGTGGTGTGACCATTGTGGATACTGTGAAAGCGTAATCTGATCTATGAGGCTTTGAGCTGATATGTGAATGGACTCTATTTTGAGAGGTGCTGTTGCTTCCAGAGAGCCTAGGATTAATGTGAAGGTGACCGTATTGAGGGATAAGCATATACAACGGCACCTGGGGTTTGTGTGTGTTCTGATGGTGTGTGTGTGTTATTGATGGTGTGTGTGTGTGTGTTATTGATGGTGTGTGTGTGTGTTGTTGATGGTGTGTGTGTGTGTGTGTTATTGATGGTGTGAGTGTTGTTGATGGTGTGAGTGTTGCTGATGGTGTGTGAGTGTTATTGATGGTGTGTGACTGTTGTTGATAGTGTGTGTGTGTTGTTGATGGTGTGTGTGTGTTGTTGATGGTGTGTGAGTGTTGTTGATGGTGTGTGTGTGTTGTTGATGGTGTGTGAGTGTTATTGATAGTGTGTGAGTGTTGTTCATGGTGTGTGGGTGTTGTTGATGGTGTATGAGTGTTGTTGATGGTATTTGAGTGTTGTTGATGGTGTATGAGTGTTGTTGATGGTGTGTGTGTGTTGTTGATGGTGTGTGAGTGTTGTGAATAGTTCTCGGAAATACTGTGGACCTCCTAGAAATTAATTGTTACATTCAATGTAATTATTCATGTGAAATTATGAGCGTTATGTACCCGTAAAATATATTGATATTTGTTTTAATTAGTATTTATCTAGAACGGTCTAATCATTAGTGCGCCACGATATTAGATAAAAGAATATATAATAGATGATCTTATTATGGTTGAAATATACGATTAATGTGTAATGTTACAATATCGTTTTCCTACCTCCTTGACTACAAGAAATAATTTAGTAAAATAATAAAATTGTCAGGCCAATGGTGATAATTATAATACAGACATTTTTGATTGGCTGCCAATGGTTATTTGGGATAACAATTGATCATATTCAGCACGAACAAGTCCAGAATAAGAACACAAGACAATACCATACTGGTGATAAAATTAAATATATTATTTACAGGAGATTTAAATACAAATATATACGATAGGTTACACAAGGTTAGGTATGGTTAATTAAAATTATTCATGACTTTATTTTGGGGAAAAAGAGACGCGAACGTAACCGCGTGTGAAGTGATACGCCCGATAACACAACCCTTACAAAAACTAATGTAATTTTAACCCACTGGAACCCAGCGATGCACAGGATGCGTCAGCAATGTATGTAACGATAAACCACAGCACCACATAGGGTGCGTCGCGGTTAATTACTCCAGTCCTATGGCACCTAGAGGGCTCAGATTTGTATTGGATTTGCGTAAGTGTCCCACGCAACAATGCCAATAGTTTAAAACGCTCAAAGTCCAGCTGCGTGTGCGTGAGTGCACAAATATTTGCCTACCCAATTCCCATCTTAATTCCGACTTATAGGCGACCCGTAGGACCCCTTAATGACCTAGGGGATCGTTTTTGTGTGGGTTCTCCATCATGTCTAACCCATTCCAGATGTTTTCTGGAAAACAATTGTTTTGACAACTTATTTTTTTTTTTTTTTTTATGTGAGTGAGAGAGGCAAAAGGCAGAACTCCCTATAGCGAGTGCCTCCCCCATAGTTGAAAGAGTGACAGGGCCTAAATCAAGGGACGTTCGAGCCAAAATGCCTGGACACACAGAGTTTGAAGCAAGTTAAGTCATAGGAAGAGGGAAAGACTGATTCTGGGAGAGAGTTCCAGAGCTCAGCTGTTGAATAGAAGAAAGACTGAGAGTAACGTTTCACTCTTGGGTTGGAGAATTGCACAGAGTAGGGGTGGGATTGTGTTGCAAGACGGGTACCACGTGCCCTACGTAAAGGAGGTGGTATACACTGGGAAAGCTCTGAGGAACACTGATTATTATAGTAGCGATAAAATAGCGAGAGAGATGCAACATTGCGGCGAAGAGAGAGAGATTGCAGAGAGTTGGTGAGTGGGCAGGAGTTAATGATACGAAAGGCCTTCCTTTCAATTTTGTCTAGGAGAGTGGTGTGAGAGGAACCTCCCCACACATGTGAACAATACTCAATACATGGACGCACTATATATGCCCCTGTACAGAGCAAGAAGCTGTGCAGGGGTAAAGAACCCCCTAAGGCGGTTAAGCACACCCAGCTTCTGGGAGGCTGCCTTAGCAAGACTGGTAATATGGTCCTTCCTACTGAGAGCAGAAGAAAAAGAGTCACCAAGAATATTGAGAGAAGATGAAGGATTGATTTTTGTATTGTTGAAAAATTAGGGATAGACCGCAGGGAGTTCCTGACGAGTAGATAGATGGAAAAATTGGGTTTTGGAAGCAATAAAGGTAACAAGGTTTTCTCTGCCCAAATTGGAGATAGTAGTTACAGTAGATCAGAATTTAAGTGTTCTATGGCTTCATTCCGTTTATCGTTAAGAAATTGCTGGATGGGGCGTTCTGAAAAACTAATGGAGTAGTGTAAGGTTGAAACGTCTGCGTATGAATGGATGGGAGTTGAGGTACAGTTGAGAAGGTAATTTATACAAATTAGAAAAAGAATAGGAGATAGGACAGAGCCCTGAGGAACACCGGAGTTTATAGGGTGAGGAAGTGAGCGATGGCTGTCCACAACCGCAGCTATGGAACGGCCGGAGACGAAATTAGAGACAAAGGCACAGATGGAGGGATAGAAACCGAAGGAGGGACGTTTAGAAATTAAAGATTTGTGCCAGACTCTATCGAAGGCTTTCGATATGTCTAGTGCAATAGAAAAAGTCTCACCGAAGTCCCAAAAGGAGGATGACCAAGAGTTAGTAAGATATGAAAGAAGATCACCAGTTGAGCGACCCTTAAAGAAGCCATACTGGCGATCTGAGAGTAGATTATGAGAAGAGAAATGCTTAAGAAATTTGGAAGCAAGAATAGCTTCAAAAACTTTAGAGATACAAGAGATGAGAGCAGTTGGACGATAGTTGGAGGGTTGAGAGCGGTCACCCTTCTTTAGGACAGGTTGAAAAGGAGCAAACTTCCAGCAAGAAGGGAAGACGTTAGAGGAGAGACAGAGACAAAAGAGTTTGCCTATGAATAAAGTCAGCATGGAAGCACAGTTTTTGAGTAAAACGGGGAACACCGTCCGGACCGTACGCCTTCTGAGTATTAAGCCCAGAGAGGGTAGAAAATACATCTTTAGAAGAGAATAGGATATTAGGCATAAGTAGGAGAAAACGGGGTGGAGAGGGAGGATTAGCACCGGAATCATCCAAGGTGGAGTTTCTAGCAAAAGTTTGAGCGAAGAGTTCAGCTTTGCCTGAGGAAGAAGTGATGGTTGAACCATCAGAGTGGAAAAGGGGAGGGAAAGACGAGGCAGATTTTTTTTTTTTTTTGAGAGAGGTTTTTGGCTAGATGCCGAAAGCTTGGAACGAGCTAGAGTTGGACAGTTCAGTGCATTTATTATTGATGAAAGAGTGGTTGGAAGGTCAAAGAACAGATTTGGCTTGATTCCGGGCAGAAACGATTTGGCTTGATTCCGGGCAGAAACATAGGAAGAATGAGGTTCTTGAGTCTTAAGGCGTCGGTACCGTTTGAAAGCTTCCTCCTTGTTGCGGACAGCAGTAGAACAAGCGTGAGTAAACCAAGATTTGTTTGCATAAGACTGAGAGAGAAAAAATGGAATGTATGCTTCCATGCCCGAAAGGATTACAACGGTAATGCGTTCCCTGGCCACGGAAGCAATAGTCATTCCATGGGAACTCAAAGATGTACTGCTGGAGAGCCTCCCAGTCGACAGCGCCAAATTGCCACAAGTGTCGCCAGTGGGGAGGATCGGGTGGCCATACCAGAGAAATAGGAGAGGTGACAGATTTTAGTTTATGATTGGAGAAGCCCAAAGGAGAGAAAAGATTTACAGTATAAGCAGAAGGGCTAGATGTTAGAAATAAGTCAAGAATGCTGAGCCGGTCTCCGAAGCGATCCGGGATACGAGTGGGTTGCTAGACTAACTGCTCAAGGTAGTTTAAGATAGAAAAGATGTACTGTAGGTATACGTTCACCAGGTTGGTCAGTGGAAACAGAGGAGAGCCATTGGTGGTGGTGAACATTGAAATCTCCTAAGACGGAGATTTCTGCGAAAGGAGAGATGGATAGAATGTGTTCCACTTTAGAAGTTGGATAGTTGAAGAATTGTGGATAGTCAGTAGAATTAGGGAAGAGATAGACAGCGCAGAAATATTTAGTTGGAGAGTGACAAGAAAGCCTAAGCCAGAAAGTTGAGAATTCAGAAAAATCTAAGTTGAGAACACGAGAGAAAGCAAGATTGTTGCGTTAATAGACGCAACATCCACCTTTGGATCGAAACTGAGGATAGAGATAGTAGGAGGATACAGAGAAGGGTTTGCTGTCGGTAGTCCCAGACAACTGTGTCTCGGTGAGAAAGAGATCAGGATTGGCAGAGGAGAGGTGGTATATATATTATTACATCTGGAGACACCAAGATGTGATACGTGACCGACAGCAAAGATGTGATCCGTGACTGTACAGAACCTTGTGGCAAGCTACCCACCTTCTTTCTTGCTTTCTCAACCTGCGTGCCTATGTAACTTGGGACACGTGGTGAGAGAGAGCGGGAGAGAGAAAGAGAGAGAGAAAGAAGGGGGCCGGGAGAGGTGACGTAGTGAACAACCCCCCACACTCCCACGACTTCTAGCACCTGTATTGGCTCGCACATCTGTCTCTCACCTGTCGTTGGCCCACACAAGCTGTCTGTAATCTGATTGGAAGCGGCATGGGTATCCTGGCCTATGTGATTCCTGATTGGACTAGCGTGGAGAGGGAATGTGATAAATAGCCTGATATTTGAGATTTTAAAGCAGTTACATTCTTAGCTGGGTGGAGAGCAGCAGTGGGGAGACGGAAGTATTAATCAGGATTGTATACTTGTATAAAAGGTTTCATTTTGTAGTGCGTGCCTTGTGACCACTACTTGTTAGTTCTTGAGTGAATTTGTGACTGTTAGTTAACCCGAGGTATGTTGTGAATACCTACCTTCTCTAGATTTAAGATTTGTGATTGAAGATTAGATATTAACCCTTCTTTGGCGGCGCGCAACTATTGTCGTGTGAAATAAATATGGACTACGTGGCGGTTCACAACTTATGTCGTGTGCCATTTTCACCACGTAATATTGCTGAGAGAGAGAGATAAGTGGTGGGAGGCGAGTAGCAAGCGTATGACTGCTCCAGACCACCGCGGCGGACCTACTGACATGAATCCCACCCTCCCCCACCCTCACGCACTCGCTACACAGGCAATTATGTAGGGAAACTACCTAATTACATGGTTTTTGCACTCGTGTTGCGCGATAATTGCAAGAGAACCAGCGGTCGGTCGTACAAGGATGGTTGGGGTGCCATTGGAAAGCTCTGTTTATGCCCTTTCAGGGATAGATACTTGTTTTACGCTCTGGGTCTTATTTAGGCATGAAAATGATCACGTAAACAACCCTATTTAGTGTAAAAACACCCCGCTGGGCGGTACATAATTATAAATTACCGCCTAGGCCGCTCGTAAGGTGTTAAATATAGTGTTTAAATTTATATGGCTGACATTGTACTAAAGTTAATACTTAAATTATTTGATGTAAAACTATTGTGTCATTAGTAATTAAGCATTGTTTTAAGTCCTATTAAATTATTGTGACTTAAATTTATATTGTAAAGCAATCTAATTTTATTCTGTATAGTTAAAGTGAACCAACACGAATACAAAACGATCTAGAAATATTAAATGCTAATTTCTTTCATTACTTATTATTTTGTTTAGTTGTAAAATACTTTATTTCTGTTTGTTGTAATACAATTTATTTTATATATATGACTTTGTTATATTCCCTTAACATCTATCATATTGATCAATTAAATGTCCTGCATTGATAAGAAAAGAATAAGAATAAATAAGATAATAAGCTAACAAGATAATAAGATTAAATAAGATAATAAGAGTGAATCATAATCTTTAACACTTAAAAGGTTAACGAACTAAATTAATTATATATCAAAGATCTTAATAATGTTTATACTTTAATACTTATAAATATTAATTGAAAGTCCCTACTATCACAAAGCTCTTCTCTATTCATAATTAGTAGCCTGCTGAATATTAAAACATTGAAACATTCTATATGACTTAACCCTTAACTGTCGGCGCGCAACATAAGTCGAGTTAAATAAAGCTGGACTATGTGGCGGCGCTCGACATAGGTCGTGTGGCAATTTCAGCACGTAATGTTGCTGAGAGAGAGAGACAAGTGGTGGTAGGAGAGTAGCGAGCGTATGACTGCTCCAGACCACCGCGGCGAACCTACTGACACGAATCCCACCTCCTCCCTCCCTCTCTCACTCGCTATATACGGAATTGTATGGGGAAAGTGCCTAATTACATGCTTTTTGCACTCGCGTTGCACGGTTATTGCAAGAAAACTAGCCATCATAAAAGGATCGTTATGGTGTCATTCGAAAGCTCTGTTTATGCCCTTTCAGGGATAGATACTTGTTTTACGTTCTGGGTCTTATTTAGGCATGAAAATGATCACGTAAACAGCCCTACTTTGGCTAAAAACACCCCGCTGGGCGGTACATATAAATAAACCGCCTAGGCCGCTAATAAGGTGTTAAAATAGTTTATGATTGTAGTGTATCAGAGTATAAAGGATAACTACAGTGCATTCATTCGACATATATCGACAGGCCCCGCCCACTTCCCCAACCGTTATCATGCGGCTGGCATGACTGTGCGATGTAGGGGTGTTCAACAGGGTTACCAAATCAGCACAAAAATATTATTTAATCTGTTTGCAGAAGTAACTAGAAGAATACAAACTAGTAAATGCCTACCTAATATTGCTAGAATAGTACTCCAATATTGATAACATGTGCTAAAAGATTCGGAGTATAGCCAGCATTCTTATTGCTAGGTGTAAAATATTGCCGCTAGATAAAGTCAATATTTATTTATCAATTTAAATTATTAAAAATGGCCTACAAAGCCATCTACCTTTCTACATCAACGAGTGAGAAAGAAATGTTAAGACTGGAGCCTGTCTTTAACAGCTCCATTCCCTTGTTCAAGTAAATACTTTTAGATCTAGGGGTAAGGTAGCTACATTGGCAACGCTGGTGTCTACTCTCTCAACTGTCAATGCGCTGTCATTCAAACGTCAGTTCAGTTCCCTCCCGTCTTCTGAAGGGGGAAGATGGCGTCTCCTGCCCATACCCCTGGCAGACCTGCTGGTTCTCCCCGACTTGTCAGTCAAGCCAGGAATATTGTAATAAATGTATTCAAGTATTTTGATAAGGAGAAAACTGAGCCAGTTGATGTGGTGGTGAAGAAAACCTCTGAGGCAACACAAGTTTCACAGACATTGATTAACAAGATCAGAACTCAAGGCAGGAAGATTGAAGGAGTTTTTCATTCACCAGTTTACCAGCAACGGCTTTCACCCATACTTGGATCAATAGACAATTTTGACAAGGAAGCATTACGAAGAGAAATCCTTGCCTATTATGAAACAGGAGAGTTGCCAACACTGGATTCACTGCTAGAAAGAGTCAAGGAACCACCAATCAAGTTTAAAGGAGGAAGAACAAGCCTGTGGAAACTGCTGAAGAGTATGGGATTCAGGTACAAAAAACATTGTTGCAACCGAGCTATACTAATGGAGAGAACGGACATCGTAGCTGCCAGAAGTAAATTCCTAAGGGATATCAAGATGAACAGGTGCAGTCAAAACCCAAGGCCAGAAGTTTACCTTGATGAGACCTGGATAAATAAAAATGCCAGCGTTGAACAGTGTTGGAAAAACAAAGAAGGAACAATTGGGCCTCACACAAAAGCCGGGAGAGGAGGAAGGTTCATAATTCTTCATGCAGGAAGTTCTGAAGGCTTTGTTCCTGGTGCACTGTTAATGTTCAAATCTAAGGTTGGCAACAAAGGGGATTACCATGACTCCATGAATAGCCAAACATTCAAAAAATGGTTCCTGGAGCAACTCTTGCCTAACATCCCTGCAAGATCCATGATTATAATGGACAATGCTCCGTATCACAACATGCAGCTTAATAATTGTCTACCTCTGCTCTGCCCAAGTAGACGAGGTAAAACAATGGTAATGGAGTTTACTTTTCTGTACAATGGTATATGGTAATATTGTATAGTAAAGAGTAACTGCAAATATGCATGTATTAAAGCGCTCTTACATCGTATAATTAATTTTACTTGGAGCTCTTATCAGCTCCGTGGTAAGGTGACAAGTGACTTGTCCGAGATTGCGGTATGATAAGCTCTACTTCGTCTACGGCGCTGGTGGAAGCGGGCGGGGCCTGTCGATATATGTCGAATGAATGCACTGTAGTCCCAACAGCTAAAAGAAAAGCAAGTAACAACATAGCAAATTTAATATTTTAAGTTATATTGGCCTTCAGCTGTCTGATACCTTTTTAATATTGTCTGTTCGGTCTAGTTTCATTAAGTTAACCACTTCTGAATCGAGATACGTATCAATATCTATCTATCTATCTATATATATATATATGAGTGTGATTGGCCAGATTGGTCCAACATTTGAAAGTAAATGCCCATATTTGTGAGTATTATTGTATGTACTAAGCATTTCTGGATTATCTGTCTTATCCAAACTGAAACTCCTGTTTACCATAAAACTTGCAGCTAAGACATCATGTCAAAATGGCGCAACCATTCCCACTATTTGGCAACCAATCGTTTCACATAGAAACAGCTCGGGTAAAGGCTCACTTCAAGAAATAAGTAATTAAAATAATAAACAGACGAAATCAAAACATGAATATTATATAGCATCACGCACTTCGCACACAATAAAAACTCAGCCATCACCAATGTTCGTCTATTTCTTAAAATGCCTATATAGCCTATGGTCCGAACATTGTTCATTGAGGTACTAACCTTTCTGGAACGATGGTTGAGTATGTCCGATTGTGCAACCTACACTTAGCCATGACTTTGGGTCTGACATTTTTACACCCTTAACCCCTTCTCTACTGGTGACGTCATTTTAATTTTATTATGTCAACTATTAAGCGATATTGTTTCAGCTGAGGAAGGGCATCTACCAACTAAAAGGCTAAATACTATCACAATTAATCCTTCCAGCTTCCATATACGGCCCTTCCTAAGCTTCATAAAATTGTCTAAATGTAGCTCAACTCAAATACAAATACGTCACCGGTACATAAGTGGTTAAACATTCTAATTGATAGATTAATATTATTGTTAATTTTTGATATGTAAGTAAAACAGCATAAATATGATAAAGTCTGCAACCGTGTTATCAGTTGGCGCCCGTATACTAAAGACACTCGTAAGTAACTTATCGGACTCTAAAACGCTACCGAATGTATTATCCGGTATAATTTATGGTTGATATGAAAAATTAGTCAGCAAAATATTTATAGAAATGAAGGCATACTTTTGATTTGTTGGTATAAACTAAAAAGCATTTGTTTCTGATGCTAAGTAATTTCCTTCCTCTCCTTAACCTCTCCGTGGCGCACAGGGGTTTTTCTACAGGGTAAGACTGTGCGCACCTATGATGATTTTGGGACCTATTGCCAATTTCGATAAAAAGTACATCATCGTGTAGGGAAGGTTTGCGTGCATCGGCCCATATATATTTGACCCCCCAAGAAATGTCTGGGGGGGGGGTGGGGCAACGGTCCGTAGATGAAAAATGTGGAGCGAATGGCACCGCGCGGCTAGATTGTCATGGAGCGGCGAGATTTCCCTGCCGAATGTTCACGCACCCAGGGGATAGGAGAGGAAGGAGGGGGTGGGTTACCGCGTATTATCACGTATATCTCCTTTTTTTAGCCCTTTTAGGCTATGTAGAGTATGTATACGTGTGTAGGCCACCCATATAACAATGAATATGCCTCATAGTGACCAAAAATTGCAATATATAAGGGAATTATAAGATTTTTTTTAGGCGGGAATGAAGATGTGTTGGAGGTTTGGAGGCAATTTATGAGCTGAGAGTGTGGTTTACGCCATACATATCACTTATATCTTGTACGTAGAGCACTGTCATGCTATAATACAGACTTGTACGTATGTATACGTGCCATATATCAAAATATATACCGCATATAGACCAATTCATGCGATATTTACGCACATTATCAATGAGTTTCTATGCGTGAACCAAGGTGTGAGTGAGTTGTGCTGGGAATGAAAGGGGGAGAGGGTGTGTTACGCCATAAATATCACGTAAATCTTGTATTTAGAGCACTGTCATGCTATAATAAAGACGTGTACATATGTAGGCATCCCATATAACAATGAATATACCGCATATAGCCCAATTGATGCGATATTTACGCAAATTGTGAATGTGTTTCTAGCAGACGGAAGCCTGAAAGGGTGGGTGGGGGTGGCTGGGTAGGAGGGAGGCTGGCAGGGAGGGAGTGAGTGAGTGAGTGAGTGAGTCGTGGAGAGAAGGAAGGCAGGCAGATCTCTAGATAGATAGCCAGCTGTGTGACAATTGTGGAGGCGCCCGAGGTGTATTGATGTCTTGGGATTTTGAACCTTATGTCTACCAGGTGTCTGGTGTTTGTTGCCACCAAGAGTTTTACAATAACATGAGTCAGGAATGGAGAGAGAGAGAGAGAGAGAGAGAGAGAGAGAGAGAGAGAGAGAGAGAGAGAGAGAGAGAGAGAGAGAGAAAGAGAGAGAGAGAGAGAGAGAGAGAGAGAGAGAGAGAAACTGAGACATGCGTATGTCGTACGTATAAATGGACTTCAGAATTGCATTTTTATGCAAGCAGACATTGCATTTTAGACACATGTGAAGTACCACAGAAACATGTAGGCCATTGACTGTAAATAAAGTAATATATTATAGACCACCAGCGACGGTGGTCAGTAAACACAGGCAGATTGCCTTTTGTGATAGAGGGCTAAATATAGACTGGTGTCTCCTTACACTTGCGAAAGGGTAGATTGCCACCAGAGAAACGTATACTTATTTATTTCCAAGTAATATGCAATATAAATGTATATTCGAGACCTGCTGCAATTATTTGTATGACAGTCATGACTATGTATAATCCAATATACGCGCGTAGGAGAGACATAAGAAAGCTGGTTGAGCAATTTTCGACACCCACACAGTTAATATAAATTTGTATTTACAATATTATACAATACAAATGTATTTGTGAAGAGTATTTTATCCATTATTGTATTTATACAAATTTTGTTGCCAGACAGAGCTGCTGTTGCTGGTGTAGCTGGGGCATAAAGGAGCGGCAAGGGTCACCGCTTGACCGTGTGAAAATGAGTGGAGTCGCACTGAGAGGGGCAATTTTGCTGAGTGTTTGGGCAATTTTTGACAGAATAAAGTTATATAATTACTAATTCTTGACAGAGACAAACTTTTATAAACCTTGGCATGATATAATTGACAATCCCATCAATTTACAAACGTAAATTGGTGGGATAATTCATTTTGTTTTGTATATTGTCATTTCGATTGTAGACACAAAGTTTTGAGTGATATTTGGTATGAGCTCCTGTGGCATGGTTGGTAAGGTTGCGGACTGGAAAACTCAAAGTGTGGTACGGTTGTGTGATCGAATCCAGGAGGGGGTTATGGGGAAGATTTTATATTGTCTAGAACATTTTTGATAAAACATTTTTTTTACAAGATCATGCCATTGTATTCAAACAATATGAAATATTCATAGAATATATCATATTGTAAGAATACAATGACATGACCTTTTTTTTTTCTATTGTTTTTTTTTATCATCTTAGTAGGTTGACAGGATTTATTGAAACATATTTATTTTTGTACAATTCATTTGAGGTAAGAAAATAATTATATACACATTACTTTGGCTAATAACAAACATATATATTGATATACTAAAAAAATAAGGCATATTACATGAAAATCTTTGAAACTTATAAACTAAATAATGAAACATACAATTATATAATGTAAAAGCTATATCACAGGGACATCTTTGGAACTTATACATTATATAATATATATGTTACATTATGAGGTAGCGTGATCAATTAGGTCAGGTCAGGTAAGGTAGGGCGCGAGTCCAGGACAGGGTGGGGCAGGGGGCGAGTCCAGGGCAGGGCACGGGGCGAGTCCAGGGCAGGGCAGGGCAGGGCGACACTCAATAATTCTTGAAGGTGTGGTAGTCCCTGAAGCAGTCACCCAGGCAGAGTGGAACTTTGCACTCGGCGCACATTGAGGTGACTCTTTTGGTGACATGGGGTTTCCTGACACTGGTGCTGCAGACGGTGCACTGCGCCTGCCTCCGACGAGTGCCAAGCATCTCAGTGTTGATTGGGTAGTGTCTTTCGACACCCAGCTGGATGCGGTCAGGAACGTGATCCCCACGCCATGCCGTACGTCTGTGAGTGGTGGTGCCATACTTCTCCAGGAGTTGGTATGAGACGTTGTAAACGAACTCCCGGAATTTCAGCTTCTGGTTTGGGGCCATATCCTTTTTCACCAACCACAAGTTGTAGGCGTTGAGCATCGTGATATCAACTAGGTGGAGGAAGAGCTTGTGATACCACTTCACAGTCTTCCTCAGACACTCAACGCCTGACAGCTGACAGTCAGACTTGTCCACCAGGCGCATGTTCTTGGTATAGTCCACTACCATGTCGGGCTTGTAGATGGTCTTCCTGGTTCGGTAGTAGATTTTGCCAGAATCCACCTGGGCACCTGTGTGGATGGTGGAAAGCAGGTGGACGTCTCGCTTATCCTTCCACTTCAGGGCTATCAGTTTCCCACACTTCTCGGGCTGCTTGAATTTCTGCCCCTTTCGTCGCCTTCTTCGCACATGCCTCTCGCGGTGTTCCTGGGCTAGGTCGTCTTCTGAAGGTGTGTCACTGGAGGAGGCATCTGTGAGAGGAATGACATCACCTGTGAACTTTGGCATAAACTTTCTTGTCTTTCTGACAGTCCCACATGACCCCGTTTGGTTGTCATGAAGAAACTGGCAGAGAGCAGGAGAAGTATACCAGTTGTCAGTGTAGATGATGTGGCCTTTGCCCAGGTAAGGTGCCAACATTGTCCTGACGATGGCACCTGACATGCCCATGGGGTCATTGGGAGCGGCTTTCGGTGTGTCAATGTCAGTGCCTGTGTACACGATCATGTCAAGCACTATTCCAGTTTCGCAGTCACACAAAACGAAGAGCTTGATTCCGAACCTATGCCTTTTCAAGGGGATATACTGCTTGAAAACAAGACGTCCTTTGAAGAGCACGAGCGACTCATCAATCACCAAATTGAGGAAGGGGTAAAAGTATTTCCTATACCTCTCCAACAACATGGTGAACACATCCCGAACTTTCCATATCCTGTCAATCCTGTTAGGATTTTCGTTGTCTGCAAAGTGCATAAATCTTAGCAGGCCTGGGTCGTGGTGGCAGTGTCCCGAAACACCAATGACCTCTGTACCTTTCTCGTGCTTGCACGTGTTTTTCGTGCTTTGGGTGCAGGTGTTTCGTCCTCCGAGCTGTAGGGCGTGTCGTACTGGTAGGTAGGGTCTTTAGCAGCCACCCTCTGCCTTCCACAGCAGCTAACACCACCAGAAGGAGGGCTGGTTGTGTCATCAGGGAGCGAGCGTGAGGGACGTGTGGGCTCCATGACTAGTGCGTGGTTACTGGCGCGGTGGTGCTTGCACGAGTGCGGGGCGAGCGTTTGGCGGGGTGGTGTCGAGATTTGACATGTAGTACTATACCCACACCAATTTTCAGCCGCCTGGCTATAAAACGCGCGGTTTTGGTACGCGTTCAAAAGCTCTGCTCTTAAGAGTCTCCCCGCTGTCCGCCGGGGGAACTCTTAACCCCTAACTGTCGGGGCGCAACATAAGTCGAGTATAATAAATCTGGACTATCTGGCGGCGCTCGACATAGGTCGTGTGGCAATTTCAGCACGTAATGTTGCTGAGAGAGAGAGACAAGTGGTGGCAGGAGAGTAGCGAGCGTATGACTGCTCCAGACCACCGCGGCGAACCTACCGACACGAATCCCATCTCCTCCCTCCCTCTCTCACTCGCTATATACGGAATTGTATGGGGAAAGTGCCGAATTACATGCTTTTTGCACTCGCGTTGCGCGGTTGTTGCAAGAAAACTAGCCATCATAATATAATCGTTATGGTGTCATTGGAAAGCTCTGTTTATGCCCTTTCAGGGATAGATACTTGTTTTACGCTCTGGGTCTTATTTAGGCATGAAAATGATCACGTAAGCAGCCCTATTTTGGCTAAAAACACCCTGCTGGGCGGTACATATAAATAAACCGCTAGCCCGCTAATCTACTGTTAAGAGTCTCCCAGCAGTTCCCGGGTTAAGGGGCAAGGGTATATTTTTCGGTCGATTTTTTGTTTTAATTGTTTTTATTAATTAATCATTTTGTTAGTTTCCTTCCTAGACCTCCATCAAACCTAAACAAACAAAAAACTAAAATCCCAAAGATCCTCCTTCTAGATATAATCCCAAAGATCCTCCTTCTAGATATAATCCCAAAGATCCTCCTTCTAGATATAATCCCAAAGATCCTCCTTCTAGATATAATCCCAAAGATCCTCCTTCTAGATATAATCCCAAAGATCCTCCTTCTAGATATAATCCCAAAGATCCTCCTTCTAGATATAATCCCAAAGATCCTCCTTCTAGATATAATCCTTCTAGATATAATCCCAAAGATCCTCCTTCTAGATATAACAAAGATCCTCCTTCTAGATATAATCCCAAAGATCCTCCTTCTAGATATAGATCCTCCTTCTAGATATAATCCAAAGATCCTCCTTCTAGACTTCTAGATATAATCCCAAAGATCCTCCTTCTAGATATTCTAGATATAATCCCAAAGATCCTCCTTCTAGATATAATCCCAGATCCTCCTTCTAGATATAATCCCAAAGATCCTCCTTCTAGATATAATCCCAAAGATCCTCCTTCTAGATATAATCCCAAAGATCCTCCTTCTAGATATAATCCCAAAGATCCTCCTTCTAGATATAATTTTCAGTAGGAAAATGTCCCTGCCGAAGGCTGATATTGACAAAGAAGTTGGGGAAAAAGGTCTTAAAATCGCCAAACTAATAGGCCGAACGTCTTAAAATATGAAAACAAACGGGGCTAAACATGAGGAAGAAGAAAAGACCAGAAAATACAAGGCTACCCGCTTAACAAATGTTGGGTTCGTGTGAGTGAGTAATGTTTGATTACAAAAGGACATTGATTACAATTATTACAAAAGGACATTGACGGAATTTAATTAGGTTTATCTTTACCAGAGTAAAAGAAACCCAGTGTTCAGTACAGTGGATGACTAACTTTACCTTCCTTTCCAATATTGGTCATAAGATGTCTTTGAGTAATAATAACGTCTAGTTTAAAACAGAATCCTTAAAAAAAAAAAAAATCATCACTAAATAATGTATACGTTAATTGCAAGTCATAATAATATAATAAATATAACAGGCATGGCAAGAAGGTTGCATACTTACATACAATATAACAGGCATGGCAAGAAGGTTGCATACTTACATACAATATAACAGGCATGGCAAGAAGGTTGCATACTTACATACAATATAACAGGCATGGCAAGAAGGTTGCATACTTACATACAATATAACAGGCATGGCAAGAAGGTTGCATACTTACATACAATATAACAGGCATGGCAAGAAGGTTGCATACAATTCATATTATCCCCAACACAACAATTAACCCTCTCCGACATATGACGCGATTTTGAGCCTATTGGGGATACTTTAAAGACTTTGTTACCATCAGGGGTATTTAGAAACCTTTAGTTTAGTTACTTCAACCTCTGCAGTTGTCTTTGAGTTAGCTGTGGGCAGAAAACTAATTTTGGAGAGGTAATTATAAGAGTGAGAGAACTTCTTATTGCTAATCTGGCAACCTCTGCGTCATATGTGCGTGAAAGGGTTCTAACTTACACATATTATTTACACAATTATTTTCAGTAGCTCACGTGTATTTGTGAGATATACTTATTATTAATTATTTATCTAGTACCACAGACACTTACAATCACTGTAACATTGCACACAATTTCACATTTATATTTTCACAATATGTATAATTTTTGCTGTAAAGAATTGACCCCTATTTCCACTAAGGGGGAGGTATAGTTGCCTTTCTCCCTCATGTTTAGTTCCATTAGTTTTGATATTGCATAACGTTCGTTCCACCAGTTTGGCGATTTTAGGACCCTTTGCCCCATTTCTATATCAACATAAAGATCTTTCGTGCCATTTAGGTTTAATTTTTTTCCTGGCGTTCGATAGCTAACCTGTAATTCTAGGAGTAATCTGCTTTCTACCCACAAATGTACACAATTATCTAGGGTCTAGGGTTTTCTATTTAAGCTTGCTGGAGGTCTAGCGAGAAAACTATAAAATAAATACATAGACCAACAAATTACCACTGGCCCATTAATACAGCCTTGATTATCTAAACACAATACATACTTATCAGCTATGTTGAAAACCAAAACATAAAAGTGGAACACGATATTCTTTTGTGCGAGACATGATAGACCTATTTCCAAGCGAACATTTTAATCCTGCAATAATAATTTCATAATACTGGACAGTGAATATATTATGAAGCAGGATCTTAATGGGGTGAAGTGTAATGTTCGGTCTATTTATTGATATATATATATATTCTTTACTTTCATCGCTAGACCTCCATCAAGCTGTAAAAAAACACCCCATAGATCCCGCTTCGAAATAAATGTGTACACTTTTCGGAAGACAAATGTGTCGGCCAAAGGCCGGTTCTTCATAACATTACAGACTAGCTATCGCTCGCTAGGAGAAAATCGACACCTAAATGGCACGAATGGTCCTAATATTGACAAAGAAATGGGGTGAAAGGTTTTAAAATCGCCAACTAATGGAACAAACGTCTTAAAATCTCAAATCTAATGGGTATAAACATAAGGGAGAAGGGGGACCAGAGAAAACAAGTCCCCCCTTAAGCACTGAAGTTAGCTCATGCATTAGTGCTTAAAATATTTGTTTTACAAAAATGTACCGTATAGTAACTCATAAATTGATTTAATACTTACAGCTATGGAGAGTAATGATGTTATGCCAAAGATAGTGCTTGCATAATAGAATAACAAAAAAAACATACTTTTCTCATACTAGTGTATAACAATTAGACTAAAATGTGCTTCAACATGTTTAAGTTATAGATCAAATCATAGACTACAGTAGATCTGGACTGGACACGAAAATGGAACTTTGCAGTAAGGGACCCAAAATCGGAAAACGAACCCCCAAGTTTGAACCTCGAAACCGCGAAAATGTGATATTTTCACGGTTTTGTGGTTCGAACTTTGGCGGTTCGTTTTCAGATTTTGGGTCCTTTACTGCAAAGTTCCATTTTCGTGTCAAGTCCAGATCTACTGTAAAGGGCATAAATCTAAAATTCAATCATATATAGATTATTATATTGGTCATTAGAAGACAACTCAATTACATAAACATGAATGTTCTAGATAATTCGAGATGTACCTTACAGAATGGGAGTTTAACGCAAGTTGTAGATTTCCAAATTTCTCTGTTTCTATGCATCTTCAGAAAGGGTCTCGTACTTGCCTCCTTTTTGAGTTAATGAACGTAATTGTGGTACCTTTGGCATTCTCTATGCTTTACAAATTAAATATATTTCTCATAGTACAGAAATTTGACAAAAAAAGAAAAAAGAAAATAAATATATACTGTATAGGCTATATATATATATATATATATATATATATATATACAGTATATATAATATATATATATATATATATATATATATATATATATTATTTACGAATGATTATGCTATATTTTTTGTCCTGTACGATGGATTAACACTCAAAGAGCGGGTGGTGGAGTATATTTGACTGTGCCGCCCAGCGGGGGGTTTTACCGTAAACGAGCTTGTTTCCGTGCTCATTGTCATGCATAAACAAGAGCCTGAGCGTAATACAAGTATGTATCCCTGAAAGGACGTTAAATGAGCTTTCCAATGACACCAGAACCATCCTTCTACGATCACTGGTTGTCTTGCAACGATTGTGCAACCGAAGGGCAAAATCGGTAAAATACGGTCATTTCCTTACATTATTACGTGTGAAACGAGTGAGGGAGGGTGGAGTAGGGCGGAGTACATCTCAGTAGCTCCACGGCCACCGTGGCGAGCGGTCATGAGGTAACCTACGCTCCTCCCACCGCTCCGCTCTCTCTCAGAGCACATTACGTGCTCAAAATTGCATGCGACTATATAGCCGGGCCCTGCCACATAGTCCTTGGTTCTCTCGCCCGGCTATAGCCGGGCGCCGCCAAAGAAGGGTTAAAATAGTGATAACTGGGATATCCAATACTTCATCGGCATTACATTATATCGGGTTATTCACGTAAGAAGACAAACTGCAAACGAAATATCTTGAAAATATAGTTGTAAAACGCTAAGCTCATTATAATTATAAACTTTGTAGAATATTTAAGCAGCCAGTGATGGATGTGAACTGGGATAATAAATTATTTAGGAAAAAGGCTGTGAGGTCTAGGCTAGCCTTAACTATAGGCTATCAAATAAATAAATCAAAACAATAGATTGCTTGCTAGCAGTTGGGCAAAATTCACAAACATCAATTAACAAATTTCCAACAAAACTAGAAATTTTATAGGATGAACTGACAATGTTATTAATGTCTCTTAATATACACTTACACTAATATCAAAGATTAGTGCACAAGTCTTAAGAGCGAACTGTTGACAAATATTATAAATCGTACTAAATTGTTGAGGTGAAAATATTAGATATAGCATACTCATTGAAAGTAAAATTGTATTTCGCGCTGAAGAATCACATCACTGTTTTGAAAATATCATGTTTCAGGGTGCCAACTTATCGTACAAAATAACCGATACGGAAAATATGAACAAGTCTCAACATTTATTACTAATACACACAAAGATTAATAGTGAAAGGAATCATAGGTCTTAGATGGTGTTGGACCAGTTGCGATTGACACCTACCGAAAGGGTTCATTTTCTGACCTGACCCACGGTCAGAAAAGGGACCCGACCCTATCGGTGTGTCAAAGACATAAGCTAACCTTAAACTGTGTAATTTTGTATATGTATATAAAGGAGACAAACGGCAAATATGCCTGCAACAAGTGTTCCCCAAAGTTAAAAGTGTGAAAACATAAATGTTTGGTGTATTGGAAAGAAGTGTGGTGTGCCTGTTTATTGTAGTGAAATGAACATGAGGAGGAGGCGTTTGTGAGAGCCGTCTGGATTTCTCTCCATGTGCGTGAGATACAAACAGAAACAGTGACGAATGAAACAGGAGTTCTAGCAACTCCTAAACACATGCATATAAGGTTTCCCCTGGGTAGTGCCCTGCTCGAATAGTGTCTCCAATCTTTCGAGGTCAAATATTCGCTATATATATATATACATACATGTATATATAAATATATATATACAGTATATATATATATATATATATATAATTATATACTGTATATATATATATATATACTGTATATATATATATATATATAGGCCTATATATATATATACAGTATATATATATATATATATATATATATATATATATATATATATATATGTATATATATACAGGGGCACAGTGTGTCTTTCTATTGAATATTGTTCACATGTGGGGGAGGATCCTCTCACACCGCACTCCTAGACAAAGTAGAAAGGAAAGTCTTTCGTATCATTAACTCCAGTCTACTCACCAACTCTCTGCAATCTCTCTCTCATCGCCGCAATGTTGCATCTCTCTCGCTATTCTATCGCTACTACAATAATCAATGTTCCTCAGTCTTCCCAGTGTATACCACCTCGTCTACGTAGGGTACGAAGTACGCGTCTTGCAACACAATCCCACCCCTACTCTGTGCAACTTTCCAACCCAAGAGTGAAACGCTATTCTCAGACTTTCTTCTATTCACCTGCTGAGCTCTGGAACTCTCTCCCAGAATCAGTCTTTCCCTCTTCCTATGGCTTAATTTCCTTCAAACTCCGTGTGTCCAGGCATTTTAGCTCGACCGTCCCTTGATGTTGGCCCTGTCACTCTTTCAACTCTGGGGGAGGCACTTGCTACAGGCAGTTGTGCCTTTTGTCTCCCTCATTCACATAGAAAAATATATATATATATATATGTACTGTATTAACATGTAGAAAATGTCAATAACGGTTTAATTATTTTAGCTGCTGAATTAGTTATGTAAATGTAGCATTTATGTCATTAATATGTAGGTAATGCTATGGCTATGAAATAGTTAGACCATTCACCATGACGCACTGCTTAAAGTTATTTTGTTTTCAATTACGCATTTAGATCAGACAGTAAGTATATAGAAATACACAAATATAGAGATACACAAATGTCCTGAGCTTATTGATATATACTGCATATAAAACACAGCAGTAAGCTATTCTTACCAGCTAAAGAAAATATGTATAAGTTTCAGTTTTAGAAATGCACACGTACTGTACATAAGAAAGTAAAGTAATGAACTATCAACAGTACTCTAAACACTTTAATAAAAGACGCACACGTTTCAGTAGGATTGTTTCTGTTACAAGTAGGCTATAAACACAAGGCTACAGAAGCCAATCGGGTTAAAGAGCACTAACCCGAGGAACCGAACTTACTGAAGTGCACCAACACCACCACTGACAGAGTGTTCACTGTTAATGAGCGTGTAGGTAAGTTAAAATAGGACTTCAGAGGATATCAACCCTATTGGATTATCAAGCTAGCACACTGTAAGTCAAGAATAACGTCAGGACTGGAGCCACTCTGAGAGAACTCCAGTTCCTTGCGTGTGGGGGCAAGTCTGGCTACCTTATACACTCTAGGGAGCTGCCGGGTTTGTGCTCCGTACGCGTACGAGTCCGACTCACAACTGACTGTATGTAGGTGGCTAGCTCGCACGCTCGTTCTCTCTCTCTCTCTTTCACGTTCGCTCTCTCTCTCTCTCTCTCTCTCTCGATTTGGCGCTAGAATCCGAGTTTGTGAATATGTGAAACTGTGTGTGTGTGTGTGTGTGTGACAGAATTAGTAATATATATTATAGTGACAAAGGGGCTATATAAAACGTAGGATTTAGAGCTCAGTGAGTAATCATTGATTACACACACATTACATTACATCTATTACTGAAAGAGATAGCGACAGAATGCGACGAAACACTGACGAATATATATCAATGTACAGTACAAATTACAAATTATAAGATAGAGCAAAAGTGGATAAAATTAATATGTTAATGTTGAGACCCAGGACTGTAGGCTGCTTAGAACACTATAACGCTAGCGAGGCCTCGAACTTGCCCAAAGAATTGTCTAGGTTAAACAAAAAATATAAAATAAATAATAATAATAATAATAATAATAATAATAATAACAAGATTGATTGATTCCATGGACAACGACAGTGGAGGTTATAGTCATTCGATACTTCATTTTGCAGTGATCAGATGGCAACATAAATGATTATACTGTATGATTATAAACGTTTCGGGATTTAAAGAGAGCAGTAATACCGCCGTAACAACATCGTTAAATATGACCGGTCATCGTATTTACTTTGAGGGTGAAGGATATATATATTGGTGTATTTATTTATAAATATATTATGTCCTTAATTTCCTCCCTAGCAGCACCATCAAGCTTTAAAATACATCCCCAAGAGCCTCGATCTAGAATTTGTTTTACATTTTTCGGTAGACAAAAATTCCGTACGAAGGTCGGTTTCTCTTAAATTACAGGCTTGCTATCGTTCGCCAGGTAAATATCAACACCTAAATGGCATAACAAATCTTAATATTGACAACGAAGTGGGGCGAAAAGTCTTAAAATCGTCAAACTAGGCCGAATCTCTTAAAATCTGAAACTAATGGGGCTAAGCATGAGGGAGAAGGGGGGGCCTGAAAAAAACAACCATCCCCCTTTAAGTTAGTGAAGATATAGCTGGATTTGTTTGACGTGTAGATCTGTGTAGGACCCGAGAACTGCATCCAACGGTCACATTACCTCAGAAAATATCCTGATGTTCAGCGAAAACTGAAACTGACGACGATCTAACTCGCTAATGACTATGCTATTCACTGTGGGGTATTTTCCTTGTTTATATGATTTGATTCTGGAATATATGTATTTATAGTTCCATGTATTAAACAATATAAACCGGCGGCTTTTTGTGATAGTTAAACGCTTCAGGTCCCTGTCTCGTGTGGGCCGCATGGCCTTATGCAGTTTCCCGCAATCTTATGTTCTTATGTATGCTTAGCAATTATCAAGCCACAAATGTCCTCATTATCTTCGTATGCAATATGAGTAATAAAACCCTAATGTATGAACGTGGACTGGAAAGGGAGCAGAATGTAAATGACACTAAGCAACATATTTCATTACTATATTAAAGCAATGTTAGGTTTATTATTATAACACTTTCCCCTTGTATAAGCCCTTGAGAATAAACCATATGACCCTTTTCTATGACGTAATCAGGTTCTCGTGGATCAAAATTAGATTATTATTGTTTAAATATAGGAATAATCGATCTCTAGGTATGCATATTAACATGATTGTGCATGTATATATATATATATATATATATATATATATATATATATATATATATATATATATATTATACTGTATATAGATAGATAGATAGGTAGATAGGTTAATAGGAAGGTAGATGGATGCTTTGCGTATTTTCCATGGACTTCTGAGCTTCTTTTCACCTCGTTATTTTACTAGGTAAATCGAATCATCATTCTTACGCCAGAGAGAGAGAGATAGATAGAGTGTGTGTGTGTGTGTGTGTTTGTGTGTGGGTAAGAAAGAGTTATTGTTTGTATTGTTCATGTTCGTGAATGTGTATGCAAATATATTTGCATGTATGAATGCGCGCCTGCGTTTTGTCCGTTTGTGTCTGAGTGTGGGTGTCTAATAGTATTACACCTTTGTTCAGTGGGAAGCGAAGTTTTCTCAAGTAATATCGGCAAATCTATTGTCGAATAGGATATTTTCATTATATTTCGACCGTTTTCACGCAAATTGGAAAGTGTTCACATGAACCGACATTAAATAATTATATTACGACTTTTTCACAACTATTCGACATGGAGCATCAAAATCGTCAATTGGCAATTGTAAATTACTTTCAGCATTTGATTTAGACACCTGTATACGTGAACAGGCATTCGTCAATCGAATTGCACATTTTTCCCTACCTTAAACGACATTTCCGTTTTAATTTCTATGCTTAAGATGTTTATATTTTGCACAAAAGTAGCAAATGAAATATTGCATTTGGCTTTCATTAAAAATTCTAACCTTAAATTATGCCTTAACATGTTTATGCATTCAGCTTAAGGTTCAATATGAATATAATATCAGGCAACATAATTGTATTTCTCAGCAGAGTATATACATACCCATACTGTGTCAAAGCACCATAATCAATCACCACCAGTAAATAATGTCAATCATCACCACTTTGGTGTATGTCAAAGGTCACACAAAGCAAATTCACCACTATATTCGGATACTATTACAGATCCAATTATGAATGTCCTCTTATGCAACTACGCAGGAATTGTATGATATATATATATATATATATATATATATATATATATATATACAGTATATACAGTATATATATATATATATATATATATATATATATATATATATATATATATATATATATATATATATACCGGTATATATACTGTATATATACATATATATAAATATATATATGACCAGACAATATACACATCAAATGCAATGCTAGCTTGGGTTACAGATATACAAAAGTATACAACAATAATAAACATTGGATAAAGACAAAAACCTACGATGGGGATACATAAAGCAAAGTGCCTTTCTCGGGCGGGTCACCTCTCTTCTAGGTGCAACGACTAAACCATCCGCGATATATTTCTTAATTACACCCCATGTTATTGTGCTCTTGATTCACTGCTGTTTAGTTAAAGCCACGTAGTCATCTCCTATCGTGTAACAGTCCACCAAGCGCCGCTTATCCTATTCCAAAACACGTTTATAGGGCATGTTGAGATGAAGTGACTAATGTCGACTATAAATGACCCTAACATCACCTCGATTCAATCGTATTAATCAACTACAACAAAGTGTGAAGTACGATACCCAGTCAAAAAAACTGACTCTGCAAAGCAATAAAGTAACTTGTTTCATTGCCCGACACTAAATAATTGGCGTAAATAGTTAATTTTCCCCATGAGATTTCGAATGAAATTTATCGAAATCATCTGCAATATGTCGAACACTGTGCAAACAATGCCAATTCATGTGAAAAATTGCCGATTTCAAGTGATAAATATCGTTCCAAGTGTTTATTCTCCATTTCCGAACGATCGCTTGTTCAAATTGTTTGACATTGTCGATTCACCTCGAACAATGACGAAATCTAAAGTAAAATATATAATTGATATGAAATACGTCATTTAGGGTCGAGAAAACGTCGTAATAATAATAATAACAATAATAATAAATACAACATACTGTAATAGTAATAATAAATGGTTTATAGGTAAGATATCAGCCCTTGTTATATATGAGGAGGAGTTACGGCTGCATAAACTATGCTAATGTATGTGGATCTTTAATTGCTAAGGGAAAGGTATCAGAGAGAATAATCGAATCAGGTTTCACACATTAGTTATATTTAGAATCAGTAGAAGCATGGGGCGTGATATTCCCAACATAGCATGAAATAGTATGGGATATTTTATATATACTGGTCCTACCTTTAAGAGGTTACCCAAATTAACAGAGTACAATTAGCAAGCAATCAGGTATCAACTATATTCCCTTTGCCTGCACAAGAACAAGGAAACAATAAATAGGACAAGTAATATAATTATATACACGACGTAAACAGAATTAGACAAGGATGATATATTCAATAATCAAGAATGATGCTCACGAGTGTTGTTGGAATGTAATCCAGCTGGATTCTAGTATGCTGTAAGGTAAGGCAGAATTAGGTATCTATGAGTAGGCAGCAGTTAGGTGACTGACTGGTCGGACTAACGTGTAACAATATAATCATAAGATAACGATATTAATTACTGATAGTGTGTTGAGGGTTTGTTAACGGCAACTGATAGAGTGAAAGTTACGTTAAGAGAGGGCCTGATAGACAGACCATGGATAGCTTCTGCAGTGAGGTTGACAGAGAATATAGAGATATTAAATACTCTTTGCGTCCAACAACAAATGGTTTCTGCAGTGAGGCCGACAGAGGGACCAGGAGATATTGAATAATCCTTATTTTTCCTACCACACTGAGACTTTGGGCCTTAGAGCACCTAGGGAGGTATTGGAACACGCAACTCACGAGGGAAGGTGAGACACTTTCCCTAACCTGGTCTGAGTACCTATTCACTCTTTAGGTCTTTCTAGGTCCTGATTGACTGCAAGGAAAAAGGGCGACTTTGGCCTTTCCTAGCATTAACATAGGCCCTAGTCGCTCCGGCGATGGGGGGAGGGTGGGTAGCAAAGGTAGGACCCGCAATATTTGCTTCATTATCCCCTCCCAGGTCCAGTCTACAGGTGTGTGTGTGTGGGGGGCGGCGCTGCGTCGTCCTGGTTGGCGTGGTTGACCTGGCCGCTGGCCAAACCCAGGTCAGCTTGTGGGGGTGACCTTCGTCACAATGTTGTATCTCTCTCGCTATTCTATCGCTACTACAATAATCAATGTTCCTCAGAGTCTTCCCAGTGTATACCACCTCCTCTATGTAGGGTACGTAATACCCGACGTGCAACACAATCGGGCCCCTACTCTGTACAACTCTCCAACCCAAGAGTGAAACGTTATTCTGTCTTTCTTCTATTCAACTGCTGAGCTCTGGAACTCTCTCCCAGAATCAGTCTTTCCCTTTTCCTATGACCTAAATTCCTTCAAACTTCGTGTGTCCAGGCATTTTGGCTTGAACATCCCTTTATTTTGGCCCTGTCACTCTTTCAACTCTGGGGGAGGCACTTGCTACATGCAGTTCTGCCTTTTGTCTCCCTCGCCCACATAGAAAGGACAAATTGTGTTTTTATATGCCGGTATCAACTTACTGCCAGGGATGTTGAGTGATCCATTGCCCAAAGTTTCTGATACAAGAGTCAGTCATGGGGCAATAATCTTTGTGTCAAGTGCTGGTGAGAAAGATGTGGTGTGAGCTGGGGGCCACAGGACTGATTAATGAGGGCATTTTACGAATGGTGCTAGTGGTTTGGGTGTCTAATACATCTCACTCATGTCAGTTCGGATAAAAAGCGTGTTTTGTTGCTATGTGTTGCAAAATCAACTACTTGAGTTAGAGGGAGTTGTTCCTGAATAGGAGTGGCATCAATTTCATGAAAGTCGCCACATATTACGATTTTAATACTGGGCTACATTATCCTCAGGACGTCAGACGTGTCGGTGTGTGTATGAGAGAGAGAGAGATAGTTGAACACTATTTTTTAATAAATGGGTTGAAGTTACATCAATATCTTTATGTTGCTTGCTAACAATTTCAGATCATCACGACAACACTGTTTCAGTCCACTCAAACTTGGCATTTCCCTACCATCGTCGTGTTATACAGTATAAGTCATACTTTCACCTCAGCATTACCAAATATAGTAAGTTAATGATTTTGACTGTTATTTGCGTATTTAGGACTCAACTGATTAACGAGCTGTTATTTCGTATTCATGTATGTCGCCACGTCATTCCTATTTGATTTTCTTTGTATATGCAGGGCCAGGATTATTAATTATGTTGTCATAATTGGAATCTAGCGAAAGCGAGCTCCCTGTCACTCTTTCAACTATGGGGGAGGCACTCGCTATAGGCATTTCTGACTTTTGTCTCCCTCACTCACATAGAACAAAAAATATGATAAGTACAGTCAGAAATTTACAACAAAATGTAGCCTATGTTTTAATTCCCTTAACCCAGCAAGTGCTGAAACACTAATAAGAGTTTTACCGCTGTGCTGCGGAACCCCTTATATAATCCCGTTTTTTGAACGCGTACCAAAACCGCGGTCTTACAGCCAGGTGGCTACAAATTGGTGCGAGTGTAGTATGACTTGGCACCTATCAATACCACCACCCCACACGCTCGGCCCGCACACAGGCAATCGGTACACACGCATTGGAGCCTACATCACCCTCACGCTCTCGCCCTGATGACACAACCAGCCCTCCTTCTGGTGGTGTCAGCGGCCATGGAAGGCAGAGAGTGGCTGCCAAAGACCCTAGCTACCATTACTACGGCACGAGTAGGTCCGAGGACGAGGAACCTGCACGTAAAGCACGTAAAACACGTGCAAGCAAGGGCAGTGCACAGAGTCATTGTCTTTCTGGGACACTGCCACCACCACCCAGGCAACTGCTACCACCACTACCACCACCACTGCCACCACTACCACCGATGCAGTAGGCCGCCCTTGGGCTGCAGGACCTGCGAGGGCCACTGGGAAGACAGGGAAGGGCATGGGTAAAAAAACTTTTACCTCTGCCACTACCACCTTGCCACCACCACCACCACCACCAGCCGCCCCTGCCGGCCCTTCTGCCCCTGCCTCTGGCCCTGCCAAAGGGAAGAAAGGGACGAAGGGCAAGGCGACAACGGCGACAGGAACAACAATAATTGCACATACAGCTGGCTGACCTTGGCTTGCCAGCGACTCGCGACTCACAGACACAACTTCCCTCCCTCCCACCCACCAACCACACCTCTCCCATAACCTCCGTTCCCGCCTGTAAACTCTCTCATAATTCGCTTATATGTCGCATATTTGGTCTATATGTGGCATATTCCTTGGTATCAATGATCTCATATCTACCACTCATAATCCAATACATTCCTACGCAGATGACTCAACACTCCACAGTTCCTTCACATTTACCAATTCTTTCACCCAACCCGATCTTATAAATTCAAAAATAAACACTGCAATTTCTCTGAACCGGGACCTTTCTAGAATTAATGAATGGGGACAAGAGAATCTAGTTTCCTTTAATGCACAGAAAACCAAGTACATTCAATTTTCTAACCGACAGAATCTCACTGACTCCCATATATTTTTTAATGATGTAAATATTCCCACTTCCCCTAGTATTGACATTCTCGGTGTAACATTAACTACTAACTTGAGCTGGACACATTATGTTAGAAGCATTGCTAAGAATGCCTCTAAAAAACTGGGACTCCTGTACAGAGTTCGAGAATTCTTCACTGACGAGCAGTTGGCCGTAATATAAAAGTCATGTGCGCTCTCAGATGGATTACTGTTCACCTCTGTGGGGTGGAAGTGGAGTGGTTGCATTGAGGCAGTTGGACAAAATTCAAAATAAAGCTATTAGATTAATCAATAACCCTGCAATCACACAGGACCTTCCTACATTAGCCATACGAAGAAACGTTGCATCCCTTGCATTATTCTACAGATATTTTCACAGCAATTGTTCCGAGGAACTTGCTTCAATTGTGCCGCCTCTCCACATCTTTCCCCGTGAAACTAGGGCAGCTGAGAGCGCCCATGAATTTACACTTTCTCCTCCACAATGCAGAACTTCTGCTTATCAGAATTCATTTATCCCCAGAGCTACTACTCTTTGGAATTCACTTCCCTCGAATTGCTTTCCACAAACTTACAATCAACAAATGTTTAAATCCAGTTGTTACAAACATTTTATGAATGGAGGATGCCTTTAGGCACATGGACCTTTTTGTTTTATCTGTGTTTTTCCTTCCTCCGTTCATTGTCTCTTAAAAAAAAAAAAAAAAAAAAAAATTAGGGTGGCCTACATACGTACACGTACTTTATATATAGCATGACAGTGCTGAAATACGATATATACGTGATATTACAGCCAACAGACCCTGTACAACTTGGCAACTCTCGAAACCACTCCTCCACAAGCTAAACCCGCACTCACTCAAGCGGTATACAAGCACTTGTCTCCCGCATAAACTCTCTCACCTCAGTTCCCACCTCTAAACTCTCTCATAATTCGCTTATATGTCGCATATTTGGTCTATATGCGGCATATTCCTTGGTATATGGGTGGCCTACATACGTACACATACGTACATATATGTACACAAGCACTTGTCTCCCGAGTAAACTCTCTCACCTCAGTTCCCGCCTCTAAACTCATTCAGAATTTGCTTATATGTCACATATTTGGTCTATATGCGGCATATTCCTTGGTATATGGGTGGCCTACATACGTACACATATGTACACATACTCTACATAGCATAACAGTCCTCAAAATAGGAGAAATACGCGGAATTACGGCCTAACCCACCCTCCCCTCCCTCTCCTCCTACTCCCTGGGTGCGTGAATATTCACCCGGGAAATCTTGCCGCGCGATGACAATCTGGCCGCGCGATGCCATTCGCTCCACGTTTTTCAACTACAGACCGCCCCCCCAACCCCCCCCAGAATTTTTTTGTGGGGTCAAATATATATGGCTCGATGTGCGCGACCATTCCCTACACGTTGATGTACTTTTCATCGATATTTGCAAGGGGCGCCCAAATCGTCATACCTCCGCACAGGGATGCCTGTATACTATAGGGGCTGCGCAGCGGAGAGGTTAATAACATCGTAGCAACAGGATAAAGTTAATAGATTGACTTTTCCATGTGAATGAATGAGTATTCTCTTGTTTTACCAAAACCTATTTTTATGAGGGACACCACATACACACGCATTATATACTGTATATATATATACGGTATATATATATACAGTATATATACGGTATATATATATACAGTATATATACGGTATATATATATATATATATATATATATATATATATATATATATATAATATATATATATATATATATATATATATATATCACGGAATGTATGCAAGTATTCATGTGGGCAACTGTACGATAACAAGTCCAAGCTGGACTATAGGTCCGTTCGGCCGTGTTAACTCCGAGGCCCGTGGCGCTACGCTCAGAATGACATGTAAACAAAATAGGCTCTGTTACGGCCTAGAGGATAAATTAGAGTATAATGCATGTGAAATATCATTAAATTTGATTAAAAAATATAAACCAAAATTTCTTAAAAATCAAATCATAACTTTGAGACCCGCTTACGCTGGCGCTCTATTGATCGTCTCCAATATGTAATCACTTATTAATCGGAGCATGTTCTATCTGCTCACTAAATGTCATGGTCATCGATTTATAACTTTTGAGATATCTTTTTTACAGATAATCAGACAAACGGAGGCAAAGACATAACCTCCGTCCAACTTCATTGGCAGAGGTAACAATTAGGGGCACTTTGGAAAGCGCGTACCGTACCTCCTTTTAAGATGGTGGAGGTATGAGCTCTACCAATTGCCTCAATTTAATTGCTTCTCCTTGGTGCATGTCCTATCTGCCCACCAAGTTTTGTGACAATCTGTTCATAGCGCTTTGATAGGCTTATCTTGTTTACAGACAAACAAATAAACAAACAGACAAACAAATGGAGGCAAAAACTTTACCTCCTCCAACTTAGTTGGCGGAGGTAATTAATATAAAGTGCCATTGTAAATGATGTATTTAATTACCACCGGATCACATTTCCTGTCACTCCTGCAGAAGGGAAACAAAAGTGGGGCGCCCTGGGCAAAATGTGAAAATAGGACTACGAAATAGATGAGATTATGTACATGTTCAAGTAAAAATGAGGACTATTATCAAACTATAACCGTTTTTAATTTCCGTCACTCCTGTAGAAGTGGGCCTGTGGTAGGGCGCCATGGTCGACATTTAGGATCCAATTATTAATTGAAAGTATATGTATGTACATTATATGTGTGGTTCATTATTCACATAGAAATATCCGATCTCATTTTTCGTCACTCCTGTAGAAGGGAGACAGTAGCGAGGCACAATGGGCTAAAGTTGGAGATTGGACTCCGTTATAGTCAACGAATAGATCACACTATATACATTATGTTGTATACAGTATGCATGTGAATTAAATTAGCAAAGCAAAGACCCCAAAAGACAGCCGATTATATTTTCCATCTACTCCTGTAGAAGGGGCCCTAAAGTTAATCGCCAAGGGCGAAGTATTTTATAAGTGCCCTCTTAAAGTCTGATCAATAAGCAATAGTCTATGCATAAAGAGTTCTATGAAATATGCCTTAGCAATTTCCTAACAAAGTGGCCATTTAATTTTTCACGACTACTGCAGAAGGTGCCGATTAGTGGGGCACCCAGAAAGAAATTTAAGAAAAGGGCTCTGTTACGGCCTAGAGAATATATTCGAGTATATGCGTTTTTAAGCTCATAACATTTAGTTCAGTAATAACCGAGGAAATAGCAAATTTTGATAAGCGTCGCACTTCTGCAGAAGGAGGCTATTTGGGGAGCACCCTGGCAGGAATTGAAAGAAAGGGCTCAGTTACGGCCTAGAGGATAGATCCTTTAAATGCATGTGTAAGGTCATTAAATTTGGTACTGTAATAACCAAGAAATAGCAATTATTTATATATGTCGCCCTACTGCAGAACGTAGCGATTTGAGGGGCACCCAAGCCGAAATTTGAAAAAATGGCTCCGTTACGGCCTATACCCTAGTGGATAGATCAGCGTATATGCATGTGAGAAATAATTACATTTGATTCAGTAATAACCGAGAAATAGCCCTTTTTAATATTGATCGCCCTAACAACAACAAGAAAAACAACAACAACAACATGAGTGAGCTTTAGATGTCCTGCTTCTCACGGACCTAACAATGACATAAGTTGTTGCTAAGGTTTGCAGATTATTGTCCTAAGGTTTTCAAGATCATAACCAACAGATCATCACGGCAAACTGTGGTGTTGGTCTAATGATGATAAAACTTTAGATCTACTATAGCTTATACAACGGGATAATGAAATAAACTGGCGGGAAGACAAACACATAGAAAGAAGGCGTCATTAAACAAATATAATGGAGCACTGGACTATGATTTGGTAAACCCCGATGTTTATGTTGATTACAACACTTAAGTGAAATATAATGGTGAAGGAAAGCAATGTAAAATATGTAAGAATCCCAAACAAACGAAAGCGGTTCTACATCCCGGGTGACGGTGTAAATAATGTCTTAGCACGAAGAAACGACATTGTTGCAAGACCAACAAAAAACACCCTTTACATCCAATATGTGGGAGCAATATATAATTGAAATATAACCTAATCGTCTAGAATGAACCGTAAATTACATCTACCGTACACATTAAGCTCAAGGCTTAACTTTGTATATGAGCAATTTTTCTCCAATAAGGGTATCACTATGACTCTAGACTCTGATTGGAAAATTATCAGTTGTGAATGGGTGACCTTGCTCTCTCGCATGATTTCAAATGGCGGAAAATTATTTGTTTTGACATATTTGATCAGATCTCCAACTCTTTCCTAAGTGCTCGAACATTTTCATCTTTGAATGAACATACTGAACATCCTATATACCTAGCCTGACAGCTAGAACATTTTGAAATTATATATAATGTTGAAGCACAATTGGCCAGGTACTGTATTTGATATTTATGTCGGAAAAATAATATTAATTCTAACGTAATTTGTGTAAACAAACTCAAAGTTGACAGCTGTGAAATTATCACTAAAAAGCTTCAGCATATCCTTCGTATATTGATAGCTATAGCTAACGTGACCATATAAGGTATCTTGACAAACATATCAGTTTGGGAACTTCAAATTTTAGCACCTCTACTTTACGAACATTTTCATAACGTATAAGAATTCCATACACATTTGATTGAACAAATCTACTACATATTAATTGTTCATAAACTATTCCCTGAAAAATACAGTAAGTAGAACATACGTCAGAGGCCCTATTCAGTAATGTACGGACAGGATTGAGTTTATGAATATTGGGAGTGAAACTAAACCAATTCAGTCCCTGGTTAGTGAAAGTGGGTGTTCTCTTAACGCTTGTGGTGAATCTGTATTATGTTTTCTTAACCAACATACCTAAATAATAAGTAAATTTGGTCATCATTTCCTTATTTTTCCGCAAATGAACTTGATACGCTTGTGCTGAATATTAATTTACTTTAATACAAATTGGAATAGCAGTCACTTTCAAATATCTAGAACAAATCAACATACCTTCAATAATATAACGGTTTACAATTAACAGGGCAGTTATTCGCCCTGATGGTCTGCTTTGTACATAAAAATGCATTCGAAAAAGGTGTCCTAAGCAAGATCCCACCCTCATACCATCTACTTGATTGAACAGAGAACAACTGAACAGAAAACAGAATTCCGATGTAGCAAACACAAGTTATTATTTAAGTTAAGACCAGGTTTGCCTCGATTATAAACATTCTTTGAGGCATGCTTGTTTAGAATTATATCAACTGTTACAAACTAAATTGAACAAATCAAATTTATAGAAAGGAATTATAAAATTTTAATTTGAGTGATAATAATGTCTTTTCTTTGCCATTCAGTGTTCTACTAGATTAGTTGAAGATAAAAGTGCCGTTATATATTTCAGGATGGATACGTAAACCTCTAAGTTTATGTTCGCCTGGTCTGTATTGTCTCTGAATGTGTCGTGTATGTATATTGATCCTCCACACATATGTCTAATAGTCCAAAAAGCTAACTTGACATATAATGAACTTTTAAGTTGAATGAGTTGATCCAAGTAAGCTTTAAATATATATATATATATATATATATATATATATATATATATATATATATATATATATATATATATATACTGTATATATATGCTATAGAAAGGATCTTACAAAATACTCCTAAATATGAGGAGTAAAACCTTAATAATAAAGTAGGTAAATTGGTTGGTTTGCTTATCACCTAAAGCTTAATAATCACAGCTCAATATGATAGACCAAAGGTACACGTCAAAACCTAATTTGTAACATGTTGGATTTCCTTATGCACGCTATACGAGATGTGAGAATGTCTTCTTCCATTGCAACGCCAAGTAAGCGTGAATGTACATGCGTTAGTATATAGCATATTTTGAAAAATAACACGCAATTCAATATCAAATGTGCATGTTTAACCTATAATGCAGGACTAGGGTATCCTCTATATATATATATATATATATATATATATTTTTTTTTTTTTTTTTTTTTTTTTTTTTTTTTTCTATATTCCAACTTACTTCCTCTCGGGCATAGGCTGAGAGCCTTAACATTCACCGCTTTACAATGAACAGTGAAGCCCGTGAGGTCTTGTTCCAGTCTAGGGAGTGAGACATGTGAAGCACGTAGAGTACAACGAGCACCTGCCATCTTGCCTTCACATGAGGCACGGTGCTCACTCATGGCCCGAAACGACCCCATCTCTGAAGCCACCTCGTTCCCGTGCTTCACTGTCTCACCCCATACACTCGGACTCTCACACTTACACACACACAACGCCACCTGTTGAGCAGATAACTCACCAGGCATTGCACCCCTATAGCATATTTTGAATATGGGAATATTCATACAGTGCTATTTAATCAGGGAACAATGAAGGTATTGTATTGACGTTTCGGTGGGCTTGTGGTAATGCACTGATACCAGGTACAGCACAAATTCCATCCCAATAATATCTTCCCATTGATACATCGGGATTTGAACCCGGGACCTTTGGATTACCAGGCCAGTGGCAAGACCACTCCACCACACCTCCCCATATATATATATGTATATATATATATATATATATATATATATATATATATATATATATATATATATATATATATGATTTTTAGATGTTCTAGTGGAAAAACAGAATAGCTCATTTAGTACTTCTATAATTTATTATATAGAAAGCCAACCTTTACAGGACTTACAACAAAATTTAATTCTAGCATTCCCATACAATATAAGAAAAATCTAATTATTACTTTAGTCACCAGAGCCTACCATATATGTTCGTCTTACATGTCCGTCCACCTCGAATTTGAATTCTTACGTAAAACACTGAAACTTAATGGCTTTCCAATAAATTTCACAAATACCTTGATTGGTAAGCAACTAAATAAATTAAGAACCTCCTCAACTCCGATCGTTACAGCTCAGAAAGCCATTGTTTATTTCACTATCCCATTTCTAGGCAACAAATCATATTCAATTCGAAATAAAGTCGCTAAATTGATTCGTGAACTCTACCCGCAAATATCACTGAGAGTGGTATTCAAATATCACTGAGAGTGGTATTCAAATATCACTGAGAGTGGTATTCAAATCTCCCCAAACTTTGTCTCACTTCTTTAAAATTAAAGACCGAATCCCCGATTCTCTACAGTCCTCGGTGGTGTACTCCTTTAAATGTAGTCGATGCAATACGACTTATATTGGTCAGTCCAAGAGACATCTCACCGCCAGGATCTCGGAGCATCGGGGTAGGTCATTTAGAACTAACCGACCTCTTTCAAATCCATCCTTTTCTGCCATTCGAAACCACTCTGAATCATCTGATCACCCCATAAAACCCTCCGATTTTTCAATTCCCACCACTGTCCCAAACACAGTCACACGACTCCTGTCGGAGACCCTGCTCACCCAGTTACATAAACCCAGCCTGGGTGTGCGCGACTCTTCCACTCCTCTACTCTGTTTCTAATATGTACAGGTTAGTTCTTATATATATGAAAAACATTTGTTATTAACTTCGCCCCCCCCCCCTTTTATTGCTCACATAATATTTCTTCGTCACTCATTTTATTCTTTTGTTACGATCGGGTGTCATATAAATCCGTGGCTCTTATACATTGAACTAGACTGGCATAAATGCAACAACGGAAACGCTAGATCCAACCCTTGATATATAATCCCGTCGAACAAAGAACGCATATACCCTCCGGTTATATCTGCGATAGCGGGGTATCTTAACTCTCAGTATCTAGGTGCTTCTACTATAGGCTGATGTTCTCTGAAACAGCATATTACCTATAACATATGGTTGCTTAGTTATGGTACACAAGGAAAAGATAGTTAACTTAATTAAATCACAAGAGTGATCTAATGCAAACAAGAAGAAGGTTTACTTAACGTTACTTTAATCAATAATATCTGTCACTCCTTTATGAAAGAAAGTGTTGTAAAGTCCTCAAGCACCGAACAAGGAATCTTCTGAATAATGTCGGATGCTACTAAGAAGAACGTATCGGAAATGGAACCACAAAATAGCAGGAGGCAGGACAATGCACGTGTAGGCTAAATACACAAAAAGGCTGGACCTATAATGTTATTGGACACAAAAATATTATAAGCGGTGCAACAGTAATAATGCTCGCCACGAAAAAGTAGTACTCCTATTAACAAAACCGGTCTATGCTGGTTGTGTCTCTCTATAGCAACCTAGACCTCAAAATGCTTGTGTAGAAATAATGGGTATGCATAAAAGAGTATATGATCTAATCCAGCTAATGTCTACCCGGGTTAATAAAGTCTAGCTGGGATGTGCAAAGGTACAGAATTCTGGTGGAGCAAGGCAGCTCCTAGCCTAGTGTGGACCTTGGGTCTGTGCGGCCTGATTACGTTAATATGAAGGGGTGCTCTCTTGAGGATTCTCGATCACAAGTATCGAGTATCCTCCTGGCGACCCTCAAAAGTAAAAGCAAATAGAGTTAGAACAGTGTTGGGTGGATTAGGCAAGCAGCACTCACGCACTACACAGTCTAAACTCCAAGGTACACAGACAAAAGATCCACCCAGGTAACCCACAGAATCCGTAGTGTCGTGCAGCTCAAAAGTAGCCTACACACAGTGGAAACACCAACAGCAAGGTACCTGATCCCTAGTCTAGCATTATTTAACCCTGTAGAAACATTAGTGATTGATGGAGACAGTCCGAGCAATACAATCTCCCAAAAAGACAATGACTATCTTCAACCTTAGCCTAGTACATAAGAAATGTGAGATCCAGCATATAATACAGTCTGGCCACCAATTCAAGGTGTGGATGCAGGGAACCAGAGGGGGATTGATATTAATAAAAGGTGAGGAAGTAGTGGAAATGATAGAGGCAGTAGAAGAGAAAGATTCTAAGACAAGAGTGTGGAACAGTTCAAGGGAGATGCTTAGAGCATGCTGTCTGGGACGGATCTGACCAGGATAATGAGGATATTTCCAGGGACCGCATGGGTGGAGTCCCAGTTCGGAGGAATGGCACGAGGGCGCGCGACAGTCGCCCAGTAAACAGCCGTCTAGTAGGCCGTGTTAGGCAGGAGGCAATGAATCCCGCGAGGCCTATGTAAGGGGGCCTGCCGCGCGCCACACTCACCACCAAGTCCCACCACCCGGTCTCTCTCTCTCTCTCTCTCTCTCTCCCGCTCGCCTTCCCATCATTCAACTATTTAACACAATACTTTCAATTGACTAAATACAAGGATTGTGACAGACGAAAACAAAGAACAGTTCTGAACTGTCTGCAACACAAGCTTTCTCGAGAAGGAAAGTACACAATGATAGGTAGACTGTAGCTACATTCTCTGCCCTGGCGAGTCCTAGCGAGTAAGCCATGCGGTTCTGGGGGAAGCGGTGAGCGTCACATCATCCACACATACATAATCAATCATTGCCTTTCGTTCCACTGTCTCTCCCTACCTCCTCCACTCCACTCTCCATGTGTACCTGAGTACCATTCTGTATCGGAAGAAGATGTTGGCTTTCAACAGCCACCTCCCCACACATACGTCCAAAAGTGCACTGCTATTCCCATATACCTCTGACGGTATACCCCACCCTCCTACCACCCCATGTACTGTACTATCACCCACCTTCCTATTCATATGCCCAATCGGAAATATTCTTTTTCTCTTACCAAACCTATCCAGGCACGCCTCAACACTCACCCAAGACTTTCACTTGTTCAGCTTTATCCTGTGTAAGAGCATATACACACACAAAACCACCCATGTTTATAATCTCACTATTATTCTCACTCACACAATAATTGCACCCACAGAACCATTACAGGCTCCTTCCACTTGTTACTTACAAACAAAACACACACCTTCTTTCGCTCTCTCATTCTCCTTCACTCTAGCACACACACCTATTCCACATTCTCATTATTTCATACATGTACCCTATAATATTATCCTTATAAAATGAATAATGTGGCCGGGGCAATTGTAGTGTGAGTGAAAGTGTCTGTGTGCGAGTTGACCTGCGGCCATCTGTCGTGTCGTGCTGGGGCCTCGTTTTAAAGCCAATATATGACCCGCCTTTAAGTAACACTGCCCCCTGTGATTGCAGTTTCTGACGTGGTGGAATTTATTCCTTATCTGGGATTAAATAACTTGTTAATGGTGTATACTGTATATTCCAAAGTTAAACTTGAATTATATATATATATTAAATGCATGTCTTTTTAACTATAATATATCTGCACATTTTGTAAACGTAGTAGTTTAATTGGTTAAGCTTAATTTTTACCACGGATTATTGTAATTGTTGTTCATTAAGTTATGTAGCATAATACTTATACATGGATACTACACGTATTTGAGAAGTTAATCAATATACATTAATTACATACAGTTTTCGCAGGCTACAATTGGACTGACTGGCATAAACAGTATTGTTTATTTATCTGCGAATGAACAGAATAAAATAATATGACAGCATCCGATATCAATAAGGTAAGTAGATAACTACAGGTCTATGCTTGTTACAGTTTCACCACACTAGGCTCCGTTGGGATCGATAACAACAATCAATGTATATTACGTTTACAACTCTTCCTTCTGCTACCTCAATACGCAGATGTTAATAGTAAATTAACTTCACAACCCGGTGGACATTGCCAAAGAAAAACGTACTGATGAAGTGACGATGTTCTGTACTGAATAATATATTTCATTATCATACTTACAATATGGAAAATGTATAAGGTAATATTGTTCTAGAATGCACTCTACGAATATTGATTGCATATTTTCATCAGACGGTAAATTGCCATGTCCTCATCTTTATTACTCGACTATTGCGAAATAGGTTGTTAATTATGAGGACTTTACGTTAGTAGGGCCACCGTCAGCTGAAATGAAACCGAGTTGATGATGATGCAGTTTTTACCACCATACACTCCCTGCTTAATAGCAAGGCTAGGGTGGGTGCCCTGATGAATCAGGAACTTAGTGAATAGTTGCCACAGATTGCTAGACCGCACCGCACCGTTCACCAACAGCACTGACGTCTGCCAAATAACACACTGGCTGGCCCGAGGCTCGAACCGTCAACCTCACGGTTAGCAGGCGAACTCTCTACCACACGAGCTACGGCCTGTAGACTACTTATTTGACGTAAGGCAAAACTTGTTAGATAACATTGTTCAATGATAAAAAACATTGTGTGGTATCGGCACTATTATGTGTTCAGTATTCTAGGCTTCATGGTTACAGCTTGAATATAGGAAAGGAGCATATTTGTTCCCTTTGACTTACTTATATAATTTATCATGTGCCATAAACAATAACTTAATAATGCTTACTAAGCGACTTGTAGACACTCCAACACAAATGGTTAACAAAAACAAAATACAAACATTTTGTTTCCTAGAATATATCAATAGTATTGAGATACATAACAAGCATATAATAACCCACACTATTTTCTACATCATTAATACCTATCTAAATTATATCAGACACATGCAAAGCCAACAAAGGTAGAGGTACTTTTAGATATATTTTACCATTTGCAAGAAAAGAAAATATATATACTATATATATATATACTATATATATATATATATATATATATATATATATATATATATATATATATATATATATATATATATATATATATATATATATATATATATATATATATATATAATAATTATATATATATACAGTATATATATATATTATATATACAGTATATATATATATATATATATATATATATATATATATATATATATATATATATATATATATTCTTTAATACATACGAGGTTGAAAGAAATGGCAATTTCTACGTTGGAAATTTTATTATTCAAAGTTTCCAGGTCTCTGATGAGTTTTCGCTGGGTGGCAGGAAGTAGATGAAGGAGATGAGCAAAATTCATGGTGGTACAGGGTTACATTAATGTACATGATGATACAGGATATACGACGCGTTTCACTGGACAACCAGCATTATCAAGTAAGGATAGAATGATATAAAAGGTAAACAGGAAGGGTATATATAGAGGGTGGAGGATCAGAGGAGGCGAAAATCAGGGGGCAAAAGTCTACTATTGGTGGAGGGGTATTCTAGGAGAGAGAAAGAGAGAACCGCTTCACGCATGCGCACTGGATGCGGGATGGTGGTCGGTTGGCGGGGTCGAAGCTGATTGGCTGCGTGTTGAGGCGCGTGGCCTAAGTTCTGTAATACGTGTGGCGCCTGCGGAAACGTATCTATTGCCTGGTGCCGTGATCCCCGAAGGGTGGCCACGAACGAACCGCCCCCATGCACCTCTGTCCCCAGTCAGTCGACGCCCCTCCCCCCAACCAGCACCGCCTTCATTCATATACTTCCTCACTCCATCCTTCAACCTCTCCCTCTCTGTCCTTCCACCTCGCTCTCGTACACCCTCTTAGTCATTCTCTCGCTTTCCATACGTTCCATATGGCGGAACCATCTCAAGTTGTTCCTTTTTACACTTTCCAGCACATCTACCTCCACACCATACCTCCTTCTTACTTTTTCATTCGTCTGTCTATCCCTCTATGTAACTCCGCACGCACTTCTCAAGTAACTCATTTCCACCGCTCTCACTCTTGGTCTGAGTCTCTTCCCGAACGTCCATGCTTCGCTTCCGTAAATTAGTGTCGGGATTACCATACTGTCATGCAAGGACTTCTTCACTTCCATACTGACCACCCTATTTCTTGTTACCGCTTTCAACGTTCCTACAACCCTCTTCCCCTGTTGCACCCTCTCCCGCACTTCTTCATCCATAGTCCCATCTTTACTCAACACACTGCCCAAATACTTAAAAGAGCTGACAATCTCCATAGCCTGACCGTTCAACTTCACCTCACACTCTGTGACTTCACCCCTTTCGAAGACCATAACCTTGCTCTTCCCTGCATTTACCTTCAAATTCCGTTTTTCGCACACTGTTCCAAACTCATTTACCAGACCCTGCAACTCCCATTCATTATTGCTCATCAGAACCGTATCATCCGCAAACAGTAGTATAGGCAGCTTCCACTCATTTCCCTCCCTTTTCAGCGATACACCAACGTCCACTGCTCTTCCTAGTATTTCTTTCATGACTCCATCCATATACACAGTAAACAACTACGGTGACATCACGCACCCCTGTTTCAACCCAACATTCAGGTCAAAGAACTCGCTCTGCTCATTCTCCACACGTACTGTTGCCTTTGCACATGCTCTTCACTGCTTTCAGCAACTTGCCATCTACTCTGTATATTCTAAGTACATACCTTCTCTCTCCACTCTGTCATAGGCCTTCTCCAAGTCCATAAAGGCAACATACACCTTTTGTTGCTTCTCCAGATATTTCTCCACAACACAATTCAGGGTAAAAATCTGATCTATACATCCTCTTCCCTTCCTAAAAACCTCCCTGCTCGTCGCCTATCCATTTCTCCGTTCTCACTCTCACTCTCTCAATCACTACCCTACTGTACACCTTCCCTACTATGCTTAAAAGACATATTCCTCGGTGGTTACTACACACTCCTTTTTCCCCTTTGCCCTTATATAGGGGGACTATTATGCCAGTCTTCCAGTCATTGGGTGAACTCCCCTTCTCCCATGCTAGTTTGCACATTTTCATACCCATTCGATCACTATCTCACCACCATACCTCAACATTTCCCCACACACTCCATCTGTTCCTGGTGCTTTCCCCAACTTCACTCTTTTCATGGCTTCCCACACTTCTGACATGCTGATCCCCACCTCCTCCTCCACTACTTCTCCTCTTCTCCCTCCCATACCATATCCAACTATGTTTGCTGGATCTGCATTCCTTACATTTAGCAGCTCGTTGAAGTACTCCCTCCATCTTTCAACTCTCTCTTGCTTCTCGGCTAGCATTCTCCCATTCTTATCTTTCACACCCTTACTGTTTCCCTTGCTACCTTCCCTAACTTTCTTGACTTCTTTCCAAAACAGTTCTTACACTCCCTCCATTTCTCACTCTGATTCCTTCCATTATCCTCATCTACTCTTCTCTTACTTTCCTTCACTACTCTCTTCACCACTCTCTTTCTCGCCACGTACCTCGCTCGTTTCTGCCTCTCCAAATCTTCATTCCCTCTTTTACCCAACCACTCTCTATACGCTTTCTTCTTGTCTTCCACAGCTATTTTAATAATAATAATAATAATAAAGTAGACGTGCCGTTTCGCCCAAAATCAAAACGGCATACCCAACTCTGCGATCGGTCACCATCATCACTGCTAGTCACTATCATCATTAATATCATCAGCACTACTACTATTATAATCATCACTTCTACTATCTTGATCAAACTTGATCATATTTTATTGGGGAAGAAACTACTATCAGCTAATATTCCTGTTGATATTGTACTTCTTATAATGTACTATCTTAGAAATCAAAGAGCTAATGTTAAATGGCAGGAGTGCTTTAGTGGCTATACCTATATTGAGAGAGGAGTCAGGCAGGGTGGTGTTCTCTCACCTTTTCTGTTTATCTTTTACATTGATGAAATAATAGAACATTTAAGGAAGTGCAATGATGGTTGTAATTATGGAATTTTTAAGATTAATACATTAGCATACGCAGATGATTTAGCACTCCCTGCTGGGTCAGTGACTGAAATGGAAAATCTGTATAGTGTATTGTGCTCCAGTTTGGAGGACAATAAATTATTGATTAATAAGGATAAAACTAAGTGCATGATTTTTAACCATAAGTCAAACTTACAAAGACAAAACGTTATTTTAAATAATGATAATATGCAAGTGGTTAATTGCTACAAATATTTAGGACATAACATTTAAAACAAAAATAAAGATCTTAATAATATAGATTTTAGACTAAATCATTTGTATTCTTCTTTTAACAGTATTTTAAAGATTTTAATGTTTTAGATATCAATGCTCTTCTATTTTTATTCAATTCTTATTGTGTCCCTGATTATGGTCTACCTCTCTGGAATGGCCAGGCAAGTTTTAAGTCTAAATTTAAAAACAAAATTGAAGTGGCATACCATAATGCCTTAAAAAGAATGTCTGGTGTTCCTCGTTTTTCAAGCAGCCACACTACTGGAAACAACTGTAATCAGTTATTATTAAAACATCATACTGCACTGACTCAAGCAAGATATCTAAACAGATTAATGACCCTGCATAACCCACTCATCAGGTATAACGTGACTTACTTAAAAGATGGATTTCTTATTAACAATATCATTGCCTTATTTAAAGCTAACTATAACATAAACATTCTTCAAGAAGATATAGATATCATAACCTCTCGAATATCTTGGGTTCAGAGACATGAGGAAAGACGTGGTCCTTGTATATATTATGGCTTCTGAAATATTAATTCTTAGTAATTGTATTGCTCTTGTGTGTAATTAACAATTCTGTGTTTTTTTTAAACTTTTTATATTTATATATTTTTAATGTGTTCAATATCCTAGTTTTCTTTACTTTTGATTAGTTTGTATATTACACGTTTGTTTTAAGTAATTTGTTTTTATATAGGCTATACTTCCTGATCAGATTTTATGATTTTTGTAAATTGTTTCGATAAGATAGCCTAATTATTTTAAAGGTTACTATTGTCTTTATGATTTTATTTGTTTCTAATTTTCTGTTCTGGCTTTTACATTTTAATTTAATATGCTAAAACAAATTTCAGGTAATTCTCTTTTTATCAGGTGATTTTGTTTACAGCTTTATTATTTATTATCACATAATTAGTAAGTTTATTGCTTTTTGTACTCTTTTAATTAACATTTCTGTTGTTTACACTTTTAAACTTCATATGGTACCGGTACTATAATATTTGATGTTTGTATTTATATATTTGTTAATGTGTTCAATATCTTGGTTGTCTTTACTGTTTTAATATGTTTTATATTACACATTTGTTTTTAAGTAATTTTTAAAAATGATATACTTCTTTATCAGATCTTATAACTTGTTTACAATTGTTTGGATAAGTTAATTCTTGTATAGGTTACTATTGCTTTTATGAGTTTATACTTTTCTCAATTTGTTTTCTGGCTTTTACTTCTTAATTTCTTATGATAAACACATTTCAAGTAATGATCTTTTTATTAAGTTATTTTGTTTACAGCTTCATTTTTTATTATCACATAATTATTGATTAGGCAGAGGGGCGCAAACTACTAAGAAAGTCTTAAAGAAAAGACCTTTATGATGATCTTACCCATGTAGTTATTATCATATACTGTAAATTGTGTATATTATTACTCTACTACTGTAAATAACTTAATTATTGTATCTATATAAGAAATTACGAAATAAAATTAACGAACGAACGAACGAACTATCATCATCATCACTACTACTCTCATCATCACTACTACTCTCATCATCACTACAACTTTCACCATCATCACTACTACTTACCAACATCACTAATACTGTGACCATCATCTTACAATCATCATTACTACTGTCACCATCATCAATACTATTGTCGGGAATAGTGAGATGATCCCGACAGTTTTGAGTCCAATTGGGTATTTGAATTTGGCGGTATTGTATAGCAAGTACGATTTCGGCTAGTTCTGTATGTAGCCTACTGTAGTTCATTATTAAGTGTAGGTTAAATATTAACTGTAATGCATAAATATTTACATCAGCTCTAGATGTATCATGAAACCAAATCATAGGTTATAATTATTATGAGCCGGCAGTCATTATGTAACTTCGCCAAGCGATAGAACGCCGGCGGTCAGTCTCTCAACATCAACCATACGATCAACAACTCTCCCCCCCCCCCCCCCCGGCCCTGACTCAACCTATAGTTCACCATGTGCTACCATTATTAATCCATATCAACAGTCCTAAATCACCAGAACTCTAAGCTAAGTTCATTGTATCGATATTGTATTATGTGAACATCCTACATGTCATGCAACTGAATTAGCCTTGTGTAGAGGACCGAATTCTACTCATCAAATTCTTCATTGGTAATTATAATATAACTATTTGTTGGGATAATTTCATGTACCAGTGAATTAGAAAATTAATCTATCTATCTAAATTCCCTACAAATATATGGTCTTTCGATCTCTAGTAATTGTTATAGTACCGTCTTAGTGTTCTGTTTACTTCCGCTTCACTTGGTGTTACATAATTATGGCTGCCGCGCTGGGAGTTCTTCCGACTGCCCTTACATTCTTTTGTTTTGCTTAGCTTTCTCCTCGTGTTTTTTCAGAGGTGCACCGTCGCTGGTATTTTTGGGGACCTTGTTTCCCGTGTGGTTTTTTTTGGCGTGGCGCTCCTTGGCTTTTTTTTGTGAGGGTTTGCTAGGCTAGTTCTTTATGTGTAATTGGGCCTCGGTTTGATTCCCATTCGCGTAGTTCTACAAGTGTAAGTGGTTGTTTTATTTATAACTGTCAGTGGTAGCCTATTTGGTGTCTTTATGTTTAGCCTTTAGGCCTTATGAGACTCTTATTAATTTTGCTGGAGGGGAGGGTTCTCATGTAACTCATTTAATTAAATTTTATAAGTTGCCTAATTACGGTCATGAGGTTCGGTCTCTGTTGATTTCTAAGCGATTGACAGCCAGTAGTCAGACCTCATGATTGTAGCATGGGCAGCTGGGCTAGGCCTAATATATTCTACTAGTCAGTTCTTGTCATTTACCCTTCTTTCTCTAGCCCTAGTTTTGTTTCTGCTATTTGTCTATCAAGGCTCCATTAATTCATCCCACTGCAGCTAGTAATGACCGTTTCCAAATTGGGAGTGGCAATGCTATTGTCACATAATTTAAATTAATTTGTGTAACTAGTTTGCTTTATAGTTTAGAGAGTTAATAGCCTAGATTAATAGCTTAACGATGACAGATCTAAAGAAACTTAAGATTTTAAAGGGAGGGATGAAGGGAAGTTTGAATAAATGTTTAAGAGATCTTGATGATTTTCTAGACAATGCCTTGGCTGATCAGATAAAGGGCAAGAATGCTACTGTAACTAAATCGCTAGCCACCTTTGATAGTTATGCTCAGCAGGTATATGGTTTGTTGTCCAGTCCTAAAGATGTGGAAGAAGAAATGTCAGGAGATCTGGAGTATATTGAAGATGTTAAAATAGCCTTAGCCAGATTAGCTTCAACTCAAGAATCACACCCTGTTAAGGATACCGGTACTCCAAAGGCAACTGCTTTTAACCTTCCAAAGCTTACTTTGCCTACCTTTTCCGGGGATCCAACTACCTGGACTGGATTTTGGGATATATTTGAGTGTTCCGTTCATCGGAATAAGACCCTTACATCCATCCAAAGGTTTACTTATCTCCGTGGACAGTTGAAAGGGGAGGCATTGAAGCTGATAGAGGGGTACAAGCTAGAAGCTACAAGCTATGAGTCTGCAGTGGATCTCTTGAAAAGAACTTATGGGCAAGAGGAAGTAATAAAGACAGCGTTAATAACAAAATTCTTCGCTCTAGATCCTCCATCGTATGATGTGACCAAGTTAAAGGAGTACTATGCCTCTTTTGAGAGCCTCCTCCGGTCAATGGAGACGGTGGCCGTCACGAAGGAGGAAATCTACAGTGTAAATATCTTGAGCAAGGCACCATCTCCCCTTAAGGAAATAATTAGATGGCAATTAAGCGACACTCCACTGGACTTAGAATCGTTGGTGCAGAAATTCCAGACCGAAGTCTTCAATATGGAGAGTACTGGACACTACTGACAAGTGGAGATGTCGCCATCCACTGCGGCTTTCCCGGTACAAACATCTCCTAAACAGAAGAGGACGATCACATCAGGTTGCAAGTTGTGTAGTGTACGCGGTCATCCATGGTACCAATGTTCTAAGTATCCTAAGGCTACACAGAAATTTGGCAAGGCTAAATCACTTCATTTATGTACCAGTTGTCTGGCAAGAGACCACTTCAACAGAACTTGCACCAATTCCTTCATCAAACCCTGTAAGTATTGTAAGGGGAAACATTGGTTTTCCCATTGTACCCAGTCTGATCGGCACGACGGCAAAGAAAAAGAGAGAACCACCAAAGAGTCACATGATAAAAATAAAAGCGAGAGTAACAAAGTATCTGCTATGTCCATTGTTTCTAGAGAGTGTCAAATGCTTCCTACTATAATGCTGCCAGTGGTGTGGAGTAATAATAAGCATGTAATGACGCGTACCTTACTCGACCAGTGCTCACAGAGGTCATTCGTTCTGCAGTCATCATTGCCACAGCTCAAGTGTACCAGCAAGGGTCAAGAGAATTTGTGTCTCCATGGTTTCACTGGTGAAGTAGATTCCAGTGACTACGATATAGTGGAGATTTCATATGTCAATAGAAGGAAGGTATGTCCCATCAAGGCTGTTGTGGTCGACAAACTTCCTAGTTTCTATGTGGCATCAGAGATTCAACCGCAATTGAAATATCTCAGAAGCAAGGGTTATAAACTGGCTGATAATCAACTCTCTGCTAACAATGGAATTATGCTACTGGTCGGAGCTGCTTATTACTACGACCTGGTTCACCCTGGATATCGGCGGATAGATAAGCTGATATTGCTCCCCACGATACAAGGGTATGCCATTTCCGGATCCTATGCCACTTCATCTCAAGACACAAAGGTGGAGGTAGTTACAGTCCTTAAAGTAGCAGTAAGCCCCATTGACAAATACATTAGGTCTACTGTACCTGATAATCCATGCAATGATATAGATAAGCTATGGGACTTAGATAATATTGGAATTGACCCACATGAACTTGATCGGGAGTCCAAGCTAGCGTTGAGCTCGTACGAAGAAACTGTAACCTATGATTCTGGCAGGGGTCAGTATGTGGTAAGGCTCCCTTGGAATGACAATAAGAGTAAAAATTACCTACAAACTTCCATCTAGCACTTGGTAGATTACATGGCCTTCAGAAGCAGTTTGTCAAGGATCCAAATTATTGCGATACTTATGCGGCAGTACTAGAAGAGCAAGTACAACGTGGTTTTGTTGAGAGAGTAGATCCCGGTGAGTATGGGGATGACATTCATTACCTTGCTCACCATGGGATAAAAAAGGACAGTTCCACCACTCCTGTTCGTATTGTATATGATTGCTCAGCAAAATTCAGTGATCGCTCTTATAGCCTGAATGATTGTCTGTACACGGGTCTGTCCCTGGTCTCTGATCTCGCGCAAATTATGTAACGTTTCAGATGTCATAAATTTGCATGGGTTGCCAATATTGAGAAGGCCTTCCTGATGCTTCAACTCCATCGTGAAGACAGGGACTCGACAAGATTTATATGGCCAAGGGACCCAATGGATCTAGATTCAAAGCATCTGGTCTACAGATTCAGAGTCGTCTTATTCGGAGCGACCTGTTCCCAGTTCCTTCTCAATGCTACTATCTTGCGACATCTTGAGGAGGCTCGACTAGATCCTGACTTCAAGAATGAGATCAAGCGGGGGATCTATGTGGACAATCTTCAAGGCACTGGAGACGATGAAGATTTATTGCTCAAGAGATGCTGGGAGATCCGCAATATATTTGCCAAGGCTCATTTATACTTGAGAGAATGGGCCACTAATAGTGATCTTATGAAAGGTCAATTTGCTTCTGACGGTGTAGCAACTGAGAATAGTGAGGTGAAGTTTTTAGGCCACAAATGGGACACTACCACAGATTGTATTTCCTTCTGTCACACACCATGCGACAGTGAGATTATGACCAAACGCAACTGCTTAAGCTTGTCGGCGAGGTTGTTTGATCCCCTAGGATATTTGCTGCCTGTAACTATTCGTACTCGTATGTTTTTACAGCAACTGTGGCGGCTAAAACTAGATTGGGACACGCCATTCTCGACTGAGTTGCAAGATACTTGGCGGTTAATTCAGTCGGACCTTTCCACATGTTGCAAGGTCCAACTTGATCGTCAGGTTATTAGTGGTCAACGGGTGGATCTACATGCCTTTGCTGATGCCAGTAATAGTGCGTACAGTACTTCCATATACATATGCAGTGGTAGTGAAGCGAAACTGGTTATAGCAAAGGCCAAAGTAGCCCCTATTAAGAAAATTACAGTTCCTAAATTGGAACTTACTGCATTGCTTCTGTCTGCTCGTCTAATAAAGTTTACACTGGATGCTTATACAGACATACTACTGATTAATAACGTCTATGTCTGGAGCGACAGTCAAATAGCACTTTCATGGGTACACAGCCAGAAAGTGTTACCTGTTTATGTTTCAAATTGCACTGATGAGATACATAACTTAGTTCCTACAGCTAAATTTCGCTATGTGAGCACCAAGGATAACCCCAGTGACATAATTTCCCGGGGGAACTCGGCGCAACAGTTTATGTCATCCTCTATTTGGTGGCGAGGACCTACATGGCTTACATCTCCAACTGAATGGCCGCAGGATTTCAGGGAATGCATATCTGATCCATCAAGTCGGCCCCAAGATGATGTGTTAAGTAGTTCGACTGTGAGTACTACACATCAGGATAACAAGTTGGTAGAGTGGGAACGTTACGGCAGCTATGATCAAGTAATACGGGTAGTTGCATGGATATACCGTTTCATTAACAACATGAGAAGTCGGGCTCACAGGTCTTTCCTTAGTGAAGATTCGAAGCATATCAGACTCCATGAACTGAGATCAGCAGAAGCGAAAATAATGTGTTTAGTACAAAAGGAATCTTATCCTACTGAACATGAAATACTGAACAAGGAGTCAAAGGCCAAACCCTCAAACTTAATGAGGCAGCTAGGACTATATATGGAAGGAGGCATAATTAAGTGTAGAGGCAGGATCCAGAAGGCGGACATTATTGATTCTGCGAAATATCCTGTTCTCCTTAGCTCCTCTCATTTGATTACCAAACTGTTGATTCGCAAATGCCATGGGATCTGCCTACATTTTGGCGTAAATTATGTTCTGACTTATATGCGACAACGTTGGTGGATCCCTAAGATGCGACAAGCGATTAAGGGGATCCACAATAGCTGTACTATCTGTAAAAGATTACAGGGTAAGCCTTACTCCCCAGTTGATCTACCTCCTTTACCTGAGTTCAGGGTACAAAGGACTGAACCATTTCAGGTAACCGGGGTAGACTATACGGGAGCGATTCAAATTAGGGAATCGCCCGGTAATATCGCTAAGGTATATGTCGTACTCTTCACATGTGCAGTAACCAGAGCGATTCACATTGAATTGATTGACGACTTATCCAGTGAGGGGTCCTTACATACTCTAAGGCGCTTTGCAGGTCGCAACGGTTTCCCTCAAATGATTCTTAGCGATAATGCGACTTGTTTTGTCAGGGCATCAACATTTCTCCAGGATATAATGGATGACCTGCAGGTTGTGTCTACCCTCACTGGAAAGAGTTGTCAATGGAAATTTATACCAGCACGTGCACCATGGTTCGGGGCGATTTGGGAGAGAACAATAGGAATTGTCAAGTCTGCCATGAAGAAGGTATTAGGGAGGGCCCTGGTCAACAAAAGGGAGTTGCAAACAGTCGTGACAGAGATTGAGATGTCAGTCAACGACAGGCCCTTGACCTATACCTCGGCAGATCTTGATGATCCTTTACCCATTACGCCTTTCATGCTAACACGTGGACAAAATCTTAATCCGTTTCCTAGGTCGTCAGTAACCCGCGAGGATATACAAGACCCTACATTCGGGGATGCTGACGCCACACGTCGTCGCTTCCAGCATATGATCAAGGTGTCAGACGACTTATGGAAATGGTGGACACAGGCATATTTGCTGTCTCTTTGCGAACGTCACTCGAATGTAATCAAGGGGACGAATCAACGGTGACCTCATATCGGGGATATCGTAATGATTCATGATGAGTGTCCCAGGTTATATTGGAAGCTTGGTAGGATTGTCAATTTGTTCCAGGGCATTGATGGTCATATTAGGGTTGCTAGATTACAGACTTCGACTGGGATTACTACTCGCCCAGTCGTAAGGTTATACCCCTTGGAGCAGGATGTAGAACTGCCTGATGATACCGGTAACTCTACTGATATACCTTCACAGGGGAGTGCTGGTGACAGTGCTCCTCAGGGTGGAGCAATTGATAATGAGAAGGATCCTTTTCTGGCTTCCAGTGGCGCTCACCCCAGAAGGAGGGCGGCTATGAGTTCCGTGGATCTTTGGAGATCTAAGATTAACCAAGGTGATCTTTGAATCTTTGATATCCTTTTTTGTATATAGCTACTGTATATTGTTTTTGGTGGCGGGCAGTATGTCGGGAATAGTGAGATGATCCCGACAGTTTTGAGTCCAATTGGGTATTTGAATTTGGCGGTATTGTATAGCAAGTACGATTTTGGCTAGTTCTGTATGTAGCCTACTATAGTTTATTATTAAGTGTAGGTTAAATATTAACTGTAATGCATACATATTTACATCAGCTCTAGATGTATCATGAAACCAAATCATAGGTTATAATTATTATGAGCCGGCAGTCATTATTTAACTTCGCGAAGCGATAAAACGCCGGCGGTTAGTCTCTCAACATCAACCATACGATCATCAGCTCCCCCCCCCCCCCACCCGGCCCTGACTCAACCTATAGTTCACCATGTGCTACCATTATTAATCCATATCAACAGTCCTAAATCACCAGTCCTCTAAGCTAAGTTCATTGTATCGATATTGTATTATGTGAACATCCTACATGTCATGCAACTTAATTAGCCTTGTGTAGAGGACCGAATTCCACTCATCGAATTCTTCATTGGTAATTATAATATAACTATTTGTTGGGATAATTTCATGTACCAGTGAGTTAAGAAAATTAAACTATCTATCTAAATTCCCTACAACTATTATGACCATCATCACTACTACTAGTACTGTCACCATCATATCTACTACTGTTATCATCATCACTACTGTCATCATTATCACTAAATCTACAACTATCATCACTGGTATTATCACCATCATTACTACTATCAACATTATCCCCACTATTACTACCATCATTTCTAATGTCAACTAAACTAATTTGACCAAACAAATGCGGGGCGAGTTTTTCTCACCCCCTGAAAGATGGCGTTCTGTGCCCCGTAAGGGCACACACACACAGAACGCCATCATCATTGCTTGGGAATAGGTATGGGGGGGGGGGGGGGGGCAAAACAATGTTTTGGACCTAAGATCATACCTACAGTATTGCACAAATTTAAAAAAAAAAAAATGAATTACCATCGAATTCACGCACCTATGGTTAGTGTGAAGTTTGGTGAAAATCCGTCAAACGGTCTAGGAGGAGTTCTCGGACGGACGGACGGACAGACAGACAGACAGACAGACATTTCGGCCGGCATGTACCACTATACGGGAGGCGATATCACTCTGCTTACGCAGAGTTGATAATAAAGTAGACGTGCCGTTTCGCCCAAAATCAAAACGGCATACCCAACTCTGCAATGGGTTACCATCATCACTACTAATACCATCATCAATCACAATCATCACTACTACTGCCATCATCACTACAACTGCCACAATCATCATGACTACTGTCATCATCACCATTACTATGATCATCATCACTACTACAATTACAATCATCAGTACTACTCTCACCATCATCACTACTACTGTCACCATTGTCACTACCATCTTAGTCATTACTATCATTGATACTACAACTATCAACCATCATTACTACTATCATGACCACCATCGTACAATCATCATTACTACTGTCACCATCATCAGTACTACTGCCATCATCATTATTACTATAATCATCATCACAACTATTATCATCATCACTACAACTTTCCTCATCATCACTACTACTCACCATCATCACTAATACTCACACCATCATCACAGAAAGCCACACAAGGAATAGGTACAGGGTGGGCGGTGGGGGTCCTGAAAGGGGGGAGGGGGGTGGGGGGGGGGGGGCAACATTTTGTTTAGGACCTAAGATCATAACTATTGCACAAATTCAAAAAATCTTTTTTTAATTACCATCGCATTCACGCACCGAAGGTTCTTGTGAAGTTTGGTGAAAATCCGTCAAACGGTCTAGGAAGAGTTCTCGGACGGACGGACAGACAGACAGACAGACATTTCGGTTAGCATGTACCACTATACGGGGGGCGATACCAATCTGCTTACGCAGAGTTGATTAAAGTTGCAAGCAACGTTGTCCGGACTTCAAGCGGTTTTGCACGCAGGGTATTGTGTTGGATACAAGAGCTGTGTCACAGATATCAATAGATCATTTAACTTATCGGGCATGGACAAACTACAGAAGGAACGGATTGTAGCCATTTTGGCTTTGGCCATTTAGTAGTGTAGCTCTTTTGGTTGTGGCCGTTGATGAATGTGGCTGTTTTCTGGTTGTGGCCATGTAGAAGTGTGGCCATGAATGTTGTGATTATTTTATAATTATGACTTTTGTTATAGCATTTGTGGCATTGTCCTTATAATATAATAAAGTAGACGTGCCGTTTTGCCCAATATCAAAACGGCATACCCAACTCTGCGATCGGTCACCATCATCACTACTAATCACTATCATCATTAACCCGGGAACGGTGGCAAAGCTCTTAAGATGGAATGCCTAAAAAAAAACATTTTAAAAGGCCCCAGTAGCACTAAACAAGTTTATTTTTTATTTTTTTTCCTATACCTCATATCACTCCTCCATATCCCCTCCCCCCTCCCCCTTCAATTATCACCTATTTTCCCTCTTATTCCCTAATTCGTTGGTATATTTTTGTGCAAACTGTGTGGAGGAGTGTGCTTATGTGCCTAGCGAGTGTGTTGCACAAGGGAGAGTGTGAATGAGTAACTCAGTCAGGCTTGAGGCCTCATGAAGGGAGGGGTTGCCTCAATTTGCTCCATAATTCATGAATGGGCTGCTCCATGTTTATTCGCGAATTTGACCAGAACAATTATATTTCCACTTGTTTTATTGTTGTTACAGGTTACTATCTTCATAGTGAAGGTAAAATAGGCGCATATGAATAAGTAATAACGATATATATCGTAAACTGAAGATTATAAGCATGAATGGAGCCTAATATGCTCGCCCAGAACAGTGGTGTTCAATACACCCAGCTCGCCGTTTATAGGTTAATATCATCAGCACTACTTCTATTATAATCATCACTACTCCTCTCACCATAATTACTTCTATTCTCATCATCACTACTACTGTATAATCACTACAACTTTCACCATAATCAATACTACTCACCATCATCACTACTACTGTCACCATCGTCAGTACCATCAACACTACTGTCATCATTTCAATACAACCATCATCATTATTTGTCACCATCATCACTACTATTACGACCATCATCACTACTACTAGTACTGTCACAATTACTACCACTACAAGACTAGGAAAGACAGACAGACGTCTCACCATTATCATCACATCTGAGACATGTGTATGATGGGTGGATTTCTGTGTGTGGGTGTCCCACACACACACACACAGGGAATAGGTCCGGGGGTAGGGGGGGGGGGGGGGGCAAAACAAGTTTTAGGACCTAAGATCATAACTGTTGCACAAATTCCAAAACAAAAAAATTTAATTATCGTCGAATTCACGCACCGAAGGCTGTGTGAAGTTTGGTGAAATCCGTCAAACGGTCTAGGAGGAGTTCTCGGACGGACAGACAGACAGACATATCGGTTTGCATGTACCACTATACGGGGGGCGATACCACTCTGCTTACACAGAATTGATTAGGTTATTACTTCAGCATTACTAAATACAACAATGTACTGTACTTTATTATATGTTCTGAGAACTTTTTACCTAAAGTAACCTAGATATTGTTTGATTATCCAGGAGAAGTCTTAGACATAAGCTGACATGGAGGTGATTCACTCATGTAGATAATCATATTATTGGGCTAGGAATAGATATATTATGCCCTACATGTAAAAATATGTTCATGTATATAGAAAAGTAGTATAATTTGATCATTACTACATATTGAAAAGCACTTAAATTTAAGTAAAGTACATAACATAAATAATGTATAATTGGTGACACATTTGTTTATATATTTTATGGCGTAGGTGTAGATAGTTAGGGCAAGTTAACGAACAAGATATGAGTGAATATGAAATATGTGGCCATTTTAATTGTGGCTGTTTATAAGTGTGGCCGTTTTGGTCATTAACCCGGGAAATACGAAAATGCCCTAGGGGCAAGGGTACTTATTTGTGAATTTCTAGCCTTGGATTCTGACATATTTTGTTATATTTACGATATAAAGCGTTATTTGTTTGCAATGTGCTTTCATTTTACATATATGATGAATACATGAACCTTGAAGAGTGATAAAATAAGTGGGAAAAACATTTGGGTGGTGAAAATCGTAAATATTCCCAACCCGGTCGTATTCTCAGGCGTGAACTAGCGAGGCACACACCCTCCCCTCTCGCTGTCTCTGACTCAACTGAAGCAACTGGGACGTGTCTCGGTGTTATATAACAATCTTTTATGCAACCCACTTGTGCTACATTATCGCGGGAGAGTAAAATAACCGATAAATGTTGAAAATACAAGGAAAAATAGGTGATAATTGAAGAGGGGGGGAATAAGATGGGGAAGGGGGGTGTGAGAAACATATGGATGAGTAGTAGGAGGTACTATAGAGGGGAATTATCTCACCTAATGACATATCCTTTTGTTTTGAGAGCCCCTGGGGTGTTTATGAAGGTGTTTTTATGGTCTTGCTTCCGTGAGGCCTATCGCGTTCCCTATGGTGACCCTATGGTGACCCTTCCGTTAGGCCTATCGTGCTTGATGGGTTAAGAAAAGTGGCCACTTTGGTTGTCGTCGTTAAAGAGTGTGACTGTTTTAGAGTGTGGACGGTAAGGAGTGTAGCCGTTTTGGTTATGACTGACAAGGTGTATGGCCTTTTAATAGTGGCAATTCTGGTTGTGACCGTTAAGGAATGTATAGGCATTTTAAAGTGTGGCCGGTTTGAATTTGGCCATGGATGTTTAAGAGACTGACCATTAAGGAGTGTAGCCATTTTGTTTGTGAATTTTAAGGAGTGTGGCCATATAGGAGTGTGGCCTTTTTGGTTGTGACCATTAAGGAGTGTAAGGTTTTAAGAGTGTGACCATTTTGGTAGTCCTTAACCCCTTATTGGCAGCGCTCGACTTAAGTCGTGCACCAATTTGCAGCAAGTTAGGAGCATTATTAAGGCTTTTAAAGGGTTAAAATCGAGTGCAAATGGCCGGGAGCGCAGCGGGCCAGACAGCCGATTCCCAGGGCTTACCGCCGCCCATTAACTCATGTTCCCTGTGTTCTCGAGAGGCCGGCAGTGTAGCCAGTAGTGAGCATAGCTGGGATAAATATACCGAAATACTCTAAACTCCCATGTTCGTGGCATCACTGCAAGAGAACCACGAGTGCTACGTAGCTTGTTCTGGTCTCATTTTGAAGCTTTTAGCGCATAGTTTGTTTCTAAATATTTTTTTTTTCATGCAGATACTTGATTTATCATGCAGGAGGGCCTAAATATGCCCAAATGAGCCCAAAACACCCCGCTAGACAAGGGTTAAGCTAGCCTAGCAGTTTTAAAGAAATTGGCAGTTAGGATATGACAGGGAATGAAAAAGCTGTTCATTCACCCGGGAACTGCGGGGAGACTCTTAAGAGTTCCCCCAGTGGACTGCGGGAAGACTCTTAAGAGTCAGAGAAAAAAAAAATCAACTTTTGACATCGAAAAAAAAAAAAAAAAAAAAAAAAATTGGCCCCTGGGCCATGCAAAATCGCAGTCCTCTACCTCCCCTCCTTCCCCACTTTCCTCCTCTCCTTCAGTTATCACCTATTTTCCCTGTTATTCCCTTATTCTGAGGTATATTTTCGTGCTAACATTAGAAATCCTAGAAATCCGGTTGCAGGGTGTGGTCATCACTGATAGCAAGCGACTGCAAGAGAGAGAGAGAGAGTATCGATCGACTGTGTCTCAGTGGCCTTGGGGGAAATTGGCGGGAAAGCAGCTTGCCTCACCCATACATTATACAACTCGCGGGCTATATCTCCGATTTTGACCATCCAAACGCTGTTTTCACTCGTTTTATTGTTGTTTCAGGTATAATTAACCCATAATAGGCGCATATGGATAAGTATTAATGCTATTAATGGTACAATGAATATTTTAGTGACGGAAACACCTCAAATACATGCGCACAGGGAGAGGTGTCTAATTACCCCCATGCGCACTTGTTAGGTTCATGGGTGTGTTATGATTTTCCCATTCGCAGTAACTAAAGCCATTCAGTACCGTTGACATCCTTTTTTCATTATATTCCAGCAATTATTCATATGATTATATAAAGTTTAGGAAGGGCGGCTACCAATTATTAGGCGACAGACTATCTGAATTTATCCTTTTAGCAGCTATATATCCCTCCCAAGCTTCATAACTCTGCTATGGATGTTTGATGGAAATCCACACACTTGTCAACTACTGAGCATGACAGTGGTAGTTTGACATATGTGGTGTAAGGCAGGGTATTTTCCTGCCTTAACACCTTGGAACATTGGGTTGGGGTTAGAAGGGGAGACTAGGGAAACTACCCATCACTGGCAACAAAACCCCTATATCGATGATTCTTCTGATCCTGTATTACCCACAATGCTGAGATAAGTTTACACTCCACATGGCATAATTACCAGTTAAATTAATCTTTCCAGGCCGTAGGGATTTCAGCTATCAATGGATAGCTGTACATTTTTAGATGAGGTGGTGGGTATATATGAAAACATTGGTGTATGGTAAGTATTGTGAGTAAGTAACAAATACCGTTTATTAGATGGTTTGGGTGTGAAAGGGATCTGTCTTGTGTGGGCCAGTTGGCTCTCTGCAGAACCCCATTTTATTACGTTCATATTGTTTACAATTGTATCTTGGTTGCAGGTATATGATAACATGGGTGTATAGTAAGTAGTGTAATTAACAGATCACGTTTATGAGATGGGTTGGGTGTGAAAGGAATCTGCCTTGTGTGGGCCACTTGGCTCTTGCAGACTCCCATTGCATATTGCTTGCATGCGGAAGGGATCTGCCTCATTTGTACCGGTGTTCAAACAAGAAATAGAGAGAGAGAGAGAGTTACCATAGACCTCCGGACCGTATGAGCTGGCAGGCCCTGGCTGAAGCCTCCACGTCTATTCTCAGTGTTACGACTGGGGTTCAAATATATCAGGGCTCTTATTCATTGGACTAGTAATGGCATAAATGCTACAACGGAAAGCGCTAGCTCCAACCTCTGATGTATATTCCCAGTGAACAAAGAACACAAATACTCTACAGAGTTCTATATGCAATAATAGGCTATCAAACTCTCAATAAATGTGCGTCTACTCTAGGCTTAATGTTATGTGAAAACAGCCTATTACTACCTATAACCGAAGGTGCTTGGTTATGGTATGCAAAGTAAGGTGGTAAGAGAAGTTACAGCTTACGTTACTTTAATCAATAAATGTCAGGCACTCCTGCATGAAAGAAAGTGCACTAAAGTCCTTCAACACTAACAAGGAATCTTCTTTAAATGTTAGATGCTATAAAGATGCTCGTATCGGAAATGGAACCCAAAAAGGCAGGCAGCGGAACAATGCTCGTGCAGGCTATGCACACAAAAAGGCAGAATATATAATGCCGTCGGAGCCAAGAATATCCTAAACACAACAACAATAATAATAATCGCCACGACAATGCAGTATTCCTATCAACAAAAAGAGCCTAAGTCGTTTGTGTCTCAATACATCAAACTAGGCTGCGAAATGCTTGTGTAATAATAAATGGGTATGCATAAAAAGAGTAATTAGGTTAATATACTTAATGTCTACTATGATTGATAAAGTCTAGCTAGAGTCAATGATACGAGATACTGGTGCGCATGGCATGCCGCATAGCCTAGTGTAAATCACAAGTCCGTGCGTCAAATATTACGTTATAGGGAAGGGTAGCTCTCTTGAGAAACCTTAATACCGAAGTATTAAGCGTTCTCCTGGCGTACCTCAAAGACAAACAATCGAGACTAGAACAGTGCAGAATGGTATAGGCAAAAAACCCTCATTCGTGCATGCTCTACTCTCAATGGCACACAGACTAGAATTTACTCAATCAACTCCAGTTCTCAGGTATGTCGTGCCGCTTTTAACTGAAGCCAGCACTCATAGGAAACAATACCTATAATATCAGACTCCTAGTCTAGCATTATCTAATCCAGCAGAACACTAATAACTAAAGGAAGCAGTACTAAACAATATAAATGCCAACCAATGCTTCGTGATCCACTTATCTTAACAACTAACATACATAGGCTATATCAGACCTTAACACACAATACAACTGGCCAGCATGAAGCTGATTTTGCAGAGTTAACCAGAGGGGGTATAATATTAATAAAAGGTGGTGAAAGATATGGAAAATGAGAGAGATAGGCAGAGGAAAAGATTCTCAGGTACGGAGCGGGGACAGATAGCAAGGGAAAAAAGATGGGTGTGTTCTAGAAACCAGATCTGAGGGAGAGAGTGGCGAGGAACTGTATATATACTCGCACTAGCTCGAGCCGCGTGGGAAAACAGCGGTTACAAGTCATCTAACCACTAGCAAAGCTTACAGCATGGTAAGGGCCTCTCTCCACCAACCCCCGCGAGGCAGCCAGCCGTGACGTCATCGAGCGGGACAAAAAACACTGCGCGCACCCTCTCACTCTGTTCTACTCCCTCTCTCTCTCCCAGATCCTATCATTACTAGTTAATGATAAAACATATACTTTACAATTAAATATATAAAGCCTTGACATGGGTGAAAACAAAAAGCCTTTCTGGACAGCCCATGACACAAGCTTTCATATGAAATAAAGCACACTCTAATACATAAACTGTAGCCCCATCCACTGCCCTGGCGATCCTAGCGAGTCACTGTAGGACAAGCCATGCGGTTCTAACGGAGTGGTTAACGTCCACCCCCCCCCAAGATTTTTCTCAGAGGCCCCAAGGCTCACAAAAATCTGATGGTTAGAACCCATGCTATATCTCCACTTCCCATCACCCAGCGGCAGTAAAATATCTGACACAGTTCTTCAACAAAACATTTTTCAAAATTATAACCCTCCCCAACACCATAGGTTAAATTATATGTAGTTATGCTCCTCAAGAGCGAGCTTCTCTAGCCCAGCATTCTGAGAGGAGTGCAACTCAGAATTACTGCTATAACATACTAAAAAAATTCAACTATCAAAGAAAGAGTTTTTATTTGATTTTTTTATGTTTATAATTTGTTTATTTCGGCTGCACTATAGGGGCAAGCCTAGTTTTTTCTTCTATACCAAACGCTCAACTCCTGCTTTACGACCCAATACGCTGGGCTACAACCGCGAGCCAACAAGCACCAAGCGCAAAATACTATGCAAACTAAAGCAGGAGGCTACCCGTGTGTCAATCTACCCAGGATCATATACCCTTGAACGACCATCTGCAACCACGTAGTCACAACCGGCAATATGGCGTATGTCCAGGTTATATACCAATAACCTTAGTGACCACCTGGTCAGCCTCATATTCCGATTGTGAAACTGGTCCAAGAACTTGAGAGGGTGATGATCTGGGTAAACTACAACGACCGGACCATAGGCTGGAACACAGACCTCGAAATGCCTCAGAGCAAGTACAACCGCCAGCAGCTCCTCCTTGACAACAGAGCAGCCCCCCTGGGCCGAATTGTACTTCTCCGAGCAGAAACTAACAGGATGCTCCAGCCCATCATCGTCCTTTTCCACAAGGACGGCACCAGCCCCCACACCACTAGCCTCCGTTGCTAGTTGGAAAGGTAGGCTAAAGTCAGGGGCCCTGAGGATCGGGTGAGTGCACAACAGGTGTTTTACTTCCCTAAACACCTTCTCACACTCAGGCGCCCATTTGAACTTCTTATCCTTCCAGTTATCCTCCACCTGAGCTTGACTGTCCCGTTCTCCTTCTCCACCTTGACTGCTAAACGTCATCACAGGCACAGTGAGAGGCTCAGGGGGGTGCCTCCCATACTCCTTCACGGGATTATCATGACATAACTGATTGCGCTTCCGTCTGTCTGGAGTGGCTACCAAGTAAACCAGGTCCTATAGCTCCTCCACCACCCTATAAGGACCAGCGTACTTCGCGGATAAGGGGTGACCTACAAGGGGCAGTAGAATCAACACCTCCTGACCCACGTGAAACTCCCTGAGTTCAACCTTGAGGTCGTACCTGTCCTTCCTGAGGGCCTGAGAGCTAGTCAAATTACGGCCAGCCAACTCCAGAGTGCGCAACATCCGTTCTCGACTGTTGAGGACACACTTGAGCATAGAACAAGGTTTTTCTGCGCCCTCCCATACTTCTTCAACCATATGGAGAGGCCCTCTGACACGGTGTCCAAAGACGAGCTCATTAGGGCTGAATCCCAAACTCTCCCCAGGTACCTCCCACACAGCAAACAAAACACATGGCAGGCCAAGATCCCAATCCCTCCCACTCTCAAAGCAACAACAACGAAGCACAGATTTCAAGGCTGAGTGCCATCGCTCTAACACACCCTGGCTCTCCGGATGATATGCAGATGACACAACCCCAACAATCCCATGCTGCGGCATTGCTTGTACAAAGAGGCTAGAAGTGAAGTTGGGTCCCCGGACTGACTGAATCCCCTGCGGGTAACCATACCGGGAAAAATACACTAGCAAGCTTCGGACCACCGTTTTCGCCGACCCATTTCTCATAGGGTACGCGTCAGGGTACCTTGTTGCTACATCTCCCGACTGTGCATCACTGTCCTCCTTCAACTCTTTCGTCTTTTTAAGCCCATCCTCTGCCCCTTCAGGAACAGTTACTGGGTCCTCTCCAGACTCGAAATGTGGTCCTAATAATGAGTACCCGAGAAGGTCCGTTGATACTAAACTCTCAACCGCATCAACTTCCAACCCCTTCTCGGTACCCTTCCTCCGCTGATCTAAAGATTGTTGACCAGAATGTGACTCCCTGGATGCAGAATCTCCAGTGACAACACACTCCATAGGCTGCCCCGGACACTTCTCAACCCACTCCTGCTCCTCCCTACTCACGTCGGCCGGCTTCTCGGCAACGACCAAGGGTGGAGCCTCAGAAGTAGGTCCCGCAAAGTCGTTGCCGAGAAGGAGGTCGACGCCCCCAACAGGTAACTTCTCCACAATTCCTACATCCAGGTCTTGAGTCACACCATCAACTTCCACCTTCATTCTTACAAGCGGGTATGACCTTGTCGCATTAACTCCCTGAACCACAACCACCCGCGCCGTATTGACAGGTTTACCAGTGAAATTTCTCAACAGTGTTTGCGATGCCCCAGTGTCACGCAAAATTCTCACCTCATGTCTTCTACCCCCCCACTCCACACAACCGAGTCCCCTGTGGTCACTAAAGGCATCACGGACAGGGAATAAGCCTTCCGGACCCTTCTGCACTGGCAGTGTATTTACCTCGGAAGAAATGCCTCTAACAAACTCCGATGTCCTCTTGAACACTCCAATGCCGTGAGCAAAAGACACGGCTGCCGGAGGAGGTCGACTAGGGCACTCATTTGCCTTATGACCCTCCTGGTGGCACCTAAAACACATAAATTTCGGTTTCGGCTTATACTGTGATGTAAAAGGCCCCTGACTTTTCACATACGGTGTGGTGGTAGGTTTGGCTTCAGTTTTAGTTTCATTGCTCTTTGGTTTAAATGTGTCATTGCTACTGAGCTCTGAGCACTCAACCCATCTCGCTCACCAGTCACCCTGCCCAGTACACACGTTATCAAGTTATCCTTTGGTCATGCTGCTAGTAACCGCATGACCGATAGCTGTGGCCAGGCATTGAAGACCGTACCGATCCATACCCTCCAACCGCTCGGCAGTAACAGGCCATTGCAAAAATATCCTAGCATCCTCCTCACAGTTCACCCGATTAACCCTTTCATCATGCTGCTGTTCTTCAGTTTCGACATTACGTACTGTGTCTCCATTCTCCTCTGACCCGGCATAAGATATGATGCTCACAAAAATTTCCCACCTCAATATTCAGAAAACAAGTACCCCAAACTCTTATACCTCAATATACACACAAAAATTCTCGGAAATACTCAAGGGCTATACTATGTTGCAAAAAAAAAATTATTCTTGCTGATCCCCGCAAAATATTCTCCAAAACAACAAATGTTCCCTGCTAATAAATGTAGGTTCACCAAATCCTGGCAAGGTCGCCATTTGTTACGACTGGGGTTCAAATATATCAGGGCTCTTATTCATTGGACTAGTAATGGCATAAATGCTACAACGGAAAGCGCTAGCTCCACCTCTGATGTATATTCCCAGTGAACAAAGAACAAATACTCTACAGAGTTCTATATGCAATAATAGGCTATCAAACTCTCAATAAATGTGCGTCTACTCTAGGTTTAATGTTATGTGAAAACAGCCTATTACTACCTATAACCGAAGGTGCTTGGTTATGGTATGCAAAGTAAGGTGGTAAGAGAAGTTACAGCTTACGTTACTTTAATCAATAAATGTCAGGCACTCCTGCATGAAAGAAAGTGCACTAAAGTCCTTCAACACTAACAAGGAATCTTCTTTAAATGTTAGATGCTATAAAGATGCTCGTATCGGAAATGGAACCCAAAAAGGCAGGCAGCGGAACAATGCTCGTGCAGGCTATGCACACAAAAAGGTAGAATATATAATGCCGTCGGAGCCAAGAATATCCTAAACACAACAACAATAATAATAATCGCCACGACAATGCAGTATTCCTATCAACAAAAAGAGCCTAAGTCGTTTGTGTCTCAATACATCAAACTAGGCTGCGAAATGCTTGTGTAATAATAAATGGGTATGCATAAAAAGAGTAATTAGGTTAATATACTTAATGTCTACTATGATTGATAAAGTCTAGCTAGAGTCAATGATACGAGATACTGGTGCGCATGGCATGCCGCATAGCCTAGTGTAAATCACAAGTCTGTGCGTCAAATATTACGTTATAGGGAAGGATAGCTCTCTTGAGAAACCTTAATACCGAAGTATTAAGCGTTCTCCTGGCGTACCTCAAAGACAAACAATCGAGACTAGAACAGTGCAGAATGGTATAGGCAAAAAACCTCATTCGTGCATGCTCTACTCTCAATGGCACACAGACTAGAATTTACTCAATCAACTCCAGTTCTCAGGTATGTCGTGCCGCTTTTAACTGAAGCCAGCACTCATAGGAAACAATACCTATAATATCAGACTCCTAGTCTAGCATTATCTAATCCAGCAGAACACTAATAACTAAAGGAAGCAGTACTAAACAATATAAATGCCAACCAATGCTTCGTGATCCACTTATCTTAACAACTAACATACATTTTTTTTTTTTTTTTTTTTTTTCTATGTGATTGAGGGAGGCAAAAGGCATAACTGCCTATAGCGAGTGCCTCCCCCATAGTTGAAAGAGTGACAGGGCCAAAATCAAGGGACGTTCGAGCCAAAATGCCTGGACACACAGAGTTTGAAGCAATTTAAGTCATAGGAAGAGGGAAAGACTGATTCTGGGAGAGAGTTCCAGAGCTCAGCTGTTGAGTAGAAGAAAGTTTGAGAGTAACGTTTCACTCTGGGGTTGGAGAGTTGCACAGAGTAGGGGTGGGATTGAGTTGCAAGACGGGTACCACGTGCCCTACGTAAAGGAGGTGGTATGCACTGGGATAGCTCTGAGGAACACTGATTATTATAGTAGTGATAGAATAGCGAGAGAGATGCAACATTGCGGCGGAGAGAGAGAGATTGCAGAGAGTTGGTGAGTGGACGGGATACGAAAGGCCTTCCTTTCAACTTTGTCTAGGAGAGCAGTGTGAGAGGGACCTCCCCACACATGTGAACAATACTCAATACAAGGGCGCACTATGCCCCTGTAAGAGCAAGAAGCTGTACAGGGAAAAGAACCCCCTAAGGCGGTTGAGCAACCAGCTTCTGGGAGGCTGCCTTAGCAAGACTGGTAATATGGTCCTTCCAAATGAGAGCAGAAGAAAAAGAGACACCAAGAATATTGAGAGAAGATGAAGTGGTTGATTTTTGTATTGAAGAATAAGGGATAGTCCGCTGGGAGATCCTGACGGGTAGATAGATGGAGAAATTGGGTTTTGGAAGCATTAAAGTTAACAAGGTTTTCTCTGCCCCAATTGGAAATAGTATTTAGATCAGAATTTAAGAGTTCTATGGCTTCATTACGTTTGTCGTTGAGGGATTGCTGGCTGGGGCGTTCTGAAAAACTAATGGAGTAGTGCAAGGTTGAGTCGTCTATACATAGGCTATATCAGACCTTAACACACAATACAACTGGCCAGCATGAAGCTGATTTTGCAGAGTTAACCAGAGGGGGTATAACATTAATAAAAGGTGGTGAAAGATATGGAAAATGAGAGAGATAGGCAGAGGAAAAGATTCTCAGGTACGGAGCGGGGACAGATAGCAAGGGAAAAAAGATGGGTGTGTTCTAGAAACCAGATCTGAGGGAGAGAGTGGCGAGGAACTGTATATATACTCGCACTAGCTCGAGCCGCGTGGGAAAACAGCGGTTACAAGTCATCTAACCACTAGCAAAGCTTACAGCATGGTAAGGGCCTCTCTCCACCAACCCCCGCGAGGCAGCCAGCCGTGACGTCATCGAGCGGGACAAAACACACTGCGCGCCCCCTCTCACTCTGTTCTACTCCCTCTCTCTCTCCCAGATCCTATCATTACTAGTTAATGATAAAACATATACTTTACAATTAAATATATAAAGCCTTGACATGGGTGAAAACAAAACGCCTTTCTGGACTGCCCATGACACAAGCTTGCATATGAAATAAAGCACACTCTAATACATAAACTGTAGCCCCATCCAATGCCCTGGCGATCCTAGCGAGTCACTGTAGGACAAGCCATGCGGTTCTAACGGAGTGGTTAACGTCACATCAGGAATCTCGCAGAGCCTCCAGACAGACAAACATACAGTCAGACAGAGAGAGAGAGAGAGATTGGCTGTGTAAGGGATCTGCCTCTCGTAACAGAGTTGTAGATATGTGAAATAGGCTATACCGAGTGCTACAATGGGATCAAGAACATTTACACCTTATTAGCGGCCTAGGCGGTTTATTTATATGTACCGCCCAGCGGGGTGTTTTTAGCCAAAATAGGGCTGTTTACGTGATCATTTTCATGCCTAAATAAGACCCAGAACGTAAAACAAGTATCTATCTCTGAAAGGGCATAAACAGAGCTTTCGAATGACACCATAACGATCCTTTTATGATGGCTAGTTTTCTTGCAATAACCGTGCAACGCGAGTGCAAAAAGCATGTAATTAGGCACTTTCCCCATACAATTCCGTATATAGCGAGTGAGAGAGGGAGGGAGGAGGTGGGATTCGTGTCAGTAGGTTCGCCGCGGTGGTCTGGAGCAGTCATACGCTCGCTACTCTCCTGCCACCACTTGTCTCTCTCTCTCAGTAACATTACGTGCTGAAATTGCCACATGACCTATGTCGAGCGCCGCCACATAGTCCAGCTTTATTTAACTCGACTTATGTTGCTCGCCGACAGTTAAGGGTTAAAGTGCTTCAAGATAAAATATGGACGAGATGGGTTGGGTGTGAAAGGGATCTGCCTTTTGTGGGCCACTTGTTTCTCTGCAGATTCCCAAATTGCATATGTAAGGGATCTGCCTCATTTGTACCGGTGTGCAAACAAACAAGAGAGAGAAAGGGAGAGACTGGCTGTGCTAGGGATCTGCCTCTATTTGGTTAGTAACAGAGTTATAGATATGTGGAATAGGCTACCGAGTGCTATAGTGGGATCAAGAACAATAGGGTTCCAACATAAAATTAGATAGGACGAGATGGGTTGCATGTGAAAGGGATCTGCCGTGTGTGGATCAATCGGCTCTCTGCAGGCTACCGTTTCCTTATTTTTCTAATGTTCTCATTTGTTAGAGAGAGAGGGAGAAAGAGAAGCATGGCGAGAGAGAATAGAATGTCTTAAACGTAAGGAAGACCGACAAATGAGAGAGAGAGAGTGCGGGATGGGTTGGGTGTGAAAGGGATCTTCCGTGTGTGGGCTAATCGGGTTTCTGCAGACTCCTGTTTTCCTATTTTCAATTTTTTTTAGAGAGAGAAAGAGAGACCCTAGGATGTCGTAATCGTAAGGAAGACAGCGATAAATGAGAGAGAGAGAGAGAGAGAGAGAGCTGCCTAATTTGTACAGGGGTGCAAACAAACAAGAGCAAAAGAGAGAGATTGGCTGTGCAACGGATTTGCCTCTAATCGTTTGATAACAGAGTTGTAGATATGTGGAATAGGCTGTCGAGTGTCTTGTGTGGGCCAATTAGCTCTCTGCTGACTCCCATTTTCTTATGTTCCTATTTTTTACAATTATATCTTGGTTGCAGGTATATGATAACATTGGTGTATAGTTTAGTAAGTAGTGTAAGTAACATATAAAGCTTACGAGATGAGTTAGGTGTGAATGGGATATGCCTTGTGTGTGCCACTTGGCTCTGCTGACTCCCATTTTTATCTTGGTTGCATATGTAAGGGATTTGCATAATTTGTACAGGTGTGCAAACAAACAAGAGCAAGAAAGAGATTAGCTCTGTAAGGGATCTGCCTCTATTCGTTTGGTAATAGTTGTAGATATGTGGAATAGGCTACCGAGTGTTATACTAGAGCTTCAACATTAAATATGATAGGACGAGATGGGTTGGGTATGAAAGGGATCTGCCGTGTGTGGGCCAATCGGCTCTATGCAGACTCCAGTTTTCTTATGTTCTTATGTTCTCATTTGTGTTTGAGAGAGGGAGAGAGAGAGAGCATGGCAATAGAGAATAGGATGTCGTAAATAAAAGGAAGACAGAGAGAGCGAGCGGGATGGGTTGCGTGTGAAAGGGATCTGCCTTGTGTGGGCCAATTAATCGGCTCTCTGCAGACTCCTGTTTACTTATATTCTCATTTGTGTGAGAGAGAGAGAGAGAGAGGAAGAGTTTATAAGACGGGTTGGATGTGAAAGGGATCTGTTTTTTATGGGCCAATTGGCTCTCTGCTGATTCCCATTTTCTTATGTTCCTATTTCTTACAATTATATCTTGGTTGCAGGTATATGATAATATTGGTGTATAGTAAGTAGTGTAAGTAACATATGAGTATGAGATGGGTTGGGTCTGAAAGGGATCTGCCTTGTGTTGCCCACTGGTTCTCTACAGGCTCCCATTTTCATCTTGGTTGCATGTGTGGGGGATCTGCCTCATTTGCATACCGGTGTGCAAATGAGAGAGATTGCTCTCAACAGGCTCCCATTTTCATCTTGGTTGTATGTATAAGGGATCTGCCTCATTTGTATACCGGTGTGCAAATGAGAGAGAGAGAGAGATTGGCTGTGTATGGGATCTGCCTCTCGTAACAGAGTTGAAGATATGTGAAATAGGCTACCGAGTGCTATAGTGGGATGAATAACAATAGAGGGATATGGATGAGAGGGGTTGGGTGTGAAAGGGTTCTGCCTTGTCTCTCTGCAGGCTCTCATTTTCATCTTGGTTGCATGTGTAAGGGATCTGCCTCATTTGTACCAGTGTGTAAACAAACATAAGCGAGATATATAATAGCGATTGGCTGTGTAAGGGATTTGCCTCTATTTGTTTGGTAACAGAGTTGTAGATATGTGGAATAGGCTACCGAGTGGAATCAAGAACAATTAAGCTTAAACAAAATGTTAGGTAGGATGAGATGGGTTGGGCGTGAAAGGGATCTGCCATTTGTGGGCTAATCAGCTCTCTGCAGACTCCCGTTTTCATATGTTCTACTGTTCCTATTTGTGAAAGAGAGAGAGATGGGTTGGGTGTGAAAGGGATCTGCCGTGTGTTGATTAATCGGCTTTCTGCAGGCTCCCTATTTCCTATGTTCTCATGCACTAGTGTGTCGTAATCGTAAGGAAGACAGCGATAAATGAGAGAGAGAGAGAGAGATAACTAATACGTAGCCTATAGCGACACTCAAACAAGTACATACATAGCCACAAAAGACCATCACACACACAGCCACACTAAAACAAGCACACACACGCCTATCTAGCGACAATTACTTAGGGCTCAGTGAGTGGCCTCCTCCATGTTGTCTGCCCATTTATGTCATTCAGAGATGCGCATATATTATATTTCAGCTTTCCGAGGGTAAATAAATACTTCCGATATACAGTATATCTATCCTTGTATTTGAATTCATGCATCTTGCTAGATGTCCGTACTTAATAGAGACACGTGGAAAGGTTACAAATAAACACAACAAGTACAAGGAACAATCAATTTCATAACATTCGTTTTTTGACAAACTAAGCAACAAGATTAGAGGCATGATAGGCAAGTGAGCAAGAAGAGTGATAGCTGGAAGCAAGACCATGAGTAGTTTTGAACATCCCGATAGTGGATAAACATTTCTAATTGATTTTTAATGTTTCAATCATCTTACAGTAATAATTATAACCACAATAGCATGCATGTGGCTGACTTCCCTCAACTCGTAGGAGCTCGGTATAAGTGGCCCCCTACACTTGTTTGTACATACGTCATTCAGAGATGCGCATATATTATATTTCAGCTTTCCGAGGGTAAATAAATACTTCCGTTATATATCTATCCTTGTATTTGAATCATGCATCTTGCTAGATGTTCGTATTTAGTAGAGACATGTGAATAGGTTACAAATATGTGAATGATGTATGAGGAAGGGGGGAGATAGGAAGGAAGGAAGGGCAGTATACAATGTCTGCCTCTCACTGTCTGAGTTTGACATCTATGGGGAGCAAGTCCATCTTGTCTTATTACACACCATTTCACTTCCCTCCACTCAATATTTTGCCCGTTAGGGCGAGTTATAAAGAGTGTAAATATGCATATTATGCCCAGAGAGAGTGAGAGCGTGGAGATAGAGAGGGGAGGGGGGGGGGGGAATGGAGAGAGAGAGAGGAGGGAAGGATATAATTATATAGTGACATGCTGTAGGCAACACACATAAATTATCTCTCTCTCTCTTTAGCACAGATATTAATACCTACCATTTGTACAAAACATTTATTTCAGCTTTCCGAAGGCAAATAAGTACTTCCGATGAATATCTAGCCTTGTATTTAAATCGTGAATCCTGTTAAATGTTATTACTTAATAGAGACATGTCTAAGGGATACATTTATACACAGGATAATATATGTAAATACGAACTTCAGACCATAATTTTTCGGCGAGGTGAGGGAGGATAGTGGGAAAGTGCCACATATCACAGTCTGGGGAGGAGGAGCTCTGTGCAGTACTGCCATGGTTTAGCGCTAGATTTAGAGGTCTTTATTTCAATCTAGCAGGCATTATTTTTATAACATTATCTAAGAGACATTGACTAGGGATAATTTGAAAATTTCAGACATGCTAGTCATATTACATCATGAAACTTGCAAAACAAACAAACAAAAACTCTTTATAGAATGCGGCATTATGCTAGCATTTTTTGACTGAAGGCAACATGCTAGCGACTTTTGAGAACGGATCTAGCAGTATTTTGTGGTAACACTTGACTTAGGGTTGAAGGAGGAGGGTTAAAATACGAGTCACACAGGCAATTGTAAAAACTTTGAAGGTCCGGGCCAGATTCACTAACGGTCGTAGCGGGCGATGTCGTACAGACATCAATGATCGTTCCTGAGGGAGTGCAGAAGGTGGATTCACGAACGCATTGTTAAGCTCCCTTACGGCTCCCTTTCGCTGAGGCTTCTCTTGACCAATCAGGCGCTAAGCGCTTGGCCACTCACTGAACTTAAGTCATTTTGTAAATAAACAATATTTCGCCCACATGACCGAAGCCACCAAGAAGAACCTAATATAATTAAATTTATGAGCCTTTCATTGTTTTAGCATGGCTAATTCGATCCACCACAGCCAACAGGAAGATGAATAGAGTATCTTGTCAATTGATGAGATAAGAAATTAGCCTACACATATACGGAAAGCCTGTTTGTGGCCTAGGTTAAAAGATTTCTGACGGATTGATAGTTGGGAAATTGGTGTATTATTTATACCTTAACTACAGTATATTGTTCTGCTTTACCATGTCTACACCAAGCCAGTGCTAGCAAAACCAAAATGCCAGACTTTACTATGCCTACACTTTGGCAGTTCTAGCCAAGCCAAAATTCCAGACTTAACCTAGCCTAGGGTAATATTTTGTATTCACAACACCTCGAGGCCTAATTTTTCAAAATAAGCCTAACATATTGTTTTAATCTTAAGGCTAGCCTAGGGTAGATTAATATATTTTTTTGTATTCACAACTCCATTTTCGTTGAGGGGGCAAAGCCCCCCTCCATTATTGCATCCCACGGCTGGTAACAACACAATTTACCCAGCATCTGGCCGTGGGATACAATAATGGGGTAAGGGGGGCTTTAACCCACCCCTACCCCCCATGACATTGCCATCATCAAGTATAGCCTAGCCTAAGCTATTACCAGCAGGGGCAAATAACAGCAGTCAAATTAGATGCGAATATAGCCTAACTGAGAGTGTGCGACTAGGCCTAGGCTATGTAAACAAAGCGGGCGGTACGCCCGCTAACATAACCCTTACAAGTACCTTGGTATGAGTGGTGTCAGCGGGCGTACCGTCCTCCTTGTTGACATGAAGTTGCAGGCTCAGTTACGTTCGCGCCTAATTTGACGGCATTTTTTTTACAAAATTATCCTACGGCCAGCCGTTATTTGCCCCCCTGCTGGAAATATAAATGGTGATGACAATAGGTTACGGGGGATGAGGGGAGCAAAGCCCCCCCCCCCCCCCTCTCTCAACCTATTAGGCTACCCAACAGTTGGCCGTGGGATATAATGATTGTTTGAGGGGGGCTTTGTCCCCCTCACCACCCATGACTTATTGCCATCATCATATATATTACCAGCATGGGACTAATAACAGCTGGCCGTGGGATAATTTCATAAAACTAGCAGTAAATTTAAACGCAAACGTAACCGAGCGTGCACCTAATGTTAACAAGGAGGACGGTATGCCTGCGAACACCATCTTTACCTTCTACTTTACTATGCTTACACCAAGCTAGGCATTGCTAGCCCAACCAAAATACCATAACTTTTCAAACTAAACCTAGGTTGTAGGCCTAGGCGATTTTTTTTTAATTCACATTTTTTTTTTTTTTTTTTTTTTTAAGGCTAGGCCTAGGGTAATAATTATTTTCATCATCCTTTTTCCTGCGACACTTTCACATTTGTTGAGGATAAACCCTAATCTAACCCAAATGGGGTGGGAAGTCTGAATAAAACACATTTCATGCTTGCCAAACCAAATTACCATATTTAGGCCTAACTTTTCTAGCCTAAATAGGCCTAACTTTTTCAAAATAAACCTAGGTTATAGCCTAGGTCTAGTCTAGACTAAAACTAATATGCACAACACCATTTATTATTTATTTTTTTAGGCTAGGCCTAGTGTAATTATTTTCATATTTTTTTTTTCCTGTTATAGGCTGCTTTCAAATTTGTTGAGGAAATACCCTAATCTAAGCTAACCCAAAGGTGGTGGGGAGTTGGAATAAAACATTTCCGCAATAAATGAAGGTTAAAATCTACTAATGGTAGGCTATGTGTTGTCGCAGCACATGAATTTGTGCATCAATTAACTTAGATTAGGTCTAGGCTGGCATAGGTAGGCTACTCGTAGCTTAATTCGGCCTGTAATAAGACATTAAGGATACAAATATTATCATCCTTTAATTAAATGCCTTAATGGTGTCTTAAACACAAGTTAACATGTGTATTGGATAATATTTCGCTATTATTGCCTCAATAATGACTTAGTGTGTCATAAAGAGCTATACAGCAAACGAATTTGTTATGGTCGCGGGTTGTGTTATCGATATTTGTGTACCTATATCCGGGTCATATTCGTGTAAGGGTGGTCCGGACCACCCTTTGCGAAAGGGGCTTTCTACGATCAAAGATGGCCGCTACGACGTTTCGGGAATACCAGCGTTGAGCCGTAAGGGAACGGTAAGGGAGTTTTCCGATCGTACGACCGTTAGTGAATCCACACCATAGTTTCATTGTTATTAAAGTAAGCATTTGGCAAAGTAAGGAATTGTTAAAAACCTTAGCCAATACTCTGCTATTCACCAAAAATTAATTTTAATTATCATTATTATTTGGTAGGGTAGGGATGTATATATAGGTAGGTTGGTTAAATAATTGGTGGAATTCGTAGGGACTCGAACTATTTTGAGAGAGTTAAATTTAATAAAATGTATGGATCTGAATGATGAACCGGAATAGTATCAAGCAAAACTTGGGGATGCAGGGAAGCCTAGACTGAAGACTGAAAATGTTGTGTGGGTACCAAGTACGGCATTAAAGTAATTTAAGAATAGACAGTTTTCAATGCTGCGGCCAAACTATTCCACCAATTTTTATTATTTTGGTACCAAAGCGTTAGGAATTACGAGCCTCACCCAACTACGCAAACATGGCTTTGATCATCCACGTAGTCTTCAGGATATGGATTTTTAAGTGTATTTCTAGGTTTTTTCAAGATTGCCGAAAAAACAAAACAAGTGCAAAGCAAAACCTTTTCCATAACATTTGCGGAGCATTAGTAGTGGAGTCCATATACCAAAGCCCAATTATTTGCTTTGAGTGGGAGAGACGGTATTTAAGTTTTTAATTTTTCGGGAATACGGCTGCCACGGACCTGTTTGGCCGCCATTTTGGATGTCTAACATATCAAAAGTTACCCAATACAAAAACGCATCTTGTGTGAAAGTTTGGTCACAATCTGAAAGGCAGTTCTAGAGTTATTGCGTAAAAACCGGTGTGGAAAAATAATTTGGAATAAGAAGATTTAATTATTACAATAGGGGTTCCCCGCTAGGGCTCGAACCCTTAATAATAATAATAATAATAACTTTATTTAGCCTAAAAATATATACAATTATATAGTACATATCATCATAATGCATTATCAAGGCTGAGCCCATGAAATATGAACATTTTTTATGGGCTCCTTCAAAATACGTTTAGGAAATTACCAGCAGTGTCCTGTATATGTAGTATGCTTACAATTTAGATACTCAGTTAGCGTTTTAAAACTTAATAGTTGTTTAGTAAGTGATTTTTACAATTTCGTTTAAATTCTAAAAGATTGTTAGGTACTTTTGTTTCTTCTGGTAGTTCATTCCAGAAGATACTTCCCGAGTAAGTAACAAATCATTTACTAAGGTTAGTATTTGGCTTGGGTGGTCTGAGAAGGTTTTTGTTTCTAGTGTTGTGACTATGTAGGCTATACTGTCTACGTGATGGAAATATTGATTCTGAATACAATCAAGCTGATTGAAAACAAATGTAAGAGATTCTATGTGATGAATATCACACAGTTTTAACACTCGTAATTTTTTTAATAAAGGAGTTGTATGCTCTAAATATCCCACTTTAGATATTATTCTCATGGCTTTCTTTTGAAGTTTGAATAATGGTTCTAAGTTTGTTTTTGCTTCTTTGGTAAGCAGAGTTTTTGAATTGATGAAGTTCAATAATATAGAGGTTTATGCATGATGTACTCCAGCATCATAAACCAAAAACGTAAACAAACATTAAGTCTTATATTGCAACTTTAGTACATATGCTTCTAGAACTGCCCGTGTGACAGTTAAAGGGCATAGCTCACGAGGTCAGCTATCCTCATTATCATAAATGTTAGTGTACAATATACCTCGTATATGCAATAATAGTTTGTCTGAGTTTCTTATAAATATAAATATAAATATATTAGTGTTTTGGATGGTGGTGGTGAGAGGCATTTCCGACCTGTCGTGCCGTATAGAGAGGCATTGGGGTACCCATAGACTAGCATAATCGGTCAAAGAGCTTCAGGATTGATTCTCAGTATCTCTGTTAAGCACTCCATGCTGTGAAAGCAGTTACAAAGATGGATAGCTATTTAATAGAGATATATGAATAATTGTATGAGCAGCATAAGCTTAATACTGAAGTGTATAATAATGGCAAGCTATCAAATAATGCTCTGTGAAAGTGAAATTCAAGATGGACTATTTTGATATGTTGGCCGCACACTCTTGTACAAAGGTACCTGTGTACCGTTAGGGTCGGCACCATTAATGTTGCCATATGGATTGAGCTGCCAATATGTATATATTTATGATTAAGGATACCAAAATATTAATAATTGTATTGATAGCTACTTAACCTCTGAAGTGCGCATGGGGGTAATTGGAAACGTCCCCCTGTGCTGACGTATTTGAGGTGTTTCCGTCACTAAAATATTCATTGTGCCATTAATAGCATTAACTTATCCATATGCGCCTATTATGGGTTGATTATAAAAGTATTAACCTGAAACAACAATAAAACGAGTGAAAACAGCGTTTGGATGGTCAAAATCGGAGATATAGCCCGCGAGTTGTATAATGTATGGGTGAGGCAAGCTGCTTTCCCGCCAATTTCCCCCAAGGCCACTGAGACACAGTCGATCGATACTCTCTCTCTCTCTCTCTTGCACTCGCTTGCCATCAGTGATGACAACACCCTGCTTGCAACTCGCTAATGTTAGCACGAAAATATACCTCAGAATAAGGGAATAACAGGGAAAATAGGTGATAACTGAAGGAGAGGAGGAAAGTGGGGAAGGAGGGGAGGTAGAGGACTGAGATTTTGCATGGCCCAGGGGCCAAAAAAAAAATAAAAATAAAAAAATAAATAAAAACAAAAACAAAATCGATGTCAAAAGTTGATTTTTGTTTTCACTCACTCATAAGAGTCTCCCCGCAGTCCACCGGGGGAACTCTTAAGAGTCTCCCCGCAGTTCCCGGGTTAAGGATATATACATTTTACTCTTGTGATATAAATATAAAATACTGACTTCACATTACTTCATCATGTACGAAGTATATCAGGGTAGGATAGATTAAGGCAATATCAAAACAGAATCGAAACTCGCGGTCTAATTCCGTTATCACTATAGGCGACAGGGTTTGCCGTCAACTTCCTAAGCTCAAAATATCTTGCAAGACTTTGTTTCCTATTTTAGATCAACATTTATGGCTAACCAAGACAATTGTGCAGTATCCATCATGCTTTCACTTGGTTTAGAAGACAGTGATAAAATGGAAAGGGATTTGCCATGAGCTATGCCCTTTAAGTTAGTTTGTGATAGTAACCCCCACCCAGCTAGACATTCTCACCCACTTTCTGTCAGTAATAAAGTGTCCTATCACTCTCTCTAGCTGGACATTCCCTCTCACTTTCTGTCAGTAATAAATTGTTATCTCCCTCCGTATCTCTCTTTGTTCCTGGACCACCATTCACTATAGTCTGTTTTTTCCAGCTGATAGTAGATTGTCGTATCCTCATTTTGGTTACCAGGTTATTATGCAGATATGTTGTCAAATATGAGAACTGGGCCTTAAAGGTGGGGGTGCATGGGTTGAGATAAACATGGAATAATAATCGCCAGCCTACACATAATTATCTTGCAAAATGCAATGGCACCGAAATAATTATTAACAATGGTATAAACGATTTTGTGGATCGTCTAAACCGGAGCTGTGACGTCATAGGAGTGTAAGTCCACCATCCAGTCCACGATGAGGATACTGTTGTGACGTCACTATGACGTCACAGGTCTGGTGTAGACGATCCACAAAATCCTTTATACCATTGTATATAATTTTTTCAGTGCCATTGCATTTTCAAGATAAGTATATATGTGTAGGTTGACGATTATTATGCCATGTTTATCTCAACTAATGCACCCCTACCTGAGATGGTTAACTTTTTGGGAGATTTTTGCATGTATTCATTATTTTTCTAGTTTCCTCCCTAGACCTCCATCAAATTTAAAAACAAATTCCATTAGATCCCCCTTCTAGATTAATTTGTAAATGTTTCGGTAGAAAAATGTCGCGGTTCTTCCAATATTACAGGCTCACTATCGATCGCCAGGGAAAAAATCGACACCTAAACATTACGAAAGGTCTAAATATTAACAAAGAAATGGGGCGAAAGGTCTTAAAATCGACTAACTAATGAGGCAAACATCTTAACATCTGAAAACTAATGGGGCTAAACATGAAGGAGAAAGTGGTCCAGAAAACCGGCCCATGTCCCCTCAAGGAGGGATGGGCGTATTTATTTCCTAATTTATGTATAATTTTATATTTTGTTTTCCTCCCTAGACCTCCATCAAACTTAATAAAGCACCCCACAAAGTTCCTCTTTCAAGATATATTTGTACATTTTTCGATAGATAAATGTCCCAGCCGAAAGATACTTTCTCTTAAATAACAAGCACGCTATTGCTCGCCAGGACAAAAAATCTACACTTAAATGCCACGAAAAGTCTAAATATTGACAACAAATTAGGCGAAAATCTTACAAATCTGAAAAATAATGGGGCTAATCATGAGGGAGAAAGGGGTCTAGACAAAAGACCCATCTCCCCTTAATATGACATAGCAGTTTCATATTTTTACATTAACCCCTTTTGTACCGGTAACGTCTTTTAAATTTTATTCAAGCTATATTTTGACGATTTTGCGCAGCTTAAGAAGAATCTGTGGTAGTTGAAAGGGTTAAAGGAGGTATTTCGAAGCTTGTTAATTGCTGGAGGCCCTTATTAAACCGAACTGAATCGTTTAATAGTGGCCAGAATAAGGGTAAAAGGACGTCGCCTGTTCAGAAAGGGTTAATTATATAGAAATCAGTTGCTAAAGGTTTCAATGTATCATGATCTGGAAACAGACTGATAGTATAGTGGGATTTCCTAAAAAAGGCCCTCTACAAGAATCAAGGAGCATTTTTGGGTAAAAGTTGGGAACCAGACTTTTTAGCATAATTCAGGCATGCCGAATTCGATAAACCCGGTTCCCAAGCGAAATTTTGAGTTTTGACCGTCTAATTTGCATAAACAAAATGGCCGCCAAATTGGAAATTTTTGACACTTCTTGAACCATTTTCTCCAATATCTCTCTAACTAGGCAAGCAAATATTACAAGTGAAGCATCTATACCTATGTTTTGAGGGTCAGGGAATGTCACTGAGGCATTTTTAAAGGAATCAGTAATAAACCTAGACTTTAATATACATATTAGCGGCTGTCATTAGAGAAAAATCAATGGTTCCCAACTTTACCCCAAGATACTCCTTGATGCTTATGCAGGCAAAACAGGGCAATATCTGTCACTCACCTGAACTATTTATTGGAGTAGACCATATTCATGCAATACAAGGAGTTTGATCATCACTCTGTTGCTGACATGCACACATTGCTGTGCATCGTAACCCGGATTTGCGGCATTTGCATCGAAGGCCAATTTTGTAGTCGAGAGGGGAAGCTTCAATTATCTGATCACTCATTTGTTTTGTCATTACTGAGATCAACCGTGCCTTCAAAACAACAGTTTGACAGAAAATGCATAAGTTCCAGTTTACTGGTTCCACGTGCCTTCGCAATGAACATCTGTTACCACTGCTGCTGCAACTTGCTTCTTGTTTTGAATCCACTGCCTGCATCTTCCGCAAACGTTCAAGTTTACTTTTGTCCGTGAAGTGGGCATAGCACATTTTGTGCCACACAAGAGTTTCGGCTTCAGCAGAATCCAAGACATTATCAAGACGGTCAATCACATCGATATTCTTAGTGTCTCTAAGCTTTCTTCTGGTACTGGCAGCATCCCTGACTTTTGCGAGTCCATGGTCACTTGCATTACTAGGAATAACACTGGCTGTGTGAGTTTGGCAGAAGATGCACAAGCTGTAATCTACAGGTAAAGGCCTCTTCAAAGTAACTACTGGATCCATTGTAGTCTGCAAATAAAAGAAACAATTAGTATTAGTATTAGCATTAGATATTGGAGAAATTGATTTTTCTATAATTGCAGCCACTAATTTGCACATTTACGTGAAGGCTTATCACTAATCACTTTAAAGATGCCTTAATCACATTCTCTGACCCTCAAAGCATAAGTATAGACACTTTATTTGTCATTTTTGCTTGCCTAGTTAGAGAGATATTGGAGAAAATGGTTCATGAAGTATCAAAAATTTCCAATTTGGCGGCCATTTTGTTTATGCAAATTAGATGGTCAAAAACTCAAAATTTCGCTTGGGAACCGGGTTTATCGAATTCAGCATACCTGAAATATGGTAAAAAGTCTGGTTCCCAACTCTTACCTAAAAATGCTCCTAACATTCACATTTTTCAGAAACCCCACTACTCTACCCTCCTGGCCCGGTTGTCATTTTAAAATGACACCACGAACTAAGGGCAGGAGCCCGGGTGTCATTTTAAAATCTGTAAGCTTGAAAGCCTATTCAGCTTGGTCTGAACGCCGTGTGTCCGACGCATGTAAACAAAGCCGATCGTTACGTCACCGCACCTCAGAAAACAAGAAGAAGACTCGTTTGTTATTGTACGTCTGTATGTCGTTGTTTCAGTAGTGAAAAGATCGTCATGTTGCTAACATCGCCTGCAAGTGCTCTCCACTGAAATCGTCATCACAACTGAACCAGTTGACATAGAGAGCTCTACTCAACGCCAGTCTACAGATTGGAAACCGCACTACATTTATAGATGCGTGGGAAATTTCTAGCAGTTAAACTAAACAAAAATACGGTAGCCTAGGCCTAGACGTTTTTCGGCCAGATCGCCCGGGTAGCCCACACTGTCATTTTGAGAGCCTGCCCGGGCCAGGAGGGTTAAGGGGGCCATGGGCGTATTTATTTGATAATTTATTTAAAGTTTTATTATTTTGCCTTAGACCTCCATCAAGCTTAAAAAAACACCCCTTAGACCCCCCTTCAAGATATACAGTATATGTAAGTTTTTCGATAGAAAAATGTCCCGGCCGGGTCCTCTTAAAATTACAGGCTCGCTATTGCTCGCCAGTAAAAAAATACCTCAACATGGCACAAAGTCTTAAAATTGACCGTGAAATGGGGCGAAACGTCTTAAAATCGCCAAACCAATAGGCCGAATGTCTTATAATCTGAAAACAAATGGGGCTAAACATGAGGAAGAAGGGGGGCTAGCAAAATCGACCATCTCCCTTTAACTACATTTAAGCACAGTTTCCCCAGCTTAGCTGGCCATGGTAACTATTGACCACTCCACCTCAACCGCTTCCTATAACTTCCCTGACCTTGCAGCATTCCGGATAATGGGGGGTTGGTTGGTGTTTCTGGCTCTCATTCTCCCTCATGTTCAACTCCATTAGTTTTGAGATTTTAAGACGTTCAGTCTGACGATTTGAAGACCTGTCGCTCCGTTTCTATATCAAGATTATGACCTGTTGTGCTATTGAGGCGGTGACTTGTTCCCGGCGAGCGATATCGAGCCTGCAGTTAAGGATGAACCACATTTTTCTACCAACAAATATAAAAATGTATTTATAAAGGGGATATTGGAGATGTTTGTTCAAGCTTGGTGGAAGTCTAGGGAGGAAAATAAAAAGAATATTTAATATATTAATAAATGGACAACTAACATTAACTCCCCACTAACAACCTTTGAGAACAGTTCCCCAGCAGGCCATGCTAACCATTGGGATCATCCACCACCACTCCACAGCCACCTCATAAACTCCCACAAGGGGCCAACCATTCAATACCTGTTATGTCCTTTTAATTTTATACTGTCGTTTAATAGACGATTTTATACAGTTGAAGCAATTAACAGGCTTCGAACTATCTTAATTAACCCTCCTTACTACCACACAGCCTTCTTAAGCTGCACATAATCGTATATATATATATATATATATATATATATATATATATAGCTAGAGTAATATAAATGACATCGCCGGTACAGAAGGAGTTAATTACTTTAGCCTTTTACTTTTGATTCTGGCTAAAATTCGATGATTTTATGCAGTTTCTATGCGTAGGGATGTGGCGACCCCACCGCCCGTCACTTAAGCGGCAGTCACACTATGAAGACTTAAGGGAATTACCGCGGCGACTTAGAGGTCTTAAGGAGGACTTCATCTAAGTCACCGCACGTCGTGGATGGTCCCCGCGCATCCCCACGGTACAGTACGGTACGATGGGTGGCCAGGATGGTCGTGGCTGGTTTCGATTTGCTTTGAACATGCAAGAGGCATGGAAAATTGGTCGCCGAGCTAGCCGCGGTCGTGAGGCAAGCGCCGTCACGCGCTCACCGGTATGCGCGTGAGGGGGACCGGTAGCCGACCGGTCATCGCCGTGTGGCGCCATGCGTCGCCAAAGTGTTGGCCCCCGACACGCGCCACATGGCGGGGCTCACGCGCCAGCGTGAGTAGGGGACCTGCGTAACACGAAGGCCGTCAAGTTGCCTTCCTTTTGCCGTCCTGTTGCCTCGTTGCGCCGTATGACGCCAGCGGTCTGCTATGCTAGGTCTCCGTGTAGCCCCATCCATGATGCCGTGATCCATGATGCCGTCCAGCCTGCCTCAGGCAGACATTTACTCTTGGTCAAGTTACGGATGATCGGCAAAGACAATCGGCACTCCTTGAGTCGCCGCGGTAATTACCTTAAGTCTTCATAGTGTGACCGCACCTTTAATGGCGCAGATAGCCCCTGGAGGTTGGGACCGGGAATCCCACCTCCAGAATTGTTAGGAGGAGGCTGTAGACACCAGCCAATTAGGACGGTACTCCCGGGGAGTGCTAGGTGGCTGATAAGGACCGCTGGAACTCCCGTTTCACCAACTGGCATCCCTAGCTGATCCTTTCTGTGCCTCATCAATATTGGGGGCAACCCCAGCCTGCCCTCCAAAACACCTTCTCCTCCTATCAATACATTATATTACAAACACCTTACATACTACACTAACTATACAAATAAAATAAAATAAGATGTAATATCGACCCGCCTCGGAGTCCCCAGGGGAGGGGGGGGGGGGGGAATGCCCCCATCAGTCTGTCCCCTGGAAACAACTTGCCAAAATGCTCTGGACCACCACCTTCTACTCTTACTATAAATTTCTGTAATATTTGTGGCCTTTCCTCTAACTTCCACTCTGTGGAACACCACCTCTCCTCTGCCAACCCTGATCTTCTCATTCTCACTGAGACACAGTTGTCTGGGACTACTGACAGCAAACCCTTCTCTGTATCCTCCTACTATCTCTATCCTCAGTTTCGAGCCAAAGGTGGATGTTGCGTTTATGAACGTAACAATCTTGCTATCTCTCGTATTCCCAACTTAGATTCTTTTGAATTCTCAACTCTCTGGCTAAAGCTTTCTTGTCACTCTCAAACTAAATATTTCTGCGCTGTCTATCTCTCCCCTAATTTTACTAACTATCCAAAATTCTTTGACTATCTAACTTTTGATGTGGAACAAATTCTATCCATCTCTCTTTTCGCAGAAACCTCCATCTTTGGAGATTTCAATATTCACCACCACCAATGGCTCTCCTCTGTTTCCACTGACCAACATAGTGAACAAGCCTACATCTTTTCTATCTTAACCCCTTCAGTCTGATCATTACTACTTATTGAGCTGTGGGCAGACATCACTGAATATCGAATCTTCCCGCCCAGGCAGCTTCTAGGTGCGGCCAACATATCTTATCGCTCGTTTTTCACCCACAAATATCACCCCCACTGCATTTAAATACACTTCAAGAGATAGAGGGAAGTCTATACAACAATATTTCTATCAACAAAAAATAGTGGATCTATAATGGTTATCCTGTAAAATCAATATCCGTAAAATATTTCTGCTGCAAATTGGGATTTTTTTCATTTTACTTCAAGATATTTCCGAAACTTACAAAATAACCTATTTCTATTTTCATACTAAATCACAGCTATTTTTTCCGCTGAACATGATGGCTGTGTTTAGAATATTCTATCATCAATATTTGATTTTATAGAAATAAATCTATAACGATAGTTTTTCGCTCTTGTATAATCCATGCCACAACAAAATATTCACTCTCAGTCGGTTTTCACCCATAATAATTGCTTTTTTTATTTTATTTTTATGAACGGGAAGAGGAAAAGTTATTCTATAAGATTTCATCAACAAAAACAAAAAAATATTAATAATATGTGGAATTTCACCGTAGGTGAAGGTAGCTGTTCAGTCTGCCCGTACTTTCCCTCCCCATTTTCACCGACACATTGTGGGAAAACGGATATTTTTATAGCAGGCAATAGTTTGCATTTTTCATTAGCTTTCGAATGGTATCTATTTCATAAATGTACGATCAAAACCTCTATTTTTCCAGAATATTTTCGCCCATGTGCCGCATATTTTTAGACAGTGTTCAACCCTCGCCGACTGGATTTTTTTTCGCTTCTCTCCACGCTCTACTTACATATCATTTAATGATCGATACAGTTTTGAGATATTAATTTCGTATATCGGCAATGCATACGGATTATTATTTTCTTTGAACCAGCTCTGTACGACAAAAACTCTATTTGATATGAATATTATCATAATGGCTCCATACATCCATCGAAATGTTCCGTCTGCCAAGATTTGTCCTCCTCACTACCCCCCCCCCCTATTTTCACCGATCAAATGTGGGACAATGGATATTTTTTAAATCGCGCTAATTATGTGTTTTCGTTAGTTTTCCAATGGTATGTATATCATCAATGTAAGACAAAAACTTATATTTTTCCAGATTTTTTTTTGTTTTGTCCGAGCCCCACAATCACCGACTGGTCAAGATTTTCGCTTCACTTGATCCTCTTCAAATATCATTTAAGGATCGATACAGTTTTTATGTATTAATTTCGTATATCGGCAATGCATACAGATTATTATTTTCGGATTTTTTTTATTTTAATACCACGAATTTTCCGAGTGTTTTTTATAAACAAAATTGGTCATTTGCATCAATATATAGTGTTTGTAATTAATTAGAAATCTCGGGAAAACCTATTTTCCCCATTAGGCCTATCGATCGATGTTGAGACACGCTCGCTCCCCATAGTGATTTGAAAAGACATTAGCCTAACCTAACAACCTTACCTAACCTAACCTAGTATTATGGGTGGGGGCTGCCGCCCCCACACCCCCGCTGGTTGAGTACTAATCCCTTCATAAAAACAAAAAAATTGGCTGTCGATTATACGAAGTTGAAAAAAAAAAAAAATCGATGAAGTCTATGGTGTTTACTCTGCAATCTTTAGCTTGATAGTACATTGATAACGGGAAAGTACTGTATTGACAACCTTGTTACGAAAATTAAATTTTAGTACCATACTTTTATATTAGGCTTTTACGAGGGTTTAACACATTTTCATATGATCTTTAGAGCTATCGATGACTGAAAGTACCGTATTGACAACCTTGTTACGAAAAAGAAATTTTAGTACCATACTTTTTTATTAGGTTTTGCCGAGGGTTAAAACAAATTTTATTATGATCTTTAGAGCATATAGATTCAATATTTATCTTCAAATATATCAACAAAATTTGTGGTATTAAAATAACATTGAACCTTATTTTCTTTTCTCTGTACAAAACAAATACTATTTTATATGAATATTTTCATATGCGGATACCTTACATCGAAAAATTTGACCGGAACTTACCTTATTCGTCGACCGTGAACGTAATATGTTAACCGCTTATGTATGGATGCTATCCAACCACATTTCAGTAATTTACAATGCTATACATTATCACATATATCACATAAAGCCACTCTTTGACAATATATCCAGCGGGCGGCTATTTTTTAATATCGCAGCCACGCGACCTCCCAGCGTGACTGGCTGAGTCAAACTAAGGAATTTCTATATTCAGACCTTACTCGTTTAGGGATATTTTTACTTTACAGTTTTGTAAGTTACCTCCCATAAATTCTGAGATTTTCAGTGACACGCTGGTGAAAAGATATACGCGATCGCGTATATAATAACTTTGCTAGGTTTAATTAAGTTTCACCATGTTTCGCCCGGTATTATATACGCGATCACGTCAAAATCGGTATTTGGTCCAAAGTACTTATAAACGCGATCGCGTCATATCAGACTTGGGGGGGGGGGGGGGAGGGTTAAACGACCTAGAGCAGTTAGTCCAGCAACCCACCCGTATCTCGGATCGCATCGGAGATAGGCCCAACTATTTTGACTTATTTCTAACTTCTAACCCTTCTGCTTATACTGTAAATCTGTTCTCTCCTTTGAGCTTCTCTGACCATGAACTAATATCTGTCACCTGTGCTATCTCTCCGGTACGGCCACCCGATCCTCCCAACCAGCGGCGCTTGTGGTACTTTGGCTCTGCCGACTGGGAGGCTCTTCGGCAGTACTTCTTTGATTTCCCATGAAATTACTTTTCCTTCTGTGGCCAGGGACCCTCAGAGAGTGCTGAACGTATTACCGAGGTAATCCTCTTGGGCATGGAAGCATACATTCCAATTTCTTTCTCTCAGTCTAATGCAAAAAAATCTTGGTTTACTCACGCTTGTTTTACTGCTGTCCGCAACAAGGAGGAAGCATTCAAACGGTGTCGACGCCTTAAGGCTCAAGAATCTCATTCTTCCTATGTTTCTGCCCGGAATCAAACCAAGTCTATTCTTCGACTTGCCAAGCACTTCTTCATCAATAATAAATGCACTGAACTATCCAACTCTAGCTCTTCCCAAGCTTTCTGACATCTAGCCAAAAACCTCTCCAACAATTTTTCTTCCTCGTCTTTCCCTTCCTTTTTCCACTCTGACGGCACAACTATCACTTCTTCCTGTGACAAAGCTGAACTCTTCGCACAAACTTTTGCTAGAAACTTCACCTTGGATGATTCCGGTGCTATTCCTCCCTCTCCACCCCCCTCTCTCCTACTTATGCCTAATATCCTAATTTCTTCTACAGATGTATTTTCTACCCTGTCTGGGCTTAATACTAAGAAGGCGTACGGTCCGGACGGTGTTCCTCCTGTTGTACTAGAAAACTGTGCTTCCGTGCTGACTCCCTTCCTAGGCAAATTCTTTCATCTCTGTCTCCCCTCTAAAGTCTTCCCTCCTTGCTGGAAGTTTGCTCTCATTCAACCTGTCCTAAAGAAGGGTGACCGTTCTCAACCCTCCAACTATCGTCCACTTGCTCTCATCTCTTGTATCTCTAAAGTTTTTGAAACTTATTGCTTCCAAATTTCTTAAACATTTCTCTTCTCATAATCTACCCTCAGATCGCCAGTATGGCTTCCTTAAGGGTTGTTCTACTGATGATCTTCTTTCATATCTTACTAACTCTTGGTCATCCTCCTTTTGGGACTTCTGTGAGATCTTTTCTATTGCACTAGACATTTTGAATGCCTATGATAGTCTGGCACAAATTTTTAATTTCTAAACTACCTTCCTTCGGTTTCTATCCCTCCATCTGTGCCTTTATCTCTGATTTCCTTTTCGGCTATTCCATAGCCGCGGTTGTGGACGGCCATCGCTCACTTCCTCGTACTATTAACTCCGGTGATCCTCAGGGCTCTATCGTATCTCCCATTCTCTTTCTAATTTTCATAAACGATCTTCTCAACTGTACCTCCAGTCACATCCATTCATACACAGACGACTTTACTTTACACTACCCAATTAGTTTTCCTGAACGCCCCAGCCAGCAATTCCTCAATAACAAACGTAATGAAGCCATGCAACACTTATCTTCTGATCTAAGAATTATTTCCAATTGGGGCAAAGAAAACCTTGTTGAGTTTAATGATTCCAAAACCCAATTTCTTCATCTTACTACCCGTCTGGAACTCCAAAATTACTATCCCTTACTCTTCAACAATACAAAAATCAATCCTTCATCTTCTCTCAATATTCTTGGTGTCTCTTTTTCTTCTGCTCTCACTTGGAAGGACCATATTACCGGTTTTGCTAAGGCAGCCTCCCAGAAACTGGGCATGCTCAACCGCCTCAAGGGGTTCTTCACCCCTGCACAGCTTCTTGCTCTGTACAGGGGAACAGTGCATCCTTGTATTGAGTATTGTTCACATGTGTGGGGAGGATCCTCTCACACCGCGCTCATGGACAAAGTAGAAAGGAAAGCCTTTCGTATCATTAACTCCCGTCCACTCACCAACTCTCTGCAATCTCTCTCTCTTCGCCGCAATGTTGCATCTCTGTCGCTATTCTATCCCTACTACAATAATCAATGTTTCTCAGAGCTTTCCCAGTGTATACCACCTCCTCTACGTTGGGTACGTAGTTCCCGTCTTGCAACACAATCCCACCCCTACTATTGGCAACTCTCCAACCCAAGAGTGAACCGTTATTCTCAGTGTTTCCTCTATATTCAACTGCTGAGCTCTGGAACTCTCTCCCAGAATCAGTCTTTCCTTCTTCCTATGACTTAAATTGCTTCAAACTGTGTGTGTCCAGGCATTTTGGCTCGAACGTCCCTTGATTTTGGCCTTGTCACTCTTTCAACTTGATTATTATATTCTCGTAGACTACATACATTTTCATACTCTACATTGAAGTTGATTACAAAATATATTGTGTATTAACTTAACATTAAAGTATCAAGCTCTTAGTAGTAATAGATATATGTAGTGATTTTGAGTAAAATATGAGAAACATATTTATTCTAAATAAATTAAGCAATTTAACTAAATTTTTGACATACAGTATATTCATGTAGATAAGCAACGTTAATATGCATACAATATACTCATTTTGACAAGCCAGGCATTCGAAAATATATTAACTAGTTTCAATAATATTTCACAAATACACGTGAGCCTACTAAATGACTGACTGGGCGGGAAGTCTCTATAACCAGAGTTGCGTGAGGTTACTGTATTTCTTAAAATCCCTGTATGTTATCTTGTGTTGAATTGAAATACATTCTCCAAGTAGGACTTCCCTTCTCCTTAATATAAATATGAACAAGTTAAGTATCCTTTTATCACGCCATGGCGTAGTAGATTATAACATGAACACTCGTCCTGGCTGTCTGTGGTTTGAGTCCGGCTGGGAGTATAACACATTAACTAGTTTAGACATATTGCTTAGTCCACTGATATGGGATATATACAGTATATTAAAACGCTCACAGCCAGTTGAGTGATGAATTCTTTGAAGGATTGGACATGGAGATCACAGTGCGAGGATAGATGTCTAAATTCGCTAACAGCACAATACTTTTATTGTTCTCACGTGGCCTCTGATGAATCATTCTGAACTATACAGATACACATTAATGACTCCTCCAACGTCTACAACTTTGCCATATTCGGAAACCCTACCTGCAATAGAACGGGTGTTTGCGTCAAAAAACAGTTATTGTTAAATTACGAGGTATGCCTGAATTCCCACTGTAAATGTTCAATTGAATGAGTCTACTTCTGATCTCGTGGGTGACCAAGAATATCAACCTCACTAACTTTCTATATCGGTGGATCTAACAGCTGTCCAAGACTTTTGTTTTGATACCCATAACCATCCAGAGTGGTGGTAAAACTTATAAATAGAGCTTGACTTATATTTTGTCTGTGCAGTGAAGAGTTTAATAGCAGCTTCCGCACAGAGAAGTAATAAATCTGGTGCCACGGTCAGACAGGATGGTGTAGAGTTGATAGATGTAGCTATCAACCTGCATGCCATGGTCAGCAAGAACGTGTAAATGTTGGATGAAACTTTGAGTGGACGCAGAACCATGAATGCAAGCGAGTGGATTGCATGGTCAGTGTATAAAAAACTTCTGATATTTTGTTAGTCTATGAACTTTGTTTTAAATCTAGAGGGAAAATAAACGAAATGAAAAAGCATAACCTACACATGTGGGAAGACAGTTGTAAAGTTCATAATGTATTTAAGGTGAGATGGGCTATTTTGTCTGGCCCCCCTTCTTCCTCATATTTAGTCCCAATAGTTTTCAGATTGTATGACGTTCGGTTCATTACTTGACGACTTTATACCCTCTTTCTTTGTTAGTTTGACGACTTTACACTCTCTTTCTTTGTTAATATTAAGACCTTTCGTGACATTACCCAAAATACCCTCATTGTTCACTAATTAAATAGCACTGTATGAATATTCCCATATTCAAAATAGGATTCAGGGGGGCAATGCCTAGTGAGTTCATTGCTCAATAGGTGTTGATCTGAGAGTGAGGGTTCGAGTCTAGCAGATGAGACAGTGAAGCACTGGGGCGAAGCAGCTCCAGAGATGGGGCTGCTTCGAACCGTGAGTGAGCAATCAAGCCCCATGCATTCTGCGAAGGCAAGATGGCAAGGGCTGGTTGCAGCTGAAAAGTGCTTCACATGTCTCACTCCCTAGACTGGAACGAGACCTCACGGGCTTCACCGTTCAATGTATAACAGATGAATGAGTACAGGCTCTCAGCCTATGCCCGAGAGGGAATAGTTGGAATATAGAAAAACAAAACAAAATTGGGTGTCAATTTTTTCCTGGCAAGCGATAGCGAGTCTGATATTTAAAGAGTAACAGGCCTTCGGCCGGGAAATTTTTCTACTGAAAAATGTACAAAATTATCTTCGAGGGGGGTCTAGTGAGTGTGTTTTACAGCTTGATGGAGGTCTAGTGAGAAAACCAAAGAACAATAAAAATATACAACAATAAGCAAATATATACGCCCATCGCCCCTTAAGAATATGCGAGTGAGTGTTGTTTTATGAAAAATAACTTTAAATCACTTTCTGGATATTTGTTTTAATATTTTCACACGTTCAACAGCGCGAATAATTTCACTATAATCAATGTATAGAATTAACGGCCGTATTCTTACAGATGTAGGGTGGTTGTCATCCAGCCCATAATGAACGAAATAGTTATATCACATTAAAATATCCCAAAGTTTTAAAAGCTAACATTGTTTCTCGTCTTATTTCGTTCATTAAGGAGTAGAGTTTCACAGTAGGAAGGATTCAGAATATGGCTGTACACTGTAAAATATATCTGTAATTTTACAAGTTTTTCTCTGTATTTATCAACAGAAAATTCACAGTAAACTTAAAATACAGATAATATCTGTATTTAATATTACAGGCATTGACTGTAAAACTATGGTGTTGAATAACACAAGAAATACTGACTATATACCATAATTGTTCCTTATGAACTGTAGCAGCCTATACACTGATATATATTAAGTTCACTAAATACTTAATATAGTAGGTTCATTTGCTTGGAATCCGTGACCCTTTTGTTCCTACCTTTTTCTCTCGATGGACTTGACAACCTGAACCATTTTAAAGGAAAGTTAGCTCCTATGTCCCTCTGAAAAATGACGGCTAACTCTGCTAGAGCCCAATATTCAAAATGGCTGCCAACGACATCTTGAAAAACATGAAATGTAATATCTCTGGCATCAGATGAGCTACAAGGACGAATGAGGTGTCCTTTTTCACTAATTCTGGCATTACAAATCCACTGGAATGGTTATTGTATTGTATTGTATTGTATATTGTATTGTATATTGTATTGTATTATACTAATTGTACATACCAATCTGCCACTTCACTGTCACTACATGATTCACTGTATGAGCCACTATCAGAATCACTGTCCTCACTTTCGCTGCTATCATCACCGTTGTTCTCTGCTTGCGGATTTATAGGTAGTGGATGGGGGAAGTGGGGGCTGGGTTGAACGGACAGGCAGACATAGGCCATTTACAAGATGCCATCCATGGCCGATCGGTGAGGGGTGACTTTGGAGCTGGTAATGCTTTTGCAAATATGCAAGATAGTTTGCACGCTCCAAGTGTGGACGTGTTGACGGAGACTGTCCAAGTCAGTCACAAGTCGGATAGTGCTTTTTTTTTTCTGAGCTCTCCACTTTGCTGCCCTCGCATCTCCCAGGGTCTTGCTTTTGGTATCACCATAGACATATCGAATGACAAACCGCTCCAAATCACTGATGACCTGTTCTGTGACTAGGAGCTGTGTACCCCATGCTGCTAGCAGGTCGTGTGCATCTTTAGACTTCTCCAGACGATCTGCGATGAGCTTCTTGCTTGCTCCATAGAAGCCAGAGTTGTGGTCACACCCAGTGTGTCAGGAGGAGGAGTACTTTGATCAGCTGGTGGCTTCCTGAAGGTGGTTCCCCACGCTTGGCTGTCTTGTATGGGTTGACTTTTTGCATTTCACTTCCGAGCTCTTTGAGAGTTGTCGAGAGGTTTGATGCAAAGTTGGCACCGGGAACTGGTCTATCCTCATGATTCTCGGAAGGAAGTTTTGTATAAAATGATTCTGGCTGCACAAACATGACATTAGTGCGGTGTGACTGGCCAGCACCGGTCAGTGTGTCGCTCTTGAAGTCCGTTGTCGACTATAGCTATAGCAGGCTTACCCTCAGCTAGTTCGAAGGGGCAATCTGATGAGCACTTGAGGTCATTGACCACCCAAAAATTTTGCAGCATAAGTACGTCATTGTAACTGATGCCCAGTCCATCTTTGTGCATTATGTCGACTATCTCCCTACTCTTGGTCAGTCCATGTAGCAAGACAGAGAGATTTATCTCAAATGCAGTGCGTTTTCCAGTGATGTAGCTTGTGAGGATAGATGCAATCGATCGGACGGATGGACTGTCATCAATTGCAGACTTATTTGGGTGTTTCAGCCATGTGAGCAGCTTCAGCAGGAGCTCACTGAGGTCTTCTTCTCTCTCCAACTCGTGTATATATGGGAGCCAGGGAATAGTATTTGTCCTGATGACTTGCTCTTTGAGTCGTGCCGCAATATTCATCACCAACTGATCATTGCTGACACCCAATGAAGATATTGCCGCCTCGATGTATGTACCTGCTGCTATTGTATCATATACCAGTTCACTCACATTCTTTTGAATGCGTTCATGAAATCCGATGTCTTCCCCAAATTCATTGACGAGAATTTCCTTTAAGTAGCTGGATTTTACTACTGAGTTATGTCCGTGATTTGAGATAATGCGCTTATAGTCCTGCAGCAGGCCTTGCAGTGTGCGAATTTCATGGTCTTTGAAGATGACTTGACGAATATGATGAAAGAAGAGAGCTTGGGCCTCTCGGAGGTTTACACGCTGCAGATGTTGAGTGCTTTCATCTCAAAGAGGCTTGTGGTCGCTTAAATATTTGCGCCAGCACGCACGATGGTAGCGGATTTCCAACCCAAATGCTGTTTGACTATCTGGGATGGATGCAATCAGAGTGTCAAGTCTCAATCTCATGACCTCATCTTCCAGACGGACAGTATGTAACTTGAATTTAGTCCAGGCATCTACTGTTGATAGGAATAAAATCTGCTTGTCACGATCACTACTCTTGTATGCCCCTTTCATGCACCACACACATAGAGTCTTATCGTGAAGGACACCCATACTGGAGCGGAGCCTTTTAGGTGCACTGGCCTCTGGGGAAGGGTCTTGTTGATGTGACGTTTCTGCATAGTAGCCACGTGCGGGCATGCGCGCGCGTCGGCTGCCCAGCCGTTTAGAAACCGGCTGGTGGCAGCCGGCCGGCCGGCTTTTCCTTAGTATATATCCTACGACAATGTAACTAATGTCTGGGATATTCTTATGTTGTTTCACAGCTTGTAGCTGCCCTTATTCTTAACCAACGCATCTTAGTATATTTTATTCTCGATAGTTGATTGTTTCATTATAATATATAAGATGTAAGTCTAGTGAGAGTGGGAGGAGACGAGCGGGAGAGAGAGACCGGCTGGGGGACGTTGCTTCGCGCGGAGAGTCTAGCTTGGGACGAGCCTGATGTTGCCATATGCATTTGATTGCAACGTTAGGCTTGGTTTCGACTCACGCACGGGGTAGAATATTTTGACCCGGCAACTGTGTTGAGTGTTGCCAAGCCTGGGATGTATTTTGTATGCCTAGGGTGGGGTCCAGACAGATTCAAGACTCAGAGCTCACCTCACTGTCGTACCCTTCGGACCCCCTTGATATCTATCCCTCTCAACCCCACTTAGAAACTTTCTCTCTTACTTTGTATACCTTCCTTCCACTACTTCACCAATCTATTTAATTATCCCATCCCCTTGATAGACCTTATATCTATTATTGTATTAACGACGAGCTCTCAGATAACTAGATAGGATTTTGGGCCTTATGCAGAGATGTAATTGTTAATGAGACCTAGGAAGCTTTTTTGTTGTCTCATATTTGGTGGTTTCATGCTTGCTAGTGTGTTCTTGTGTCAGGTTAGCAGGGGCTAGACCGGAGGGGAGGCTTTTTGCGATCCTTTAAGTAAAGTCTGCTGGTGCGAGTCCCGTGGACCCGCACGACTTTACTAGGATACCGGTGGGAGTCTGGGGGCATTTTCTTGTCTGTGTCCCTGTGTGTCTAGTGTTGTGTTGTGTGAGGGCCCTTGCCTAGTCCACTCAGCACTGCGCTAGCACGTCTTGCTTTTGTTTTAGGGTCGCCAGGAGAGAGTCAGATACTTGCGATCTGAGTCTCTCAAGAGAGCACCCTTTCAATTAGAGTAATTTGGCGCACAGACTTGGGAACGTCCCTAGGCTAGAGCAGGTGGCTCAGCCCGGGTATCCGAAGCCTATATCCTTCCGGCTAGACCTCTGCCACCTGGCAGATTAACAGCTAGGGGTTTATTATTTCTGTATGTTTGTTATTGTGCCACAGTTTACCGTTTTTGTGAGCATTGTGAGTCAGGGTGTGGCTTAGAGACTCTGTCCAAGCAGGCTTGCCTGACTAAGAGTGAGAAGCACACCTGTATGTGGTTATGTTGCGAGTTGCTGCCTTTATTTAATTATACCTATGCCATTATACACTGTATGGCCTATCACTAGTATTTATTCCTGCTTATGAGTTAAGAGTTCTCTAAATCCGTAATGTTAGGGATTTCTATTTCATTAAAGTGTCACTGGTTGTAATTGAGGTATTGTGCTTGTTATGGTGGGTACGATCTTTAATTATTTATGATTGAACATCGTATGCAATGTTATGAGCCCGGTATAATTAATTTAACCTGTAGACAGCTTAGTTTCATATAGGAAGATATTTTTGTTCAAGTGTGTACAGGAACGAGTGAGGTGAGGTGAGGGAGGCTTGGTGCAGACTACCCCCCCTTTCGTTCACATTCCATTCTACCCCCTATCGTCCTACACTCGTAACCCTATTCATTCTCCCCCCTTTCTTCCAACCCCCTTGCTCTTCTTCGTTGCCTGACGTACGAATGATATTGATTATAACTAGGTAATAATGTATTTGGCTTTTCTAATCATAATTAATGTTTAAAAGATATATCATAGAGTTCTTGGTAAAAGTAATACTTTAATTCAGCAAGTATATAATGAGTTGAGATTAATACAGTTAGAGAAGTTGGTATCAGAGCCAGGTGCGCTAAGTACCTAAGTACCTACCGCTAGTACCGTAACCACAGGTAGTGTATTATCCACCACCATCATAAGCTGCTCTGCCCTGAGTTCGTTTGTAAAAGAATCACCATGAGTTGAATAAGTATCGCCTAGGATTTTTTCTATGTTTATTGATTGCTTTCACTTACTCTCTTGGAGGGTATTTATATAACTATTATTTATATAACTAGTATTGATATAACTATGTATTATTTTTCTTAAGAGTTTCTTTATTATTTCACATCAATGTTTCTCAAATTTGATATTTTCACTAGAAGTAACTTTTGTGTATAATTAAGCATTTAAATAAATTATAATTATATTTTACATACTCTTTACATTTTACCTTTATATGCTAATATATTATTCTTTTGATTGTTGGGATAAATCTAAGTCAAAGTAACTAAAGATAACTAATTCTGAACGAGTGATAAGAAAGGAATAACTGTGGGGTTTTTAGGCTAAAACAGCCATTTGATATCAATTGATATTTTATGAACTTGCCACATCTTTTCACCTACCAAGGTTTTAGTGACTACAAAGAGAGTTGCTAGTTATGTGGAAGTTTAACATACCACTTATTCTTGACTGAAACTGATAGTCATATTTTCCGCATTTTGTGAGGCTAAATAATAAATCCTGGTTTTGTGGTGTTTAGTGGAATGTTTCTTTATGTTATGGGTTCGAACCCCGCTCGTAACGTAACATGGTGCCGTGTGACCAGGATTCCTTTCTTTCCCTCGTTTGGTAGTAATTGAGAACATTAGTGAAACATTAAGTCCCTCGATAGGACATCGCATACTCATTTCATCCATCTCGTTTTGTTCTGTTTATAAGTTGAGAGAGCTGTGTCAGCCTCTACGTTCTTTAATGCCAATTATTCGCGTTTCACACTCTTCCTAATTAGTCATACATTTTCTCGTTCATCCATTGTTCTTAGCATTCAATCCTGGAATTTAAAATTAGTGAATTTGTCACTGACCCCTCCTTGAGCACCTTGTCTGTGTCGAAGCTCAGAAAAGTAGACTGGATTGCCTTAGCCACAGAGTATGATGTACCTTACAGAACTAGTAATACCAAAGGTGAGATTAGGAGTGTGATTGAGAAATTGGTAACTACTGGTGTTTTGTCTGAGGCAGCATATCAGTTGTGTGCAGAGGAAGGAGGTAGTGATGCATGGATGAAAGTGAAACTATTAGAGCTGGAGAATGCAAAATCTGACAGAGACCAGAGAAGGCTTGAAATTGAACATGAGCGTGAACAAAAACAGCGAGAGTGTGAACAAAAACAGCGTGAAATTGAACATGAACGTGAACAAAGACAGTATGAGTTTGAACAAAAACAGCGCGAGTTTGAACAAAAACAGCGTGATATTGAACATGAGCGTGAGGAGAAACAACGTGAGAGAGAGCATGATGAGCGCATGTTAAAGTTAAAAGCTGAAGAAAACTGGAATCAAAGGGATTCGGTTGCAAATAAACCATTTTCTGATAAGGGTCATAGTTTGAAATTTGTCCCTAGTTTTGATGAGACTGACCCGGAGAATTTCTTCATCCTTTTTGAGAAGGCAGCCAACCAACTCAAGTGGCCAAATGATCAGTGGGCATTTCTAGCCCAGACTGCTTTCATAGGTAAAGCCAAGCAAGTTTACACCAATCTCCCCATTGATTCCTTGACCTATGAAACTCTTAAAACTTCAGTCTTAGCAGTGTATGATCAGGTTCCTGAAACTCATCGTCAGTGTTTCAGGGATATGAAGAAAGGTGAAAAACAAACCTATCTAGAATTTGTAAAGGAAAAAGAGCGAAAGTTTCTGAGTTGGTTGAGAGCCAGTAAAGTAACAACCTTTGAGCAGTTGTGCCAGCTAGTTATGCTTGAAGAATTTCTCCGCAAAGTCCCCTACCCCTTAAAACTTTACCTCCAAGAGAGAGGTGCAATCTGTAGACAGGGCGGCTATTTTGGCTGAAAATTACCGATTAACTCATGGCGATTCTTATTTCAGGACAGGACAGAGAGGGCCTGGCAACTGGCCACATTCTGGTGCTGGTCCTCGTGATGGTGGTAGTTTCCAATCTACTGGTAGTAGGTCTGGTTATGGTGGTGTCTCCCAACCAGTTTCAAGGGTAACTTCTGGGGGCAATGGATCTGATAAAAAGGAATTTAACAAAACTTCTCTTTCTTCCATTAAACCTCCTGGACCCTTAGTTTGTGCCTACTGTAAACAACCTGGACATTTTATCAGAGAGTGTCCCAAATTAAAGTTAAAAGAGAAAACTCGTAAACCAGAGAGTAGTGCTGTTCTAGCCTCTTCCCTTGTACTTCATCCAAATAGAGTAGCAGTATCCCCTCCTACTCTACCTGTGAGTGCATGTTCTGACTCTGATGGCTCTCACAACCAGGTTTTCCCTAGTATACCACCTAGCTGTTCTAACCAGTTCCAACCTTTTCTTTCCACAGGATCAGTTTCCTCTACTGACGCTTCCACTGACTATCCCATTCATGTTTTGAGAGACACAGGAGCCTCTCATAGCCTCTTGGTAAGAGGATTGGTGCCCAGTATTGAGGACTGTTTGCTGGGCCAGAGTATACTCATTCAGGGAGTCAGTGGGTGTCTTGTTCCTTTGGCTAGGGTGTATCTAAAAACTGATTTAGCTAGTGGTTACTTTACTGTTGGGATTCAAGATTCCCTACCTGTAGAAGGAGTGAACTTTTTGATGGGCAACGATATCGCCGGTGGCAAAGTGATACCAGACCCCATAGTTACCTCCACTCCCTCCTCTGATAACAACACTAAGCAATTAGAAAGTCAGTATCCCAATTTGTTTCCCTCATGTGTAGTGACTAGGAGTGGGGCTGGTCACCACAGTAAGAAGGACAAAGTTGATCCTGATAGTGTTGACCTAGACACTTCCTCCCTATTTCCTGATGTAGAGTCAGAGGATATTAGCAAGATTCCCATTGATTCCCATCAAAACTCTCAAAGAGGCTCAGAAGCAGGACCCTGAACTGGCAATATATTTTGATAGGGCTGTGGAAGAGTCGGATATAGGAAACTATCCTCAATGCTTCTATCTAAGTAATGGTACCCTGATGCGCAAGAATAGACCTCCCGATGTGCCAGCTGATGAGCCCTGGCAAGAGGTGCATCAAGTAGTTGTGCCACATAAGTATAGAGTAGACATCATTTCCATTGCTCATGACCTTAGTGGTGGACATTTGGGTGTCAACAAGACTTATGACAAAATTCTCAATGATTTCTTTTGGCCGAGGATGAAACAATCTGAAGTCTTACTGTAAAACTTGTCATGTGTGTCAACTTGCTGGGAAACCCAACCAGCCCATCAAGCCTGCACCCTTAAATCCCATCCCTGTAACGGATGAACCGTTCAGAAAAATCTTAATTGACTGTGTAGGACCTTTGCCAAGAACCCGTAGTGGAAATGAGTACTTGTTAACTGTCATGTGTTCCACCACTAGGTATCCAGAAGTGTTCCCCTTGAGGCGTATAACATCAAAGAATGTAGTAAAGGCACTTAGTAAATTTTTCACCCAGTATGGAATACCCAGTGTGGTACAGTCTGATTTAGGAAGTAACTTTACCTCTCAGCTCTTCAAGCAAACCATGGAAGAGTTGGGAGTACACCAGTACCATTCCACTGCCAGTCACCCACAGTCCCAGGGGGCATTAGAAAGGTTCCATCAGACCCTCAAATCAATGCTCACTAAATATTGTGAAGAGAACAATGCGGACTGGGATGAGGGTATCCATTTTGTGTTGTATGCTGTAAGAACCAGGGTACAAGATTCTCTAGGATTTTCACCATTTTCCCTAGTTTTTGGTCATGAGGTCAGAGGTCCCTTGAAAGTGTTAAAAGATACTTGGATCAATGCTAACTCTAATAAACATCTTCTCACTTATGTGCATCAATTTAAATCTAGACTGAGATCTGCAGTAGAACTAGCTATGAACAATTTAGAGAAATCTCAAGATAAAATGAAAGTGCAGTATGATAAGACTACAGTTGTCAGAGAATTTCAGCCAGGAGGTCTAGTGCTTGCCTTTCTGCCTATACCTAAAAAGCCGCTACAAAGCAAGTACCATGGTCCATATGTTGTGCTTAAGAAAACAAGTAATGTGAATTATGTTTTAAAAACTCCTGATCGTAGGAAGTCCGAAAGACTACTACATGTTAACCTGCTGAAAGCCTATCACTGCAGAGATCTAGATAAGGTATTAAACTTTGAATCAGTAGCACAGTTTGAAGGTGAACTAGAGGATCTAAAGATCAAGGAGCATAATGACATCCAGTTGCCTCTTGATAACAAATTGCAAAACTCTGACTTCTTGACTAACCCCCATTTAAAATTCCAGCACTTGTTGTCTGACCAAGGTGAAGACTTGGAGTACCTGCTTTCCGAGTTTCCACAGCTGTTTGGTGACGTTCCCCAGCAGTGTCCCCTGGTGGAACATGATGTGGTCCTGACGGAGGGGGCCACTCCCATCAAACAACATCCCTACCGCGCCAATCCAGAGAAGCGTGCGGCACTTCAACAGGAAGTGGACTTCCTACTCGCCCATGGATTGGTGGAACGGAGCGACAGCGAGTGGGCCTCTCCATGCCTACTCGTGGACAAACCTGATGGCACACTTAGGATGTGTACGGATTATCGCCGGGTAAACCAACTCACCCGCCAGGACTGCTACCCTCTACCATGGATCGACGACCTGTTGGACCGTTTGGGAGGAACTAAGTACATCTCCAAGATTGACCTGCTGAAGGGTTACTACCAGATAAAACTATCGGAGAGGGCCAAGAGAGTGTCTGCATTTGTCACCCCGGACGGGCTATTCCAATACACCGTCATGCCTTTTGGTATGGTGAATGCGCCCGCCACCTTCCAGCGACTAATCCACCGGGTGACAGATGGCCTCTCGGGCGTGCAATCCTACCTCGACGATATTGTGGTCTACAGCGAATCCTGGCAGGATCATCTTCACCAGCTACAGAGTCTCTTCTCCAACTTGGCCAGGGCGGAACTCACTGTAAACCATGCCAAGAGTGAGTTCGGCCATGCCAAACTAATCTTTCTGGGTCACGTGGTAGGAGAAGGAGAAGTCCGCCCTATTTCTGCCAAATCGAAGCCATTTCAACACTGCCTATTCCCCAGGACCGCAAGGCAGTAATGCGCTTCTTGGATATGGCTGGGTACTATCGGAGATTTGTACCCAACTTCGCTGACCTCTCTGCCCCCCTAACAGACTTGATTAGTCCCAAGAGAAAATTTGTGTGGACCCCAGAATGCCAAACTTCATTCACAAAGATTCGTTGCCTATTAGTCAATGCACCTATTCTGAAGTCTCCTCAGTTTCATAAACCGTTCATAATTCAGGTGGATGCTAGTGATGTTGGTGTAGGAGCAGTTTTGTTACAGTACAGTGATGTTGAGATTTTGCATCCAGTTTGCTATGCATCCGGTAAACTCAAACCTTATCAGAAACACTACAGCACTATTGAAAAAGAGTGTTTTGCCTTGCTCTTTGCAGTGGATAAGTTTAATGTGTATCTTAGTGGTTCACATTTTCCCGTGAAAGTGTTTACTGATCACAACCCCCTGAAATTCTTGTATAAAATGAAAAACTCGAATCAGCGGTTAATGAGATGGTGCTTGGCATTGCAACCATATAACCTTGAAATTCACCACATAAAGGGAAAGAACAATATTATCGCGGACATGTTGTCCCGGAACTGAATGAGAACAATTTTAGTTGTTAGAGCTATTTTGCCAGCAATAATTTGTAAGTTTGTTAATGTGATTTTGGTTTTGGTTTATGGTTTGGTGAATGGTATTAGGTTTAAAATTATTGTATTAGGATTAAGATTTAGTTTCGCTTCTCTTATAAATCTCTTTGTGAGGGAGGTGTTAGGGATTTCTATTTCATTAAAGTGTCACTGGTTGTAATTGAGGTATTGTGCTTGTTATGGTGGGTACGATCTTTAATTATTTATGATTGAACATCGTATGCAATGTTATGAGCCCGGTATAATTAATTTAACCTGTAGACAGCTTAGTTTCATATAGGAAGATATTTTTGTTCAAGTGTGTACAGGAACGAGTGAGGTGAGGTGAGGGAGGCTTGGTGCAGACAACCCCCCCTTTCGTTCACATTCCATTCTACCCCCTATCGTCCTACACTCGTAACCCTATTCATTCTCCCCCCTTTCTTCCAACCCCCTTGCTCTTCTTCGTTGCCTGACGTACGAATGATATTGATTATAACTAGGTAATAATGTATTTGGCTTTTCTAATCATAATTAATGTTTAAAAGATATATCATAGAGTTCTTGGTAAAAGTAATACTTTAATTCAGCAAGTATATAATGAGTTGAGATTAATACAGTTAGAGAAGTTGGTATCAGAGCCAGGTGCGCTAAGGTTATATAAACCGCTAGTACCGTAACCACAGGTAGTGTATTATCCACCACCATCATAAGCTGCTCTGCCCTGAGTTCGTTTGTAAAAGAATCACCATGAGTTGAATAAGTATCGCCTAGGATTTTTACTATGTTTATTGATTGCTTTCACTTACTCTCTTGGAGGGTATTTATATAACTATTTATATAACTAGTATTGATATAACTATTATTTTTCTTAAGAGTTTCTTTATTATTTCACATCAATGTTTCTCAAATTTGATATTTTCACTAGAAGTAACTTTTGTGTATAATTAAGCATTTAAATAAATTATAATTATATTTTACATACTCTTTACATTTTACCTTTATATGCTAATATATTATTCTTTTGATTGTTGGGATAAATCTAAGTCAAAGTAACTAAAGATAACTAATTCTGAACGAGTGATAAGAAAGGAATAACTTTGGGGTTTTTAGGCTAAAACAGCCATTTGATATCAACTGATATTTTATGAACTTGCCACATCTTTTCACCTACCAAGGTTTTAGTGACTACAAAGAGAGTTGCTAGTTTTGTGGAAGTTTAACATACCACTTATTCTTGACTGAAACTGATAGTCATATTTTCCGCATTTTGTGAGGCTAAATAATAAGTCCTCGTTTTGTGGTGTTTAGTGGAATGTTTCTTTATGTTATGGGTTCGAACCCCGCTCGTAACGTAACAGTAACGTACTTTCTTTGCTAAGCATCAGATCCTACAGTAGCCGCATGCAGTTTAGAAACCTGCATCTTGTCTACCTGTACGATGTTTTGAGGACTGTTTGCTTTCACCTTCTTTCACGCAGGGGTGATTAGTTGTATTAACCCTTCTTTAGCGGCCTATGCGGTTTATTTATATGTACCGCCCAGCGGGGTGTTTTTAGCCAAAATAGGGCTGTTTACGTGATCATTTTCATGCCTAAATAAGACCCAGAACGTAAAACAAGTATCTATCCCTGAAAGGGCATAAACAGAGCTTTCGAATGAAACCATAACGATCCTTTTATGATGGCTAGTTTTCTTGCAATAACCGTGCAACGCGAGTGCAAAAAACAGGTAATTAGCCACTTTCCCGATACAATTCCATATATAGCGAGTGAGGGAGGGAGCTGAGATTCGTGTCAGTACGTTCGCCGCGGTGGTCTGGAGCAGTCATACGCTCGCTAGTCTCCTGCCACCACTTGTCTCTCTCTCTCAGCAACATTACGTGCTGAAATTGCCACTCGACCTATGTCGAGCACCGCCACATAGTCCAGCTTTATTAAAAACGACTTCTGTGGTGAGCCGCTTTTTAAGGGTTAATTAACGGAACGTTAAATGTACTTTCTTTTAGTTTGTTATTAAATTGTTTCTGCAATTCCGTTGTCTATCTTTTCCTTGAAGCTTTAAGTCAACTTAATTGTGTGATCTTTTATATAGCCTGCTTGACTATCAGCAGTCTATAGTGTGTGCACCCTGTAACCGAGTCATAGGATACCTTGTTGTCCAGGCAGGACTCTTGACGGTTTAGGGTGGTTTGTTGCCTGGGTTTATAGATAAGGGTTGGATCTAGCGTTTTCCGTTGTTGCTTGTTGCCGCATACCTAGTCCAATAGAAAGAGCCCAGTGTTTATATATCCCAGGACGTAACAAATGGCGACCTTGCATAGAATTTACTGAACAGAGGAATATAGTGGTCATTTGTTTTGAGATTCCTTATGATTAGAGGAATACAGTGGACATAGATTTATTTTAATTTTTTTGAGCAACCAATATAACACATTAAAGACTTTAAATAACATTAGTATATACATACTTGCATAGGAGATAAGGCACATTCTATAACCGTGATAATTACTGCAGTACACAAACATGTCTAATACATCAGAACACAGTGATGGGTCAGGTCACGATACAGGTTCGGAGGGAGAAAGACCTGTGGAGTGGCTAGTCGATAGCGAAGAGGGTGCTAGAAGATTTTTAGAGGTGCCCCTTACCGCTGCCAGGGTGTTGAAGCTGAATAAGTATGGCTTAAAGTGTGTGGCAGGTCTTCAGGGTCACCAGGGTTTAAGTGGCATGAGGAAAGATCAGCTGAGGACTTTGATATTGGGTTTAGAAGGGAGAGACCTGGGTGGAGAGGCGACTGGAGGCCCCGGTCCCCAGCCCCCACCCTCCACTCTACCCCCATATCAAACGTCAGGATGCCTGAATTTAGTACATACCCCCAAGTTGATGGTCAATGGCAGCGTGGAATTCAATCACAGGGATCCTCCCCATTAAATGCACCCTCCCCTCCTCAAGGGTTGACTCCAGATTTGTTGTTTCGGCTTGAGATGGCCAAGGTTGAGGCCGCTAGAGCTCAGGTTGAGGCCGCCGAAAGACAGGTTAGTGTGCAGGCTGAGGTTGCTAGAGCTCAGGTTGAGGCTACCGAAAGACAGGCTAGTGTGCAGGCTGAGGCTGCAGAGAGAACAGCTATACGAGAGGCTGAACTGCAGGCAGAGTCTACTAGGTATCGGGCTGACAGGGAGCTGGAGAGATCTCGAGTGGAGGTAACAGGGCGAAATATTGGGGGAGGTAACAGACATCGGGACCAATCATTGTCGCACCTGCTTAAACTAGTTCCTGTGTTCGATGAATTATGTGTCACTGAGTTTTTTATGCGATTTGAGAAGAAGTGTCAGGAACACCAGTGGCCTCAGGAAAAGTGGGCAGCATTAGTTTCATCAAGACTCCTAGGAAAGGGGCTAAAAGCGTATGATGCACTACCTTTAGAGTCCTGTGTAGTTTATGATGAGCTAAAGAAGGCTGTGCTACGGGCCTATGAGTTACAACCAGAAACTTACCGCTTGAAGTTTCGGGGTGTTACTAAGGGCAAGGATAGTACCTTCCTAGAACACGCCCGGGACTTGTCTGATGCACTACGACATTGGCTGCGTTCTGAGAGGGCAGCTACTTTTGAGGAGTTGAGTGAGCTGGTTCTCTTGGAGCAGTTCTTCAAGTGCACAGGCGGGGACTTAACATTAAATATAAAGGAAAAAAATCCTAGAACTCTCCAGGAGGCAGCAGAAATGGCTGACCGCCGACTGTCATTAATTCGAGGGTGCGAAGCAGCAGCTAGGAGTGAGTCAGGTGCAAAGGATCGTACCCCTCCCCCTCCCAAGAATTTTGATACACATAAATACACAAAACCATGTAGCACTGACAATAAAACTGAACATAAACCAAATACCGTCCCGTATAAGAAGTCTAATGGTACCTCCCACTCCCAAGGGAAACCAAAGAGTAAAGAGTGCTTTGCATGTCACAAGGAGGGTCACTTTGCAAATGCTTGTCCGAACAAGCCACCAAACAAGGTTGTATCATTGGCCCGCAGCATAGGGGTGTCGCCTATATCTTCTGAGTTTGCCCAGGGTAGTTCGTCAGAGGTTGGGACACAGCCTGTGTTCAAGAGTCCGGAAGGCTCGAACCCTGTCCGCGACGTCTTTGGGGGTCATAGAGGGCATGGTTTTGTGAGGTGGGCTGGCGAAAGGCGAGGAGTTAAGCTATTGCGTGATACGGGGGCTTCTCAGACCTTGTTAAAGAACTTTACTGGTAGGCCGATTAACGCTGCTCGGGTGGTGGTAGTTCAGGGGATCAATGCTACGAAGTCCTACCTGCTGGTGCGGATGGAGCTGGAGGTGGGTGGTGTGGCGAAGGAGCTGGATGTAGGAATTGTAGAGAACTTGCCTGTTGGGGGCGTCGACCTCCTCCTCGGCAACGACTTTGCGGTGCCTGCTTCTAAGGTTTCACCCTTGGTCGTTGCCGAGAAGGTGGCCGATGTTAGTAGGGAGGAACAGGAGTGGGTTGAGAAGTGTAGCGTACAAACCATGGCGTGTGTTGTGACGCGTTCTCAGACATCCGAAGCCTTGCAGTCTATCAAACCGCGGAGGAAAGGTCACAAGAAAACGGGAAGTGTTGGTCAATTGGTGAGTTTTGAGCCGGCAGTGTTTCTTGGTGACTCATTATTGTCACCTATGTTAGAGTCTGGAGAGGCCCCGGGGCCTGTCACAGCTAGTGCAGATGCAGGGCAGGAAGAGACTCTGCGACAGCATCGTTATGCGCAGCGTGAGGAAAGGATGGCTCAGCGGGACATTGGAGGTGGAAATAAATTATTTAAGAAGAACTTGGATAATCTCGCACCTGCTGATATATGTTCCTTGCAGCTGGAAGATCCTGAAGTCAGGGCGTGTGGTAATGGTGCTATCGAACTGGAGAGCGATGGGGATGCGCAGCCTGGTGATTTTTTCTTGTCCGAGGGGATCTTGTATCGGAGACATCAGGATCCCAAGAAAAAGTGGGATGGCGGGTCAGGATTAGTGGACCAGTTAGTAGTACCGAGGGTGTGCCGTGAGAGCTTATTGAGATTAGCTCATGATGTGCCTTTGGCAGGGCACCTGGGGGCACGTAAGACGGAGGCAGCTCTGAGCAAGCTTTTCTGGTGGCCTGGGTTAAAGGCGAGTGTCGTGTCATGGGTCTCACAGTGTCACACTTGTCAAGTTGTTGGGAAACCCAATCAGGTCATCCCGAGAGCCCCGTTACAACCCATCCCTGTCATTGGGCAAAGTAGTTATCGATATGGTTGGCCCATTGCCCCCCACTAGTGCCGGCAATAAATGTTTACTAACTGTAATGGATGTAGCAACACGGTATCCAGATGCTTACCCCATGCGCAACGGGATGGCTAAGACTGTTGTCAAAAACCTACTTGTCTATTTCTCTTGTTATGGCTACCCTCAGGAGATCCAGTCTGATCAGGGATCCAATTTTACTTCTGCTCTGTTTAAGCAGACCATGCAGCAACATGGGATAGTGTCTGTGGTGTCATCTGCCTACCATCCCGAGAGTCAGGGAGTTTTGGAAAGGTGGCACTCGACTCTCAAGAGTATGTTGCGGTGTTATTGCATGGAAAATGGGAAGGACTGGGATCTAGGTCTCCCATACGTTTCATTTGCTGCGAGAGAAGTACCTGGGGAGAGCTTGGGATTTAGCCCGAACGAGTTGGTTTTTGGACACAGGGTCAGGGGGCCCCTCCACATAGTCAAGGAGATCTGGGAGGGAGTCACAAAGCCATGCTCGCTTCTATAGTATGTAGTTGAAAGCCGTGAGAGAATGCTAAAGAGCTTGGAGGTAGCAGGTCGGAACCTTAAGAGTTCACAAGCTCAGATGAAGGACAGATACGACCAGAAGGTGAAGCTGAGGGAGTTTGAAGTAGATCAGGAGGTACTGATACTACTGCCTCTGGTGGGACACCCCTTGTCTGCCAAGTAGTCTGGTCCGTATCGGGTTGTAAGGAAGGTTTCTGATCTCGACTATTTAGTAGCTACTCCTGATCGTAAGAAAAAGAACCAACTTTGCCATGTAAATCTGATGAAAGAGTATGTGAGGCGCCCCTCCGAGCCTCTCACTGTCCCGGTGTTGATCTGCAGCGATCGTAGTGGAGAAGGAGGAAGGGACAGTCAAGCTGCGGGGGAGGATAATTGTGATTGTCATGTTTCCGCGGATTAGTGGGCGGGGAATTCTAGACAAGTGGCTCACGAGTTGATATTGCACCTGCCTGAGCAACAGCGTGTAGCTGTGCAGCACTTGTTTGATTCAAACCCAGCTGTTTTCGCGGAGCATCCTGGCCTCACTACTCAAGCGGTGCACGATGTCGATGTTGGGGACCACCCGCCCTTTAAATCAGTGCTATACCGTGTTCCCCCTATTAAATTACCAGCACTTAGGGAAGAGCTGGATTATATGCTGAAACGTGGGCTGATTTCTGAGGGTGCAGTAAGGTGGACTTCCCCCGTCACACTGCAGCCCAAACCAGATGGCAAGGTGCGGTTTTGTATAGATTTCCGCAGGTTGAATGGTTTAACCCCCACAAATGCCTACCCTCTCCCTCGCGTGGACGACAGTGTGGATAAGATGGCTTTTCAAGTTCCTCACTAAGATAGACCTTGTTAAGGGTTATTGGCAAATGCCCTTGTCTGAGCGAGCGCGAGAGGTGTGTGGGTTTGTGGTGGACGGTGCCACATATCGTTGGCATGTTATGCCATACGGGTTGAAAAATGCCCCTGCAACGTTTCAGAAATTAATGAACGACATTGTAGCCGACACTCCCAACTGTACGGTGTACCTAGATGATGTCATAATATACGACGATGATTTTAACAGTCACTGTGCTCACATCGGACAGCTTTTTAATAAACTGAATGAAGCAGGTTTGGTGGTAAACCTGGGTAAGTGCGATTTTGTCAAAGCCACAGTTTTGTACCTGGGGTTCGAGGTGGGGATGGGTCAGGTGTGCCCTCCACAGACAAAGATCAAAGCCATCGATCAGTTTCCCCAGCCTACGACTAAGAAACAAATCATGCGGTTTCTAGGTATGATAAGCTATTATCGTCGCTTCATCAAAGGCTATTCGACTGTACTGGTACCTTTAACTGACTTATTATCTAAGGACAAGAAGTTCCGGTGGTCTCCTGAGTGTGCAGAGGCGTTTTCCTTGGTGAAACACCTGTTATGTACCCACCCCATACCCAGGGCCCCGGACTTCAGCAGACCTTTTCAGCTGGCGACTGAAGCCAGTGGCGTAGGGGCTGGGGCTGTCTTGTTACAGACAGATGAGGAAGGTATCGAACATCCAGTGAGTTTTTACTGTAAAAAAATCAATAGTGCACAAAGGAATTACTCTGTAATTGAAAAAGAACTCCTGGCAATAGTGCTGGCGCTCAGGCACTTCGATGTATATGTTCCTGCTTTCGGACCAGTCGTAGTGGTTTATACCGATCATCACCCTCTGAAATTCTTGAATCAGTTTCATAACCGGAATATGAGGCTGACCAGGTGGTCACTCATGCTTCAGGAGTATAATCTGGACATAATTATGCCATATTGCCGGTTCTGATAACGTGATAGCGGATTGTCTATCAAGGGTGGATGATGTTGGTTAGACTGCCACAGGATTGAGGGTTGAGTGTGGAGGAAAATAGGCTGTCACTGTAGTTCAGCCGAAAAAAAAAACTTTAAAAAAGCAAAAAACCTTATAAAAACTCTTTATTTTTTATAACGTGTAGAATTTTGTATAAGATGTTGTAGCAGTATCTAAGTTGAATGTTTTCGCTTATTGTCGCTAAGTTAGTTGAACTTGCTCGGTGGAGCGCAACAGTCTTTATTTTGTTTATATATTGTGCCTTGTGTCGCAACAGTGTGTGGTACTATGAGAAGCTTTCTGTTAGATATGAAGAACTTCGTCAAGGGTCTTATATCTTGGGGAGGTGTGACGCTTCTGCATAGTAGCCACGTGCGGGCATGCGCGCGCGTCGGCTGCCCAGCCGTTTAGAAACCGGCTGGTTGCAGCCGGCCGGCCGGCTTTTCCTTAGTATATATCCTACGACAATGTAACTAATGTCTGGGATATTCTTATGTTGTTTCACAGCTTGTAGCTGCCCTTATTCTTAACCAACGCATCTTAGTATATTTTATTCTCGATAGTTGATTGTTTCATTATAATATATAAGATGTAAGTCTAGTCAGAGTGGGAGGAGACGAGCGGGAGAGAGAGACCGGCTGGGGGACGTTGCTTCGCGCGGAGAGTCTAGCTTGGGACGAGCCTGATGTTGCCATATGCATTTGATTGCAACGTTAGGCTTGGTTTCGACTCACGCACGGGTTAGAAGATTTTGACCCGGCAACTGTGTTGAGTGTTGCCAAGCCTGGGATGTATTTTGTATGCCTAGGGCAGGGTCCAGACAGATTCAAGACTCAGAGCTCACCTCACTGTCGTACCCTTCGGACCCCCTTGATATCTATCCCTATCAACCCCACTTAGAAACTTTCTCTCTTACTTTGTATACCTTCCTTCCACTACTTCACCAATCTATTTAATTATCCCATCCCCTTGATAGACCTTATATCTATTATTGTATTAACGAGGAGCTCTCAGATAACTAGATAGGATTTTGGGCCTTATGCAGAGATGTAATTGTTAATGAGACCTAGGAAGCTTTTTTGTTGTCTCATATTTGGTGGTTTCATGCTTGCTAGTGTGTTCTTGTGTCAGGTTAGCAGGGGCTAGACCGGAGGGGAGGCTTTTTGCGATCCTTTAAGTAAAGTCTGCTGGTACGAGTCCCGTGGACCCGCACGACTTTACTAGGATACCCGTGGGAGTCTGGGGGCATTTTCTTGTCTGTGTCCCTGTGTGTCTAGTGTTGTGTTGTGTGAGGGCCCTTGCCTAGTCCACTCAGCACTGCGCTAGCACATCTTGCTTTTGTTTTAGGGTCGCCAGGAGAGAGTCAGATACCTGCGATCTGAGTCTCTCAAGAGAGCACCCTTTCAATTAGAGTAATTTGGCGCACAGACTTGGGAACGTCCCTAGGCTAGAGCAGGTGGCTCAGCCCGGGTATCCGAAGCCTACATCCTTCCGGCTAGACCTCTGCCACCTGGCAGATTAACAGCTAGGGGTTTATTATTTCTGTATGCTTGTTATTGTGCCACAGTTTACCGTTTTTGTGAGCATTGTGAGTCATGGTGTGGCTTAGAGACTCTGTCCGAGCAGGCTTGCCTGACTAAGAGTGAGAAGCACACCTGTATGTGGTTATGTTGCGAGTTGCTGCCTTTATTTAATTATACCTATGCCATTATACACTGTATGGCCTATCACTAGTATTTATTCCTGCTTATGAGTTAAGAGTTCTCTAAATCCGTAACGTACTTTTTTGCTAAGCATCAGATCCTACAGTAGCCGCATGCAGTTTAGAAACCTGCATCTTGTCTACCTGTACGATGTTTTGAGGACTGTTTGCTTTCACCTTCTTTCACTCAGGGGTGATTAGTTGTATTAATTAACGTAACGTTAAATGTACTTTCTTCTAGTTTGTTATTAAATTGTTTCTGCAATTTAATTCCGTTATCTATCTTTTCCTTGAAGCTTTAAGTCAACTTAATTGTGTGATCTTTTATATAGCCTACTTGACTATCAGCAGTCTATAGTGCGTGCACCCTGTAACCGAGTCATAGGATACCTTGTTGTCCAGGCAGGACTCTTGACGGTTTAGGGTGGTTTGTTGCCTGGGTTTATAGATAAGGGTTGGATCTAGCGTTTTCCGTTGTTGCTTGTTGCCGCATACCTAGTCCAATAGAAAGAGCCCAGTGTTTATATATCCCAGGACGTAACATTGATCTGATGCTTCATCTCTTTCAAGACGTTCCTCGGATTTGTGTTTGCGTTTTTCGGCTTGAGAGAGCTTGCGCTTGTTGGATAATGATGCGTAACAAGTGCTATGCATGTGGTGACCCTTTGGTCCCTTCTCCCAATCCACATTTTCATGTATATGTTGAAACTTATCAAGTTCTTTCCATTGTAAAGACTTTTCCCGGATGGATTCCCACTTCTCAGGTGTAATGTTTTCCAAACGATCATCTGCGGTACATCGCTTACCACAGAGTAAAATGCACTCGTATTCATTTAATGTCTTGTCTGGTAACTCTTCACTCTCTTCTATTATCCATTATTTCGGTCACTTCACAAGTCGGCGATTTTCATCAGATGGGCATGCGATCCATCTGAAACAGTAAAAAGTAATATTAGATATACACCGCAGGCAGAGAACAACAGTGATGATAGCAGCGAAAGTGAGGACAGTGATTCTGATAGTGGCTCATACAGTGAATCATGAAGTGGCAGATTAGTATGTACAATTAGTATAATACAATACAATAACAATACAATATACAATACAATACAATAACCATTCCAGTGGATTTGTAATGCCAGAATTAGTGAAAAAGGACACCTCATTCGTCCTTGTAGCTCATCTGATGCCAGAGATATTACATTTCATGTTTTTCAAGATGGCGTTGGCGGCAATTTTGAATATTGGGCTCTAGCAGAGTTAGCCGTCATTTTTAAGAGGGGCATAGGAGCTAATTTTCCTTTGAAATGGTTCAGGTTGTCAAATCCATCGAGAGAAAAAGGTAGGAACAAAATGGTCACGGATTCCAAGCAAATGACCCTACTATTTTAGGCGGGAAAGTTGGAAACTGCCTTGCGCAGAGTAGACCTAATTTCTGGAAAGGCAGGCAGGCTGTATTTTCGTGTGATAGTTTTGCTAATTTCCACTTCCACACATATAATTCCTTACCTCAATTATTACCACAACCTTAATTACCGTGATGGGCTGTGGAAATGCTCAGTATTATCGCCAGACACTATGTAACATGGACAATAAACAGCGTGAGTTGCTGTATCTCTTGCTGTGGAATGTCGTAACTGGTAAGAAGCTATTCGTTGTTGAGCCCTAGTTGCGAATATTTTATGCACATTTACATTTTGTAATAAGATATAGACTAATGCCGGGAATACGAGAGCTCTTTCTTAAACTGAGTAAACACGTCTAGCTTTAACAAAAGTAGCCTAGTTAAAAAAATAGCTACCGTATGTGTATGTGTTTCTCGAAAAGTTTTGCTTAACCTATTTATATACCCTTGACCATTTTAATTTCATCAGCTGAATACAATTGCTTAACGTTTGGTAGAAAACTAACAGATTTATCCTACCATAGTATGATTAAATGTCTATATAGTCTATCTAATTGCCAGGTTTAGTAATCCCTGAGAGGGTGTAGACGTGAATGAATCGCCTTCATATGCTTCCATGTGCTGAGGCAACTCACTCGATTATATAGCTTGTATACTTTTGTTTTTGTTTTTTTTTAATGCTAGGCTAAAACAGTAGTAGTAGTATTAATGTACAGTACAGTACCGTGTGTGTATTTTCCAACAGGTACCGGTATAGCCAAAATAAGCAACCCTATAGATATTTAATTGGATATTGAAGGAATGACAGTGCAAGTTAGTTAGTTTCTGACAATGTATACAATTGTACATGTCTATAATGTGTAACCAAATACTTTCACGGTTGCTGCCTAGCTGGGTTTTAGGCAATGTTTACGTACGTAACAGGCTACCATAATCTGAATTTTGTTTTGCTATATTTGTAGACTACAGGCTTTGCATGACACAAGGTAAGGTTGCGTTATATATTTGTAGCTAGACAGCCTTTGCATGACACAAGGTAAGGTTGCGTTATATATTATATCAAACAACTCACGGTGTTTAACATAGCCTAACCTAATATTATTTTTATTAATCTCACCACCACACCCCCAATGAAATTAATTAAAAACTGAGGGTGGGGTGGGATTGTTATGGGTACCGGTAACGGTTCAGCATAACCTCGCCAAGGCTAGGGTCATAACAAACAAGGTTGGTCAATTATAAATAGGCCTACTAATTATGATTATATGATGTTATTTCTTTGTGTGTTGCAAATATATTGTATTTATGTAAGAAATATTACTGTTGGTAAAGTATGCATCAAATGTCCCGGTAATGCATATTGTACGCTAATTCGGGTTTGCACCATATGCTTACATGGGTAGATGGTGGATTTTCCGTTTCAACTGTCCATTTTTATGACCACTCAGCTACCCCTCCCATACCGGTATTTAACTTAAAAAAAAAAAAAAAAAAAAAAAAAAAATATATATATATATATATATATATATATATATATATATATATAATACGGTGTGTGTGTATGTTCATTCTTACATATCTTGCTTTGGTAGAACTAGGTTACCGAGAATGACAAAATATAAGTGTAACAATACAAGATTCTGTAAAATTTACTGAACAATTTCTGGCAATTAGGCTGCCAAACATTATCTGTATAATTTACATGATTCTGTACAAACTTTGACAGTGACACTGTTACCTATACAATTGAAATGTAAATTTAGCAGATATATTCTGTAATTTGTTTACAGAAAATTTTGTAATTTTTAAAAGATTTTCTGTAAAAATTAACAGATTATATCTGTAAACAATTTTACAAGCCAGTCTGTAAATTCCACAGTGTATTTTTGTAAATGATTATACAGAATGCTATAAATTTTACAGAAAATGTTTGGCAGCCTCTGTAAAGAGGCCTCTGCCAGATATTCTCTGTAAATTTTACAGATTTTGTTTACAGTGTATAAAACCGATCATCATCACTACAGTGTTATGTGTTTACACGTCATATGCGTATATATGTACTGCATTAGTTTGCATATAAGGTTTATTGAAAGTAAATGTACGCTATAGGATACAGTATCTGATCCATAAATAATATTCAAACTACTAAAATGAATCTACGAATTGCAAAGACTTGTTAAATATTATATAAGATTCAATCATTTCTGAGATTGCTTCGAACACAAAATTATGGGGATCATTATTGTCCCAGAGCGTAAAGTCATAATTAATGGGACTGGTAATTATGGGGATCATTATTGTCCCAGAGCGTAAAGTCATAATTAATGGGACTGGTAATTTTTTGGGGAGTCTATTATTTTATTCATATATTAATTTAGTTGTGTTTTAGTTTCCTCCCTAGCCCTCTATCAGACTTTAAAAAAAAAACATTAGATCCCCCTTAGAGATTAATGTGTGAGGGGAGGTGTGGCAGAGTGGTCTTGCCACTGGACTGATAATCCAATGGACCCGGGTTCGAATCCCAATATGTCAATAGGAAGATATTATTGGGATGGAATTTGTGCTGTACCTAGGTATCAGTGCATTACCACAGCACACCGAAATGCCCAAAAAATACCCTCATTGTTCCCTGATTAAATAGCATTGTATGAATATTCCCATATTCAAAAATATGCTACAGGGGGGCAATGCCTAGTGAGTTAATTGCTCAATAGGTGGCGTTCTTAGAGTGAGGGTCCGAGTCTGTGGGGATGAGACTGTGAAGCACAGAGGCGAGGCAGCTTCAGAGATGGAAATGCTTCGAGCCGTGAAGCTTTACATGTCTCACTCCCTAGACAGGAGCAAGACCTCACGGGCCTCACCGTGTTCAGCGGTTGAGTGTAAAGGCTATCAGCCTATGCCCGAGAGGGAGTAGTTGGCATATATATAAAAAAATATAAAAAAAAAGTCAGCGGCAAAGGTCCTGTCGCCTCTCCTGCCTCACCGTCACGTTTGTACACCTAAAGTTCTCGAGTCTATATGTGCAAACATGCATCTTTCTGCCTAACATAAAAAGGGAGTTGAAGAGTGATGTCAAACGCAATAATATATAGATAATATAAGTTTAGGCGAGGGAATAAAGAGGAGTGTCTATAAATTTACCTTGTATAAGTAAACTCCTTAATAATACATCCTAACCACTTAACATATAGAGTTCTAAGGCCTCGGAAAACTATAACATGGTTTAAAGGATACGATTCAGATTGTCTGGGGTGATGTTATGTGGTCCCGCGCGGCAGGCCAGGTGTTAGGAGACACAAAAAAGGATGATGTTATCCTGGAAGCTAATGAGAGAGCGTAGCGACGCTACCAACTTGTGACGTCACGCCTGCGGGTTGGTTCCTTTAGCTTAACAAACTATTCAAATACCCAACCAACAAATACCTTCCCCAAAGAGTTATATAAATTTGGTACAATCTAATTACGAATCCCATTATATTAAAATGAAGGAAATAAGGTTCCAAGAAAAGTATATAAACAAAATGGCTATCGTACAGTACGAGGTACGATAATTACAAATCAATTAGCTATCGTACTATAGCTTACAGCTATGAGTTACGATACTGCCAACAGATGGCACACTGTGAGGTGTGTGGTTGTGAAGGTAGAGGGTGATGGGGGAGAGGAGGGGTAAGAGCTGTTAGGGGTCGGAAGGTGGGAGAAGGAGGTGACATGTTTGTAGGTAAATAACATATTTTCATAATTTTTTTTTATATATATTATCATAATTATCCTAATTTTTATTAACACTTGGTAATCTGTTACATTTGTAACACATGAAAAACGACAAGATCAAAACACAACACAGTTGCAATCAATCAAAGCCAATATTTGAATACATCCACAAAATACCGTGAATTAGAACTCTTTCTCTCTTTTTAAAACGGAATAGAATCGTCTGAATGTAGCCAGATTAAAGTTAAAAGGATGTCACCGGTACAAAAAGGGTTATTCAAACTATTTTATTCGACTAAAAGAACGATCTGTCAGTCAGTCAGTAGTCAGTAGCCAGCAATTCTTTCTAAAAGGGGTAGGGAGGATCAGCCCCCTGGAAGTTGGGACTGGGAATCCCACTGACAGAATATGTGCCTACTTCTGGATCAGCAAAACTTAACCCCCTCAGACGGATTATGTTCCGATAAAATACAGGAGGCGGTTGACGCAGCTTTTGGGTCTAGAATTTGGCTCATGAGTGTTTTGGAAACCTTCACATTTCTCTATTCCCAGCCACCAGAATTATGTTTATTGTTATGCATCGTATGTGAATAGATGGCTGAATGACTATACTACATGAAAATAAAAAAATAAAACAAAATTAATGGAAATATACAGTAGAATAGAAACGTACTCCCGAATACAAATATTGACCGCATAATTGTGTTCCCACCGTCCTATCTCGGAATTTTGATTGATGACCATATATTTTTATGTACGTAAATAAAGGTATTTTTTCTCCTCTTTCCAATGGTGAAAACGGAAATGTTCTATCTTTAATAGTTTTCAAGCTCTGGGCAAAAACAAAAACAGTAATATTTTGCCGGATATGGTTTATAACATGATTTATTTATTTTTTGGTTACGAGGTGTATAGTTTTCAATTTGGTCTGTATGAATGCGCGAGATAATGACAAAGATGATAAACAAAACTAGAACTTTCTAAGACAAATACTGTTTTTTTCTATGAATATTTGAAATCACGGGTCGAATATTTACTTTCCGCCGTCGCCCCACCCTGGATAAAAAGCTCACTCCGAGCAGTTCCCCACTTCGGTGTCGCGGTATTTGCCGAGGTATGTATGTAATAGTATATATCACCTGAATTGGCAAATTATGCTCTTTCTAATGGTGAAAACCACACCACTACATCATAATTGGTTCGCGAGCTATGGGCAATTGTTTCAATGCAATTAGATTGTGGTGTAAATGAAAGACAATGTTTATCACAGGACATTATTTCAGCCAAAATGTTTGTAATGTTGTTGTTGTTGTTGTTCCCCAAGCTGCCTGGCCGAACAGCCCCAAGGCCCCGAGCAATTCCAAGGCCATAACCGAGTGCCCCCACATGTTTGTAATAATATGTAATAGTATACATTACCTGAATTGGCAAATTATGCTCTTTCTAATGGTGAAAACCACAATACTACATTATAATTGGTCGCGAGCTATGGGCAATTGTTTCCATGCAATTTGATTGTGGTGTAAATGAAAGACAATGTTTATCACAGGACATTATTTTAGCCACCATTGTTGCTCCCCCCCCCAAAAAAAAAAAAAATACAAAAACAAACAAAATATATATAATAATCCAAAAAAAAAAAAAAAATACAATAAATAAATAAATATATATATATATATATATATATATATATATATATATATACAGTATATATATATACGGTATATATATACAGTATATTATATAATTTATATATAGAATATATAACAATCTCCACCACTGCTCTACCACCACCACCACCACAACTACCACCATCACCACCACCACTGCTGCTCCACCACCGCCACCACCACCGCTCCACCACCACCATCACCACTGCTGCTCCACCACCACCACAACTACCACCACCACCACAACTACCACCACCACCACCACCACCACCACCACAACTACCACCACCACCACCACCACAACTACCACCATCACCACAACTACCACCACCACCACAACTACCACCATCACCACAACTACCACCATCACCACCACCACCACAACTACCACCATCACTGCTGCTCCACCACCGCCACCACCACCGCTCCACCACCACCATCACCACTGCTGCTCCACCACCACCACAACTACCACCACCACCACAACTACTACCACCACCACCACCACCACAACTACCACCACCACCACAACTACCACCACCACCACCACCACCACCACTACCACCACAACTACCACCACCACCACCACCACCACAATTACCACCACCACCACCACCACCACAACTACCACCACCACCACCACCACAACTACCACCACCACCACCACCACAACTACCACCACAACAACCACAAATACCACCCCCACCACAACTACCACCACCACCACCACCCCCACCACAACTACCACCACCACATATACCTCCACCACCACCACATCTACCACAACCACCACATCTACCACAACCACCACAATTACCACCACCACCACATCTACCACCACCACCACCTCAACAACCATCACCCCACCACCACCACAACTACCAGTCACCCACCACCACAACTACCAGTCACCCACCACCACAACTACCACCTTCCACCACAACTACCACCTTCCACCACAACTACCACCACCACCACAACTACCACAACCACCACCACCACAACTACCACCATCTCCACCACCACCACTGCACCACCACCACCACCACCACCACCGCTCCACCACCACCATCACCACTGCTGCTCCACCACCACCACTGCTGCTCCACCACCACCACCACCACCACAACTACCACCACCACCACAACTACAACTACTACCACCACCACAACTACCACCACCACCACCACCACCACCACCACTACCCACCACCACCACAACTGCCACCACCACCACCACCGCTCCACCACCACCATCACCACTGCTGCTCCACCACCACCACTGATGCTCCACCACCACCACCACCACCATCACCACTGCTGCTCCACCACCACCACTGCTGCTCCACCACCACCACCACCACCACCACCACCACCACCACCATCACCACCACCACCACCACCACCACCACTACCACCACCACAACTACCCACCACCACCACTACCACCACAACTACCACCACCACCACAACTACCACCACCACCACCACCACCACAACTACCACCACCACCACCACCACAACTACCACCACCACCACAACTACCCCCACCACCACCACCACAAGTACCACCACCACCACAACTACCACCACCACCACCACCTCCACCTCCACCACCGTGGCGACAAAAATTTTGACTGTACTTACCCTGGGACGGCACGACAGTGTATGCTATATAATTCCCTAAACTACATAAACACAAGATCCATCGATAACCCAACGATATATGCACTTCGTTTGGGTTATATTAGGGTGGAAATACCACCCAGGCTGGGCAAAATGGAGGCCCCTCGGTTTAAAGGGCCTGACAGAGCCACCTAGGAGCATGACTGCTGAGTGAAGACTGGCCTCTTCATCACCAGCGGGGCCCACAGAGAGACGCCACAGGGTTGCTAGATATTTCCACATGTAGATCTAACTTACCTAACTTTCCAGCCAAAATAACAGCAAAGAAGCGTCATAAACTTATTTTTGGTGAATATAATAAGTTCATATAACGCTCTAGCGTCATATGAGTTTTTAGGTCATACCTCCATATGACGCGATAGCGTCATATGAGTCGGAGAGTGTTAAAGACCGATCTGCTTGAATAAATAGAATGATTGAACCCATTTGACTTAAATCAGATCCTTCTTAAGCTGAAAACAATTTCCTTGTAGTTCACTTCATATGAAGTCAAGCTTCGTCGTAATGAAAGAGAGATGCTATATTATTGTCTATAACTGAGTCTCCATATGGCATTGCAAATCACCAAACAACCCTACCGACTCCCTCCCTACCACCACACCACCACCATACTAATTTGCACCTTTTCAGTACTTTCACTTTCAAACAAAATGGTAAAACATGGCCAACATGCGTAACTCGGTAAACTAGCTAACAGTTACAACGATGGGCTATAAATATGTCTTAGTTGTTTAACATCTAATTTCACCGTGTAAGTATCTTAGGTGATTTGGTTGGTACATAGTTGTAAGGGGGTACCTTAATAATTATGTTTAATTAGAATTATAAAGAATATAACCATAATGGAACAGAAATCTTATGGGCAAATATTGCAATATTTATATATATATACTTATTAAAGATATTTGTATCATTTAAATGCCTCTACTAGTGATTAAAACTAAATTAGTTGAACAAATTTAATTTTTACTTCACCAGGTAAGCGCAAAACCTATATAGGCCTCAAAATCACCCTGGGACCAAATGGAAAAAATGGCAACATGATTTGTTATGTTCATAACATTATTTAGATTAATTTAAATCCATTTGCCAAGATTCTATACAAAATGTCATCAACCTCCATTTTCATTACATTACATGATTAGCTGATGGACTATTATTATGTTCCTTCCAACAACCAACTATACTCCTAAAATCGATTAATGAAATTTACAAACACATGTGGCAGTCCGGAATCATATAGTATATGGCTTACATATGAATGTATAGTAGGGAATGAATAAGTGAACTTCCTGTTGTGTCAAGACTTACAATGTGTTATCCAGTACCGGTTACGCTTATATTCCTCAGAAAATGAACCTTGTGACGATCGTGATGCATTATAACACTTATATAATTCTAGCTTTCATTAGACAATAATATACAGTATATAGGTCAGGAAGGATCTGTGGGAGTTATATGGAAAAAGACTGGCCTAATCAACCCTCTGACTAATCAATCCCATTCCAACTTTGAATATAATCGTCTGATGATGCCCAAAATAGACTGTCAAAAAGCGTCATAATCTTCAAGGGGTTAAGAAAACTGATTAACCCGGCCCAAGATATATTTCCTAAATGGATAAACATCATATGTTGAGGGCTAAATATGATAAATCCATCTATCCTGGTCTAATATCGTTAATCTTGAGGCACAGATTACCGCTGTGATCGTTACTCGTTCACGATATTGATGTTGGTTTAAATCAATTCATTTTACACGAAAGGAAAAAGAAACATAGGAATTGAGAATTTGTAATTATGTAGAAATACCTCAACCAAGAAGCAATTTGCAGATATGTTGGCCTTAAACATGTGGAAGAAGCATTAACTTGGTGGTTAAGCGCATGGTAAGTGCCTTACTCAGGGATTTGGATATAGCCACCGGATAGAAAGAAGTGATAAGATGGGGAACTACCACAACTAACGATATTAATTATCGTTATTCTAATATATAATATTAGTAATAATACCAGTACTAATAATAATGAGTAAGTCTAAAACAATTATCGTTATAAATGGACAAACAACCCACACATTATTCTAAAACTAAAATTAAAATCATAACTTTATTTAAAAGTAATTGAGTGAATGCAGTCATCACATCCCGGTGTGCTTCCACCTGATGTGCATGATTGGCAACAATTCAATAAAAGTTTAATATATATCTGATAATTAAAGATCAAACTACACAAGATTCCACTCCTTCCTCAGTCCCTCTATATCCCCCAACAGCTCTAACCCTTCCTCTCCCCCACCACTCCAATGGGAGGCCATGTACGCAGCCGGATCCCTTACCCCTCTGCGCATGCGCGAAATTGTACAATTATTATATTATATTAGCTTAGATTAACCTAACCTACCTAACCTAACCTAATATAATATAATATAACTTAACACAAATAACAAAATATAAATATAAAATATACTAGATCCGAGTGGGATCGATCACTGGTTTATCTGTGTTGGAAGCCTGAGCTCTACGACTGAGCTACGGAGCGACCTGGCAGAAACGGTTTGAAGGCTATATTTAAACGCGGTTGGGCCTTTTTCCTGTAGCCTAAAATAAGGGGTAAGGGATCCGGCTGTGTATGTGGCCTCCCCACTCCAACCCTCATAACCACACAGTGAGCCATCTGGTGGTAGAAATATGCACGTTTTGTACACCTAACATTCGTCTATAGTATAGACGAATTATTATTATTATTATTATTAGCCTAATGTATAGACTCTATACATTAGGCTAATAATAATAATAATAGTAATATTTATTCAGTTAGCATTTTACAATGTTGGCACCACATAATATGTTACAAATGTGACATGTACCAGCTTTGCATAATTCCAACTAAAGATAGCCCAATAAGGCCGTTAGGCGTATTTCCATTGGGGTCCTTGTGGGATTAAGTTAGCTGGGGAAAAGGGGGAGAATAACAAATGTAAATGAATGTGATTAGTAGATACTTTAGAGAAAGTATTTCTCGGGGGTTATATTAAGATACCTTACATTCTATAGTTGGACTGGTCAAAATATTTCAGTAATCATTTCCGTTTGTTTTGCCTATCTCTTATGTCGTATTTAGTAGTAGACATAAGTTTGGTGCTCCCTTCTCGCAGCAGTTCGGTTCAGGTGGTCCTTCAAGCTACGTCTGAAGGAAGGCGCACCTATAGCTACCATAGCGCAGTTGGAATTTATGTACATGCTCAGATTAATATGCAGGATTCGAAACTGCATAATAAATCGTAGGCTTGTGCATATTTCTTTAACTGTCTTAATAGCGTAATGCAAAAGTGCTCGATGTGAGTATCCTAGGTTCGAGTCCTTGGAGTGCCACATGTATTTGTTGATTTCATTAATTGAATTGAGAGGTGAAGTTGGTTGGTGGAAAAAAAACATAATAATTAATTCTGGTTCAGGAGCCATTTATAGCGAGGCCCTACCAAGGGTTAAGTGCCCCATTAATTACTCCTTCCATTCGTCTATACATTAGGTTACCATAGCGCAGTTGGAATATATGTACATGCTCAGACTAATATGCAGGATTCGAAAATGCATAATAAATCGTAGGCTTGTGCATATTTCTTAACTGTCTTGATAGCGTAATGCATAAGTGCGCGGAATTTCGATGTGAGTATCCTAGGTTCGAGTCCTTGGAGTGCCATATGTATTTGTTGATTTCATTAATTGAGTTTAGAGGTGAAGTTGGTTGGTGGGAAAAACATAATAATTCTAGAGCAAGAAGAATCTAATACGGAGAAGCGACTCTCTGCTTTTGGTTGTAAGCCCCTGATAATTACCCCATCTAACGTCAAACACCCACTAATAGAGAACAGTTAATTTCGAACAGTAACTATACAGTTTATACCCCTCACTAGAGATTGTACCGTTCTTTAGAAAACGGCTATATTCGAGCTATAACAAGCTTACCTATTACCTATTTCAAGCTTACCTATTTCAATAATATGGGAGGTTAAGAGACTTTCTTGTAGTTCCTCCCATCTCTCGGTCGTTCTTGAGTACGAATGTCTATCTATCTATGTACTCAGGCTCAATCCCCACTTTTCCTATTTATGTTTTCTTTTCTTTTTCCCTCTTTGTTTTTTGTTTTTTTTAGGGGGTGGCCGACTCAAGACAGAGCAAAACCAGGGCAAACACAAAACACAACACAAACAACGAACACACACAGACAAAACACAAATGCACACACATCTAGGTCACCCAGGAGAAGACCCAGAGACCAGGGTCACCAAGGTCCCTCCAGCACTCCCCCGACCCCCGACCACTTGGAGAGGTTCCGATCTCGTCAGGGAGACATGAAGTGGAGCCGAAGCCACAAGCCCGCTCACCACACTTCCAGGCGCACCCTTCATATTAATCGTCTCCCTGGGCCAGGCGCCTGATGGAGTATTATCTAGTCCAACTTGCACCCGACCTCTTCCCCCATATGACCACGTGTTCACTCATCTATTGACAAGCATTCTCCATTCATTCCTGTTTATTACTACTTCCTTTGCCTGATCTATAGTCATTCCTCTATCATCCAAAGCTTGTCTTACAGTCTCTCCATCTCAATTGGGTTCTTCCTACCCTTCTATCTCCCCTTTTATCTGACTCACATATTCTTTTTGGAAGCCTATCATCTCCCATTCGTTCAACATGACCATAAACTCCGGTGTTCCTCAGGACTCTGTCCTATCTCCTATTCTCTTTCTAATTTTTATAAATGATCTCCTTAACTGTACCTTAATTCCCATCCATTCATACGCAGATGACTCAACCTTACACTACTCCATTAGTTTTTCAGAACGCCCCAGCCAGCAATTCCTCAACGACAAACGTAATGAAGCCATAGAACTCTTAAATTCTGATCTAAATACTATTTCCAATTGGGGAAGAGAAAACCTTGTTAACTTTAATGCTTCCAAAACCCAATTTTTCCATCTATCTACCCGTCAGGATCTCCCAGCGGACTATCCCTTATTCTTCAACAATACAAAAATCAACCCTTCATCTTCTCTCAATATTCTTGGTGTCTCTTTTTCTTCTGCTCTCATTTGGAAGGACCATATTACCAGTCTTGCTAAGGCAGCCTCCCAGAAGCTGGGTGTGCTCAACCGCCTTAGGGGGTTCTTTTCCCCTGCACAGCTTCTTGCTCTGTACAGGGGCATAGTGCGCCCTTGTATTGAGTATTGTTCACATGTGTGGGGAGGTTCCTCTCACACTGCTTTTCTAGACCAAGTTGAAAGGAAGGCCTTTCGTATCATTAACTCCCATCCACTCACCAACTCTCTGCAGTCTCTCTCTCTCCGCCGCAATGTTGCATCTCTCTCGCTATTCTATCGCTACTATAATAATCAGTGTTCCTCAGAGCTATCCCAGTGCATACCACCTCCTTTACGTAGGGCACGTGGTACCCGTCTTGCAACTCACTCCCATCCCTACTCTGTGCAACTCTCCAACCCAAGAGTGAAACGTTACTCTCAAACTTTCTTCTACTCAACAGCTGAGCTCTGGAACTCTCTCCCAGAATCAGTCTTTCCCTCTTCCTATGACTTAAATTGCTTCAAACTCCGTGTGTCCAGGCATTTTGGCTCGAACGTCCCTTGATTTTGGCCCTGTCACTCTTTCAACTATGGGGGAGGCACTCGCTATAGGCAGTAATGCCTTTTGCCTCCTTCAATCACATAGAAAAAAAAAAAAATAAAACACACACACACACACACACACATAATTGTAGTATATTTACACTTGCCAGGCTCCCTCTCTGTCTTTCACATAACAAACACACACATACACACACAGGCAAAGTTAGTTAATTGTAACTCAGGAAGCGGGACAATACGAGCCTAAAAAGCTCAACTCCTGTATACTATAATTAGGTAGATACAATTAGGTAAATACAGACACGCTCACATAAGCATCAACACACACATAAACACCAACGTACTAAATGTGTAAGTATGCACACAGTTGTAATTTAGTAAACCGTGTGTTCTTACAGTACTGCGTACATTTTCAAACATTTTATATGCAGTGTAAATTATAAAAACAAACATACGCTGTCTGAACACAATCATGCATCACAGTAAAACAAGTGACAACTGTAACATATACTGTAAAATGCAGAAACAAAGGAAGTGATTCACCCTAGCCAGTAAAGAGGATATTAGCGGTATTAAACAGTAAGTATACTCACCTGTAAATATCCATAGACTCTTTATATTCTTCGGTATGTACGATTAACCAAATATATTGTATCTAATCCGATAATATTATGTATAGATCGAGGAGTCACTCAATATATTTGTCAACGTATATTAACATAGTAATTTCAATTCCAATGGAATACATTTACATAATGTAGACAACAAGGGGATCGATAATTCCAATGGAATACATTTACATAATGTAGACAACAAGGGGATCGATAATTCCAATGGAATACATTTACATAATGTAGACAACAAGGGGATCGATAATTCCAATGGAATACATTTACATAATGTAGACAACAAGGGGATCGATAATTCCAATGGAATACATTTACATAATGTAGACAACAAGGGGATCGATAATTCCAATGGAATACATTTACATAATGTAGACAACAAGGGGATCGATAATTCCAATGGAATACATTTACATAATGTAGACAACAAGGGGATCGATAATTCCAATGGAATACATTTACATAATGTAGACAACAAGGGGATCGATAATTCCAATGGAATACATTTACATAATGTAGACAACAAGGGGATCGATAATTCCAATGGAATACATTTACATAATGTAGACAACAAGGGGATCGATAATTCCAATGGAATACATTTACATAATGTAGACAACAAGGGGATCGATAATTCCAATGGAATACATTTACATAATGTAGACAACAAGGGGATCGATAATTCCAATGGAATACATTTACATAATGTAGACAACAAGGGGATCGATAATTCCAATGGAATACATTTACATAATGTAGACAACAAGGGGATCGATAATTCCAATGGAATACATTTACATAATGTAGACAACAAGGGGATCGATAATTCCAATGGAATACATTTACATAATGTAGACAACAAGGGGATCGATAATTCCAATGGAATACATTTACATAATGTAGACAACAAGGGGATCGATAATTTGTCTGAGTAGCTGCAAAATAAAGCGATGGGCCTGTGACAAACGGAGATGTTGATAATAAAAAATGTATGATCCTAAGATGAACTTAAATAATCTATAAATACACATACACTAATTTATCATTTGACCCTTCACAAATATCGAACAGAAAATAGGATGCAGCCTCCTACTGAATACTCCTACTGACCGGTTTTCTCCTCTCCAACCCTCTTCCCTCTTCTATTGGCAGCTTTATTCGTACTATTCATTCTATTCTCCCCTCCTCCACCCTGTCTTCTTCTTCCTTTTGATTGTAATGTTCCTATCCTCCTCTTTTACTCCCGTCCCTCCTCGCTCTATCCATATTCTTTCCTTCGCTAGATCGCATTTTGGTTTCAGAATGAGTATTGTTTCTGCAGCAAATCACAATCCCACTTCCCGTCAGCACCAAGCTCGAAAACTCGTGTGTAATTATGTACATGCCACGCTGGGTCACTGGAGGGAAAGGGGGGGGGGGGGGGGGCGGATGTCCCCCCCCCCCCTTGGTGGTATTTGTTCAGTTCAGTAATGTAATGAATCTGTGCCAGGCTACTCTGTTGAGTGGATTACGGGTCAGGGACTCTTGATTGAAAATAACAATAGCAGTTTGATTTGGTTTTAGTATAGAATATATCATTTATTATTATTACTAAACTATGAACGCACACCCATTGAGTTTAGAGCGAGTATTTACAGGTCGTTTCTCAGTTGAACAAAAATACCATCTGCATATTTCACGACAAAAATTAGTTTTGGGAAGTATATACTATATTATCTAGATACGCGTGCGTGCACATGCAATAGGACCACGCAGGTGTGCCTTCCATTTTAACAATTATTAGTGTGTACAATAATATATGCATCTCTCTCTCTCTCTATATATATATATTACATCTATTACAAATCTCCCATGACCTCCAACGTTGTTCTCCGTAACAGACCTGCCTCCACCAAAATGAAGAGCCCTATGAATGATGACCATGTGGTATACCAGCACACTAGTAAACATGAGGACTGTGGGCCTCATTCCTATATGAATGATGACCATGTGGTATACCAACACACAAGTAAACATGAGGACTGTGGGCCTCATGTGGTATACCAACACACTAGTAAACATGAGGACTGTGGGCCTCATTCCTATATGAATGATGACCATGTGGTATACCAACACACTAGTAAACATGAGGACTGTGGGCCTCATTCCTATATGAATGATGACCATGTGGTATACCAACACACTAGTAAACATGAGGACTGTGGGCCTCATGTGGTATACCAACACACTAGTAAACATGAGGACTGTGGGCCTCATTCCTATATGAATGATGACCATGTGGTATACCAACACACTAGTAAACATGAGGACTGTGGGCCTCATTCCTATATGAATGATGACCATGTGGTATACCAACACACTAGTAAACATGAGGACTGTGGGCCTCATTCCTATATGAATGATGACCATGTGGTATACCAACACACTAGTAAACATGAGGACTGTGGGCCTCATTCCTATATTGGTATGACTCAGACTCGTCTATCCCGTCAACTAACTCTTCACCTGCAAACAGGAGCCATTAAAGACCATTATCTCTCCTTGACCCCCCCCCCTCCCTTACCCGTGACGATTTAAATAAACATACCTCCATAATCGACAAAGAAAATGATTCCAGAAGACTACCTATTCTTGAAGCCCTCTATATTCAAGCCTTAAATCCAAGCATAAACAACCAAACACTTGACTTGCAAATATTACCGTCTGCTAAAAGACACTACCCCACCATGGCCCCTGCCCCTCGCCCCTCTACATCTCCTCCTGCCGCCACGCACCTCACAGCGCAAGCTGCTGCCCTCACGACATCAAGCAGCCAACCAGCGATGACCTCGCCCGCCCCCCACCTTCCTCCTACCATTCCTGCCTCTACACACATTATTACGCAAGCCTCCACACACAGGACATCTAACAGCCAATCACCGATAACTTCGCCCCCCCTCAACCTACCACCGACGAGAAGAAGTGATCGACTCGCTAGCAAGCTACCCTCAACCAATAGGAGACAGTAGCCACGCCCCCTCATCGCCCCCGAGCCACTCTTTTTGTATATACAGTATATCCATAATTTTGTACATCCTTATTCCCAAGAAAAATGAAAATAGCAAAGACCCACTGAACTACAGACCCATTAGTCTACTTGAGACTCTTGGGAAGACTTTTGAAACAATCATTAATCGCAGACTCAGACTGTACCTGAAGAAGAAGGACTTCTCACTGACAAACAGTTTGGTTTTAGACCCCGCAGATCCTCTCAGGAAGCACTTAACATTATCACCAACTACATTCACATTAACAAACACTCCAGACGAGGGCACAAAACAGCACTCATCACAAGGGACATCAAAAAAGCATTTGACACTGTATGGCACGTAGGCCTGAAGTACAAAATCTGCGAAAACTTCAATTTCCCCTTACCAATTAAAAAACTTCTCTGCAACTTCTTAGATGACAGATCAGCCAAAATTAAATTTTCAAATTTCTATTCAGACTCATTTCCACTCCATGCAGGCGTACCTCAGGGCTCCGTGCTTGCACCTACACTGTACATTCTCTACACTAATGACATGCCAGATCCAATCAATAATGACTCTCTCACAATTTCCTACGCTGATGACGTGACGCAACTTGTTAGGGCAACTACCATAGACGGTTTGACGAACAAAGCCAGGAGAGAGCTTGACCGAATAGCACAATGGGAACAGAAATTGCGGATTCAGGCTCATCCTCGAAAATCCTTTATCACCTACATATCCACTGGTTACCTACGTCCTAGACCACTATTCCTCAACTCCCGCGCACCTCCTCCCGATCGCATCCCAGTAACTGTCTCACCCACTAACAAAGTACTCTTCCTAACCTTTGACAAAAAACTTCACTTTCATCGTCATGCAAATCAGATTATCCCCATTGCTTCAAAATCTCTTCAATCAATTTTCCGTTTTCGAAATGCCTCCATCAAAACTAAAACCCATTTGTACAAAGTCCTAATTAGACCGTTACTTTCATATGCCCCACTGACCAGCACTCTGTTGGCAAACACCCACAAAATTAAATTCCAAAGAATACAGAACAGAGCACTGAGGTGGATCCATGGAACTCGGTGGTATGAGTTCCAAACATCGGAACACTTGCATGAACTCTCCCGCATCCCTCCACTTAATGTCTACAACAACTTTCTGGCTAATAAACAACTTGAAAACTTGAGACCTTTAATAACTTTGTCCAAATGTTTAATAATATCACTCAACCCATCCGTCCCTGGTCGAACCTCTTGCATCCAATCAACAGAGAGGCTCCCAATCCCCTATTCACATAATAACTTTGTTACACCACAAACTCGCACTCAATTTTCACCTTTCCTTTTACTCACCTACCAGCCAAAATGTATAATTCTTTCACAAATACACAATAAAAACTAAAGTAAATTAAGCTCTTCATAAGACAGTACAATCTTCTCTAGACTCGGCAGTTGACAACCATGCCTTGCTGCCCCACTTTAGACCCTTACCATCCAAAATTGCCAGACCATCATTAAAACATTCTCCATTACCAAATTTTATATTCAAATTCACCCAGACTCATCTGATTCGTCCAGACTGGTAGAGACGGTGGGGCATGCCGGCTCGTCCACAGCCCAGCCTCTATGCCACTCTTGACCGATCAGAGCTTCTGAATCTCACTTCACCAAAATTAACTTTTACCACCCAAAATTAATTATCTTTTTACCTTTCCACCCATTTTTATCTCCAACCCTTCTTGACGTGCCATACTGAAGCTCTCGGAAAATATGTCTCAATACCAACAGTGCCTCCCCTAAACCCCCAAACTAAAATCAACAACTCACGCAAGTTGGGACAAGCCCCGACACTCTTTATCCTCCTACTTTTTCACTTTCTCTCTTACTACACCAATAAAAACTTCCCTTCTTTCACCCTCACCCATCTTTTCTATATTCATTTTTTTTTTTTTTTTTCTATGTGATTGAGGGAGGCAAAAGGCATAACTGCCTATAGCGAGTGCCTCCCCCATAGTTGAAAGAGTGACAGGGCCAAAATCAAGGGACGTTCGAGCCAAAATGCCTGGACACACGGAGTTTGAAGCAATTTAAGTCATAGGAAGAGGGAAAGACTGATTCTGGGAGAGAGTTCCAGAGCTCAGCTGTTGAGTAGAAGAAAGTTTGAGAGTAACGTTTCACTCTTGGGTTGGAGAGTTGCACAGAGTAGGGGTGGGATTGAGTTGCAAGACGGGTACCACGTGCCCTACGTAAAGGAGGTGGTATGCACTGGGATAGCTCTGAGGAACACTGATTATTATAGTAGCGATAGAATAGCGAGAGAGATGCAACATTGCGGCAGAGAGAGAGAGATTGCAGAGAGTTGGTGAGTGGACGGGAGTTAATGATACGAAAGGCCTTCCTTTCAACTTTGTCTAGGAGAGCGGTGTGAGAGGAACCTCCCCACACATGTGAACAATACTCAATACAAGGGCGCACTATGCCCCTGTACAGAGCAAGAAGCTGTGCAGGGGAAAAGAACCCCCTAAGGCGGTTGAGCACACCCAGCTTCTGGGAGGCTGCCTTGGTTGATTGATTGCATTCAAATCAGTCACATTTGGAGTTGGGAAGGTGAACAAGCGGCTGGAGGAAGACCGGGGTGAAGTATTATAATGGGATTGTGACTGTCAGTCAGATTATATAAGTGTGTGTTAAGGGGAGGTATTTAGTTTGTTCCCTAGACCTCCATCAACCTTAAAATTACACCCCCTTAAGTCCCTTTCAAGATAAATTTGTACATTTTTCGGTAGACAAATTTCCCGGCCAAAGGCCGGTTCCTCCTAAATTGCAGGCTCGCTATCGCTCGCCAGGATAAAATCGACACCTAAATGGCACGAAAGGTCTTAATATGGGGTGAAAGTTCTTAAAATCGCTAAACTAATGGGGCAAACATTTTATAATATCAAAAGCAATGGGGCTAAACATGAGGGAGAAAGGGGTCAAGAAAAAAATCCCTCAAGTGGATATCTCCCCTTAAGTGTGTTCGGTGTAAACACTTATGTTGGTTAGTGAGATATGTGATTGGGAATTAACGTTAACGCTACTATTATGTACTTAACTATTTTACTTGACTGACTTGTGGACTAAAGCAGTCCACTAAAGCAGTTCAATAATAAGTAATTGGGTTATGATAAAAGTAATACTATTGTTTTATATTAATACTTACGAGTTCTTTCATTTTCTTTTAATTAAGCTTACATTGATGGTAAGAACAAGAACGGTGATACTATTGTCTCATATAAGTAATATCGCCTTAGACTAACAGGGCTGTTTTAATGTTACTTCTAGTGATTTCTTAAGCTGAAGAAAATTCTTTTAGCTTCAAAATATTATTTTTGCTTTTCATATTATTTGAGTGAGACCTGAATCGAATCTATGAAGCGATCCTGTAACTTAATTTACTCATAATCAAACCTCAATGTTACGTGGTTAAGAAATACATTTATCTAATTATTAAATATATATCTAACTTTTAATGTGACTTTGATATTAATCCTGATAATAATAATATAATACTATTAACGTAAGACAAGAACCAAAAATAATAACTATATTAAATATAAATAAAAGGACATGATATAAGAAAACTATCTTTTCATTTCAGAAAGGGTAAGAGACAGAAAATATTCTTACCTTAATATTTATCTTTTAAGACTTGATATATAATTAATAGTCCTTCTTTAGATATAACTTCTTCGGTTCATAACCATAGCCTACTAAGCTTCGGTTAAATAATAATTCTTTATAAATACTACATGACTTTAATTAGTTTCAGTATTTTTTCATAATTAAAGAGTATCAGTCAATAAAGGATACCAAGTCATAAGATCCAAAAGGAAAGGAAGCAACAACAGGAAATAATTTTATTATATTTTACTTTCGTTTTGCCTTCAGCTGACTGATACCTTAATATATATCTCTGTGCTATCTAGTTTCATCAAGTTAACCACTTGAGGATCAAGATACGTAATAGAAGAGCGGCGACCTCGCCAGGATTCGTTTCATACAGTTTCACTCAGTTTCATTACCGTTTCACTACTTAAAAATCAAATATTAATCATGCCTGATATAATTAATGACGAATATGCTTGGGTTTTCATAGAATCAGAACCCACAGCCCCTGATATTGACCGTCTGTCAAAAACCGAACTGAAAGTGCTTGCCTCACATCTCCAGTTAACTGTCTCAAACATGTCCAAAGTAGAGATGGCTCAGACCCTAAAATCCCACCTGTTCCCTGTAGAAGGCGGGGAGGGTGACGGAGCAGTTGGTGGGATCCCGAGTAATCCTTGATAATCAATTACCACCTGGTTTTACCGTTTATCAATTATTCGAACTAGAACTAGCCAGAATAAATGCCGAACAAGCCTGAGCAACGACCGAACAATATCAATGTCAATATCGTATGGCTCAACTAAATGTCAATACAAATGCTCCCTTAATTGCTCCCCCTCTGGGATTGATTATGACCAGTGTCATTCCACCTTTCACTGTGGATAATGTGCAGGATTTCTTTGTTTTGTTTGAGGAAGTTGCTGGAGGTATGAGGTGGACAAGAGATCAATGGCCTTTTATGTTACAAACCGTTTTGACAGGGCAGGCTCGAGCCACGTATTTGTCAGAAGTAGCAGAAGTTAGGCAGGATTATGACATTCTCAAAGAAGCTATCCTAAAAACCTATCAATTACAGCCTGAGGCTTACAGGCAATCTTTCCGTAAAATCCAGAAGAAAGTAGAAGAAACCCATAAGGTATTTGCCAGGACCATGACTAAAACTTTCAATTATTGGGTCAAGAGTAAGAAAGTCACAAGCTACAACGATCTGAAGGAGTTGGTCCTGTTAGAAAATTTCCTATGGAAAATTGATTCTTCTGTATCCTATCATTTAAAGGGGAAAAAGGTAGATTGTCTTGCCGACACCGCTGACATGGCTGACACATACGTGCTCAACAACAAATTTCGTGGAAAGAAGCCCTACGATAATTCTAGTTCTAATTTTAAGTATCCCAATCACAAATCTGACAGACCCAGTCACAAGCCTATAACGTCTTCCCCAGCTAGCCAAAATAGAATTGTTCCCCCAACTAAAAATGCGACTCAGGGCAATGGTAACAGAGGTGGGGCCCAAAGTAATAGTAATGCTCAAAGAGGGAACGTTCCCGTATCCCCTAAAGTATGTACTTTTTGTGGCAAGAGAGGCCACCTAGCTTATCAGTGCTGGGCCAAGGAGAGAACCGAGAGATCGGGGAAGACAGTTGCCGCCGTATCTCAAACTCCATATGTGCCTTTAATGCAGGACTCCCGACAGAAGGAGTACCTAGCAGCTAACGTAAACCATCTAGACAGGGGTGTAGTAGCATGCGTGGTGCAACCCACTAGGGTTAAGCCAATAATAATTACTCCATCAGTGCAGGAGAGTTACCGTCCCTTTATTTCATCTGGCAACGTGAGATTTAATGGTTGTATGCATGAGGTAAAAATTCTGAGAGACACAGGTTCTACTAGCACCCTCATGGTGAATCCTTACACTGAGTGCCCACCTGGCGAACCAGTTATAATGAGAGGTGCTGGAGGCCAATTTTATGCATACTTGGTAAAAGGCGAAATTGAATGTGAGTTACTACAGGGTGAGGAGGCCACCATAGCTTTGTGTAGGTCCCAAGATATCCCTGTGCCCGGGGTAACACTCCTTTTGGGGAATGATGTAGCAGGTGAGAAGGTCCGACCAGACCCCATTTTGTCACTTTCCCCTGTTAACGAGCCTCTAACCGGTGAGCTCGAAAAGGAGATGCCAACAGTTTTCCCTGTGTGTGCTGTCACACGTTCAATGTCTTAAGTAGCAGTTCCCTCAGACAGAAATGTACCGAATGTAAGAGTTGATGAAAGGGATGATGAGAGTGTGAATGACGCTCCAACTGTGCCTGATGATGTGACTGAGGTGGATTTATCTGACACCTTTATGGCTCATCTTGACTCTAACGATGACCATGAAACCCCTCCAAATTGTCCTAGTGGCCTGGTAGAGCTACAGAAAGATGATAGAGAATGCAAGGAGTTAGCTGCCAGGGCCATGAGTGAAGAGGAATGTGAGAAGGAGGGTGGTGAATGTTTCTACCTCAAAGGAGGAGTATTGTGGCATATATGGAGACAGCCACACAGACCACTCGATGACGGGGCCTGGGACGTCCATCAAGTAGTAGTCCCCAAACCTTCTCGTAGAGATATCTTGGAAATGGCACATTGTACACCATTGGCAGGACACCTAGGTGTGAGAAAAACTCTAGACAGAATCAGAGCCCACTTTCACTTGCCAGGAATGCGTGCAGATGTAGTGGAGTTTTGTAGAGTGTGTCACACCTGCCAGATGACAGGAAAACCCAATCAGAAGGTGCCTGTACATCCTCTGGTGCCCTTGCCCGTCTTCGAGAATCCTTTTACTCGGGTGGTAGTGGACATTGTAGGCCCATTGCCTAAGACTTCCCAAGGTAACATTTATTTATTAACGATTATGGACATGGCAACTCGCTACCCAGAGGCTATACCCTTAAGGACTACCTCTGCTCCAACTGTCATCAAAGGAACTGCTCAAATTCTTCACCAGAATGGGTTTCCCCCATGAGGTGCAAAGTGATCAAGGAACTAATTTTACCTCTAACATTTTTCAGCAGTCCCTGAAGGAGTTGGGTATCGAGCATGTGAAGTCGAGCACCTACCACCCAGAGAGTCAAGGGGTTCTCGAACGGTATCATCAAACTTTGAAAGCCATGTTACGTAAATATTGTACAGAGACCGGAGTTGAGTGGGATAAGGGGGTACCTTTTCTTTTATTTGCTACTCGTGAGGTTCCAACAGAATCCCTGGGTTTTTCCCCTAATGAGCTAGTTTTCGGTCACCAGGTAAGAGGTCCTTTGCAAGTATTGCAGGATAGCCTAGTTGGCCAGGAGGGGAACCAAAACCTCCTCAAGTATGTTTCAGATTTCAAAACCTGGCTGAGATCCTCATGTGAGTTTGCAGCTCAAAACTTGACAGTGGCTAAAAGCTCCATGAAGAACTGGTATAACAGAAAAGCCCGTGAGAGGGAGTTTCAGCCCGGTGATGAGGTTTTGGTCCTGCTCCCCCTTTTTGGCCAACCTTTATCTGCCAAGTTCAGGGGCCCATATAAGATCATTCAGAGGGTGAGCATTACCGATTATCTAGTAACTACCCCAGACAGGAGAAAGCCCACACAAGTATTCCATATAGATATGTTGAAACCCTACCATAGGTCCCCTGATTCCTCTCCTCCAGATTCTCCCACTGTGGCAGTGAATGTCAGGACCTGTGGACAGCCTGGTGGGGACGAAGTTTTCAGTTCTCTTACTGACCCGCAACAGACTGTTCCAGAGCCTGAAGGTATCCATGCAGACTTTGACTTGTCATGTAGCCTATCCAACTTTAAGTATAACTCAGTAGCTTGGGGGGAATTACCATCTAAACTATGTCATCTTCCCTCTGATCAAGCGAACCAACTAATCCCTGTTTTATCTCAGTCTCCCAGTGTGTTCCGTGATACTCAAGGGCTCACTTCTTTGGCCGTGCACGACATCGACCTAGGGGATGCAACACCCATTAAACTATCCCCCTACCGTGTCTCGCCACATCGCAGGAGTATACTGCAGGTCGAGCTTGACTTCATGTTGTCAAACGAGCTGATCACTAGGGCCTTAAGCCAGTGGAGTAGTCCGGGCATACTTGTGCCAAAGCCAGACGGGAGCCATAGGTTATGTATGGACTATAGGCAAGTTAATGCTGTCACAAAGAACGATACCTACCCACTGCCACGGATCGACGACTGCATTGACCAGATTGGTACAGCCACCTATATCAGCAAGATTGACTTAATGAAGGGATATTGGCAAGTAGCTCTCACCCCTAGAGCGAGGGAAATATCATGCTTTGTAGTCAATAATCAAGCCTTCTGCTGTAACGTAATGCCCTATGGCTTGAAAAACTCTCCAGCTACATTCCAGCGCCTCATGAATTTGGTGACTGAAGGGGTACCTGGATGCGTTGTCTACATCGATTTTATTCTTATCTTTTCACAGTCATGGGAGGAGCATTTTTACCAACTTAGATTGCTGTTCTTAAATCTTGCTGATGCCAATCTGGTGGTAAATTTTAAGAAATGTACCTGTGTAAAGAGTATGGTCCAGTATCTGGGATATATGGTAGGTCAGGGGCAGGTTGCACCTCCTCAAGCAAAGGTAGAGTCTATTCTAGAATTCCCAACTCCTAGCACTATGAAACATATCCAAAGGTACCTAGGAATGATTGGTTATTATAGGCGTTTCATCTTAAACTTTTCTAGGTTAACTGCTCCCCTGACAGATCTTTTCCGTAAGGATGTGAAGTTTGAGTGGTCCTCCGAATGTGAGGAGGCCTTTAATGCTACCAAATATATTTTATCAAATTATCCTGTACTCCGAGCTCCTGATTTTAACAGATCTTTTTCCCTAGCAGTGGATGCGAGCAATACCGGGGTTGGTGCAGTATTGCTACAGGAAGACGACTGTGAAGTATTGCATCCTGTGTGCTATTTTAGTAAAAAAATAAATTCTGCTCAATGTAACTATTCAGTCATTGAGAAGGAGCTGTTAGCATTAATTTTATCCCTTCAATACTTTTCTGTCTATGTGCAATCTGCCTCTGGTGCCATCACTGTGTATACTGACCACCACCCCTTAAAATGTTTGCATAAGTTCCAAAATAAAAACCAACGACTGACCAGGTGGAGTTTGTTGCTGCAGGAATACTCCCTGGATGTTAAACATATTAAGGGGGTCCAGAATGTGCTAGCCGATTGCCTATCACGTATCTATTAAAGATTGTATTTACCAGGTTGGCCTCATACAGCAGTAAGATTAACGTAATGAGAGGATTTTGGCAATTAGCTCTCCCTTGTAGCGAGGTAAATATCATGCTTTAGTAGTGCGCTTTCAAGCCTTCAGCTGTGAGATAATGCCTTGCAGTTCGAATAACGCTCCAGCTACGTTCCGGCTATGTTCTGATGTGGTACCTGGAGACGTTGCCTACTTTGGGTGATATCCTTCTTATATCCTCATTATAATCTTGCTGTTGCCAATCTTGTGGTGAATCTAATTATGTATTATGATTGTATATTATGTACTATACTCCTTAAACTCTTTTCTAGGGGGGAGGTCTGACATACGGAGCCCTGTATGTGTTTATTTAAGAGGTAGAGTTAAGAGTTGAAGGAGGGCCGAATTACCCGGGCGGCGAAGCAGACCAGCGAGCGTGGGAACCAGCTCGCCTGCATAACAGCAAACAAGCCTTCACACCTGCGTGCGTCATATGGGGGGGGGGGGGGGGGATTTGATGGGTGATTGACCGCTCATCAGAGACTCAAACTATTTTGTATGGAGTACCCCAGGGATCCATACTGCGACCATTGCTCTTTCTCATATAAATTAATGACCTTGTAAATTGTAGTAAGAAATTGAAATTTGTCCTGTTTGCGGATGACAGTACTGTCTATGTAAATCACCATGACCTTCGCTTCCTGATCCATACTATGAATAATGAACTAATTAACGTATACAATTGGATATCTAGCAACAAATAAACTCTAAATATTGATAAATGCAACTGCATAATTTTTCACAGAAACAAAGGTATTCCAGTAAACCTAGAACCATTAAAAATTAAAGATTCTGTTTTAAAACTAGTCGAAACAACAACATTTCTTGGGACAACGGTTGATAAACGATTGGCTTGGAATCAACATATTCACAATGTAAAACAAAAAATGAATAAACAATGCGGTATACTTTACCTGACTCGAAATGTATTTAATACTAACGCTTTATTGAACATTTATTACTCCCTGATATATCCGCATATATTTTACTGCCATACGGTATGGGGAAACGCAAATAAAACAAAAATGAAACCATTAGTAATCGTTCAAAAACGGGTAATTAGAACAATGACATATAAATCAAAATATGCTCACACAAATTATTTATTTCATGATCTAAGACTTTTAAAATTAAGTGACATAAACATTTATTGCAATTCTCTGTTTGTTTTTAAATCGGTAAATAATACGGACAACAGCATGTTTCAATATCACGTGAATAATAGATACAACTTTAGAAACAAGGGTCTTCTAAAAATCCCTCTCATGACTTCAAGCCAATCACAGTCATCAGTTGTTTATCGTGAAGTGAAGGTATGGAACGGTCTCCCGCAATACATCAGAGAGAAATATAACAGTTTTAAGTTTCAAGAAAGCTCTGAAAAATTACTTACTCTGTAAATACAATCATAATGGTAATAACGAATAGACGATTTTTTCTGTATTTGAGTGTTCATTCTGTATGAATGAATTGTCTTTGAAAGGAAAACTAAATATAATAGTATTATTTATATACTATAAATATTTGTTTGTTAGGAGTGCGTAAATCATAATTATGTGAATATGGTATATAAGATGTAAACTTATGAATGAATGAAGGTGTATAAATTTGGAAAAAATGGGTGTATGATTAAATAAAATAATTGCCATTTGTATATGCGGTCGGCGCGTCTAGTCACCGGAGTCTCGGAAATTGTATTTATGCAATTATATTTTATTAGATTGCTGTAGGAAACCGTATCATTGATATGTTTCTTGATTTATCCCTTTTCCGTTTTACCCATTGCAAATTTAATTATACATTTAACTCTTAAGCCTCTAATAAACCTACGCAATATATCGAGACTCTGCGGATTGAGCGAATTGACTGCTTGATAGTAAATTGTGTATGATTATATTTGGTATAATTATGTGTGTATGTATGTGAGTATGTATATGTATCTGTATGATACATAGTATGAGTATGTATATGAATGTAAAGGTTGAAACAAAGTATACAAATGTGTATATATCACTATTATGTAATTGCCAGGAATACTGTTTAAATTTTCTAATGTCAAATAATGGGACTATCCTATTATTCGGGTTTAACTAATTCATGTGTCTTTATAAGAGAGGCAACTCTCAATAAGGCACAGCCAATTATGTACTGTACTAAGATAATATTACTTTGTATTATAATGTTCTTGGGCTGAATAAACTATTTCAATTTCAATTTCAATTTCAATGTCACTACACAACCTGGCCCCTCCTTTCGGACCCTGCAAACTACTTCGATGACCCGACGCTATGACGATCATCGATGCCATTGGACCACGCATCTGCTAAGCAACTAGAGGAGCTGTGATTGGGGCGCGCACCATCCCCGCCTCCTGATTCGTTCCTACACCATCATTGCATAGTATATAAGACCCGAGTAGTGGGCATTCAAATAGGGGCAACCCTGCCTAATGCTTGCAACCCTGATAATAGATCAGAAGGTTAAGCACCGTAGGGTCTGGTCAGTAGTTGGGTGGGTGACCACGCCTGGTACCAGCACAGCAGTTGCTGGGTGGGTTTGGCATGTTGTCCTGCTCCAGCAAAGGCAGTAGCTGGTTGGGTGATTGCACCCAGTACCGACATTGACCAGATGTTGCCCTAGGGGTGGGTGAAATTTCCCTGGCATGCCACCAGGGTTCAAGTAGCCCAGGAGTGTTGAACAAACTCCATTCCCTGTCAGTTCCGTCTCACTCACACGAAAATGAGTACCTGGATTCATGGTGGCTAAAATTAATTGAGGGGCCTGATTGGGGGCTTCCTACAACCAATCAACACACGAGACTGAGAACTTGGTTAGCCACCAGGATTGCTCAGTGGCCATTGGGCAGGCCTTCTCTCGTGTTCGCCTCGTCCCACCCATACGTTAAACTGGGTACCTGGAGAGTAAAATCGGCCTTGGCGTAGGTCGTATCACTAAATTTGATTACTTGCTTCACCTTTCCTATATACTTCCGTTCCCTATGTGTTGTCCGTCCTGTCCCCTCTCGAAAAGTATCCTCAAACTGTCTCTCCAACAAAAACCAGCTCACGCAAGTTGGGTCAAGCCCCGACGCCTTCATCTCCTACTAAAATTCACTTCCTCACCCCCTACTACTTCCTCTGTACCAACTCTAGTATTCGAAGCATAAGAGTGATCAAAATTATTACTTGCTTCACCTTTCCTATATACTTCCCGCATTCAAATCAGTCACATTTGGAGTTGGGAAGGTGAACAAGCGGCTGGAGGAAGACCGGGGTGAAGTATTATAATGGGATTGTGACTGTCAGTCAGATTATATAAGTGTGTGTTAAGTGTGTTCGGTGTAAACACTTATGTTGGTTAATAGTGAGATATGTGATTGGGAATTAACGTTAACTCTACTATTATGTACTTAACTATTTTAGTTGACTGACTTGTGGACTAAAGCAATTCTTTAAGTAATTGGGTTATGATAAAAGTAATACTATTGTTTTATAATAATACTTACGAGTTCTTTCATTTTCTTTTAATTAAGCTAACATTGATGGTAAGAACAAGAACGGTGATACTATTGTCTCATATAAGTAATATCGCCTTAGACTAACAGGGCTGTTTTAATGTTACTTCTAGTGATTTCCTAAGCTGAAGAGAATTATTTTAGCTTCAAAATATTATTTTTGCTTTTCATATTATTTGAGTGAGACCTGAATCGAATCTATGAAGCGTTCCTGTAACTTAATTTACTCATAATCAAACCTCAATGTTACGTGGTTAAGAAATACATTTATCTATTTATTAAATATATATCTAACTTTTAATGTGACTTTGATATTAATCCTGATGATAATAATAATATAATACTATTAACGTAAGACAAGAACCAAAAATAATAACTATATTAAATATAAATAAAAGGATGTTATAGAAAACTATCTATTCATTTCAAAAAGGGTAAGAGACAGAAATATTCTTACCTTAATATTTATCTTTTAAGACTTGATATATAATTAATAGTCCTTCTTTAGATATAACTTATTCGGTTCATAACCATAGCCTACTAAGCTTTGGTTAAATAATAATTCTTTATAAATACTACATGACATTAATTAGTTTCAGTATTTTTTCATAATTAAAGAGTATCAGTCAATAAAGGATACCAAGTCATAAGATCCAAAAGGAAAGGAAGCAACAACAGGAAATAATTTTATTAGATTTTACTTTCGTTTTGCCTTCAGCTGACTGATACCTTAATATATATCTCTGTGCTATCTAGTTTCATCAAGTTAACCACTTGAGGATCAAGATACGTAATAATATATATATATATATATATATATATATATATATATATTGTATATATACTGTATATATATATATATATAATTATATATATATATATATATATATATATATATATATATATAATTATATATATATTTATATATACAGTATAACAATACAAAAATCAATCCTTCATCTTCTCTCAATATTCTTGGTGTCTCCTTTTCTTCTGCTCTCAGTTGGAAGGACCATATTACCAGTCTTGCTAAGGCAGCCTCCAAGAAGCTGGGTGTGCTCAACCGCCTTAGGGGGTTCTTTTCCCCTGCACAGCTTCTTGCTCTGTACAGGGGCATAGTGTGCCCTTGTACTGAGTATTGTTCACATGTGTGGGGAGGTTCCTCTCACACCGCTCTCCTAGACAAAGTTGAAAGGAAGGCCTTTCTTATCATTAACTCCCTTCCACTCACCAACGCTCTGCAATCTCTCTCTCTCCGCCGCAATGTTGCATCTCTCTCGCTATTCTATCGCTACTATAATAATTAGTGTTCCTCAGAGCTTCCCAGTGTATACCACCTCCTTTACATAGGGCACGTGGTACCCATCTTGCAACTCAATCCCACCCCTACTCTGTGCAACTCTCCATCCCAAGAATGAAACGTTACTCTCAAACTTTCTTCTACTCAACAGCTGAGCTCTGGAACTCTCTCACAGAATCAGTCTTTCCCTCTTCCTATGACTTAAATTGCTTCAAACTCCGTGTGTCAAGGCATTTTGGCTCGAACGTCCCTTGATTTTGGTCCTGTCACTCTTTCAACTATGGGGGAGGCACTCGTTATAGGCAGTTCTGCATTTTGCCTCTCTCAAACACAGAGAGAAAAAAAAAAATATATATATATATATATATATATATATATACCCGGTATATATAATATATATATATATATATATATATATATATTCTCTTTTAAACAGACGAGGTTAAAGGCAACAGCAGTTTCAGCATTCAGGATTTTATTGTTACAGCTTTCAATAGTTCTAACAATTTTCCTCTGGGGTTCAGAGATGAGGTACAACAGGTTAGCAAAATTCGTGGTGGATCCAACGTTTCACAAGTAAACATCTTGCATCTTCAGGGAATGGACAGGTAATGATTAGAATAAGGACAAAGCAACATATTTATACAAAATTCGAGGATCAAGAATAGGTAGGTGGGCGGAGCTACTGGGTGTGGGGTGGCTGTTCATTAGTGGAAGGCAGTCTATTCGCGAGACGGGCACTAAATCTTATTGGTGGTTGGTTGTTGGCTGTGGGTGGCTGTGATTGGTTGGTGTTGTCAGTTGTGTGCTGAGCGCGGAAAGGTAAGGGAGGGGGGCACAGGGCGAGAGGAAGGGGGGCAGTATGCCTGTAGCGCTTGCCTGAAGGAAGAATTTGAAGGTCTTGTGTTTGGTTGTTGATGCCGGGGTTGAGCGTTTGGATGTATAGAGCTTCTAAAATAGCTAGTCTTCTGGGGTCTGATTCTTTGTCGAGTATGGTAGTTTGTTTGTCTAGGTCGGCGCGAGTTAGGGCAAGATGGTGGGGGGCTTGATAGTGATCTTTTATAGCGCCAGATTGAAGGTGGAGGGTTAGTCGACGGGAAAGGCGAATCTGTGTCATTCCAACATAGGATAGGGGTCCACAGTCCCCAGAGGTGCAAATATGCTGGTATATCACATGATCGTCTTTCGGTTGGTTGGTGGAAATGGGGCGGTTACGGAGGACAAGGTTGGAGGTCTTAGGAGATTTGTAGTAAATAATGAGTTTTATTTTATTGTCCTCCCCACCAACCCTGACAATACTACTAATAATATGTTTCTAACGAGAAACAACCCAAACTATACACTCTGTAACAATACATCCAATGTTTTAGCCACATCGTTTATGAGATCAAAACAAAGTCAAACCTCAATACGGTACCAAGGTGTGCGGGTGTGGAACAGTTTGCCAAGGACTACTAAAGACAAACCTTCAGTTTCCAGCTTTAAGAGAGCTCTTAAGGACAATATACTATCTACATATTAACATATCCTTTACACCAAATGTAAAAATAATGTATAAATTCGTATTTATCAGAATAATTAATCAGGTCATATAATTGTATATATTCACTATATGTACTGTACCAATCATACTTTTTGTAAATATTCACTTCATATTCTCAACTTCAGGTTTAAATTATCTAATAATGTTATCATAACACTTTCGAGGAATATATAATCATAATGTATATATTTTGTTGTTTAGTTAGCTAGGATCATGTGATTTTCATTATTTTTAGGTGATGTGTATTCTATACATTGTACATCCACTAATGACTATTATTGTCCAGTTTGTAGTATAGTCAAAGACCTTACCATGTTCACCAACTGCGTTTTAAGAGAACATTTTGTCTCAAAAGGTTCAGCCGGACATTTCTGATATTGTGTTGTAAATAATCACAATGTTTAATTTACACTATGTACTGTATGTATTTTGGCTAAATAAACTATTTTGAATTCGAATTTGAAGAGTCTGATTGCCTGAGTTGCCAGGCACCGCAAGATTCGAAACTGCATAATAAATCGTAGGGATGTGCATATGTCTTTAAGTGTTGATAGCGTAATGCATAAGTACGCGGAATTTCGGTGTGAGTGTCTTTGGTTCGAGTCCTTGGAGTGCCACGTGTATTTGTTGATTACAATATTTTTGTTTTGAAGTGGAGTTGGTTGGTGGAAAAATATAATTCATTCTGGTTCAGGAGTAATTTATAGCGAGGCCTTCCTGAGGGTTAAGTGCCCCATTAATTACTCCTTCCATTCGTCTATACAATAGGCTACTATAGTGCAGTTGGAATATATGTACATGCTCAGATTAACACCTTATTGGCGGGCTAGGCGGTCTATTTGACCGTACCGCACAGCGTTTTTTTTTAACCCTAAATAGGGTTGTTTACGTGATCATTTTCATGCCTAAATAAGACCCAGAGCGTAAAACAAATATCTATGCCTGAAAGGGCATAAACAGAGCTTTCCAATGACACCTGAACCATCCTTGTACGACCACTGGTTCTCTTGCAACGATCGTGCAACACGAGTGCAAAAACCCTATAATTAGGTAATTTCCGTACATAATTCCCTGTGTAGCGAGTGAGAAAGGGGAGAGAAGGGTGGGATACAGTTCAGTTGGTCCACGGTGGTCGTGGGGAGCGGTCATAAGGTTACTACGCTCGTCCCTCAGCTCAGCTCTCTCTCTCAGCAACATTACGTGCTGAAAATGGCGCTCGACAGCTGTCGTGCACCGCCACTTAGTCCAAATTTATTTCACTCGACATATGTTGTGCGCCGCCAGTTAAGGGTTAATATGCAGGATTCAAAACTGCATAATAAATCGTAGGCTTGTACATATTTCTTTAACTGTCTTGATAGCGTAATGCATAAGTGCGTGGAATTTTGGTGTGAGTGTCCTAGGTTCGAGTCCTTGGACTGCCACGTGTATTTGTTGATTTCATTAATTGAGTTAAGAAGTGAAGTTGGTTGGTGAAAATATATAATTAATTCTGATTCAGGAGTAATTTATAGCGAGGCCTTCCCTAGGGTTAAGTGCCCCATTAATTACTCCTTACATTCGTCTATACATTAGGTTACCTTAGCACAGTTGGAATATATGTAGATGCTCAGATTAATATGCAGGATTCGAAACTGCATAATAAATTGTAGGCTTGTGCATATTTCTTTAACTGTCTTGATAACGTAATGCATAAGTGCGCGGAATTTTGGTGTGAGTGTCTTAGGTTCGAATCCTTTGGAGTGCCACATGTATATGTTGATTTCATTAATTGAGTTTAGAAGTGAAGTTGGTTGGTGAAATAATATAATATATTCTCCAGAAGAAGTTCAAAACCAGTAGCTGATTCATCTTCGATGGAGGAAGACGTTGCTCTCTCTCTCTGCCCTGTTATTCCATACTAAGGTGTTGGGACACCTCTATTGATTGTTTTACCTAAGTGTTGTGATATATTTCTAATTCTACATGTCGGCATGGATACACAGGGATAACACAGATATATAGTTGAGGGGTCAGTATGGAAACATATGATATATAATATATTTAGTTTCTGCTATGTCATTCAATCAGGTTAGAGTTTAAGTATGATGATGAGAGAAATATCATGTTTCACAGCATGTATAATAATTGTTTCTTATGAATTTTGTATGTTATGTTTATTCAGCAAGTGTGGACAAATATTGTTATCATTGTTGATATTATTTGTGTGTGATGATTTAAGTTTACATATATTTGGCATGGTACACATGAAATTTACTGAGGTCTTGTGGGCACAAATATGAACTATTTGATATACATTGGTAATATATAGGGGAAAGGAATCTCTATGGGTGGATGGGACTCGTTAGCCTTGATCGGCATCCCATCTAGGGGAGACAACCTTATCAAAATCCGGGTGGATGGGACTCGTCATCCTTGGTCGGCATCCTATCTAGGGGAGTAAACCTGATACAAATCTGTACTGCTTACCTAAGGGTAAGGCAGGTTAGTGGATGGATTAGCCGAACACCACTGTAGTAAAATAGTGCTAAACAAATACATAGAGGGCCTCGGGCTCGGACGGACCCTAAATTGAGTGGTCAATCCTGTAAGTCTTTCAGTAAACTGGCATGGGTTGTCCCTCTTCCAGGGGATAGGTCAGCTTGGGGGCCTTCTGTGTATGGCCACCCTCATTAAGGGGAGTTAGGCGTCCGGCAATAGATAGATAGAAAGATAGAATCTCTATGGTGTGAGACTACATTACCCAGGAGTTACGATTATATGATATAAACATATCAACATTATGTGTGATATTTATTATTAAAAAGGAATACTCCATTAAATTCATGTTGCTTTTGCAATACTTAAAATATTGCAGTACTATAAATCACCAATTTGCATTTATCTAATATGGAATTAGAAAACTCGAATTGTGAGAAAGATCTAGGTGTGTTTGTTAGCAATGATTTGAAGCCTAGAAAACAGTGTATAAGCGTTTGAAACAAGGCAAACAGGATTCTCGGGTTCATCTCTAGGAGTGTGAGTAACAGAACTGCTGATGTTATCTTAAAACTTTACTTGTCATTAGTGAGACCCCATATGGATTATGCTGTTCAATTTTGGTGTCCTTATTACAGAATGGACATAGATTCATTGGAGAGAGTACAACGTAGAATGACAAAAATGATCCATAATATTAGAAATCTTCCGTATAAAGAAAGGTTGAAGAAATTAGGCTTACATTCGTTAGAGAGACGCAGAGTTAGAGGGGATATGATAGAGGTGTTCAAGTGGGTTAGAGGGATTAACAAAGGGGACATGACAAATGTACTAAAGCTCAGTGATAGCGAAAGAACTCGTACCAATGGTTTCAAATTAGATACATTTCGTTTCAGAAAAGATATAGGTAAATATTGGTTTGGTAACAGAGTTGTAGATGGGTGGAATGGACTACCAAGTGCTATAGTGGGATTAAAAACGGTAGGGAGCTTTAAGATAAAATTGGATAAGCATATGGACGAGAAGGGTTGGGTGTGAAGGGGGATCAGCCGGGTTGGGCCAATCAGCGCTCTGCAGACCCCCGTAATCTTGCGTTAATCTCTAACCGTTTTGGTAAGATGATCCTCAGGGTATTAGAGTGTTGAGCCTATAATTGGGCTTTGTAATTGGGGTTGTGTGGGACAGGGATCTGCCTTGCTTAGGCCAATCGGCTTTCTGCAGACTCCCATTTTCTTATGTTCTTATAACTCCTTCAGTGATTAATGTATTTAGATATAATAATCTGAGTCCTGTAAGAATCATAAATTACTAAGACCTATTCTATAAATTTGAACTTGTGTTTGATATAGTCCCAGTAGTATATAGTCTGTAGCAAATATTTAAGTATACCAATTAATTAAGAGGGGTTTAGCGTCCGACAGTTGTGCTTTTACAGCAGATAACGAGTTGCAAGTAGGTTAATTGGTATTCTCTTGGGTTAATGTCACTACTTGGCAGAGACAATTTATATACTGTATATATACAGTATATATATATATATATATATATATATATATATATATATATATATATATATATATATATATTATATATATTCCGTAATCAATCTCGACAACATTTATATGCTATTAGCTGTATTATAATTTCTAGCTTTCAAGTTAAGCTAATGAGGTCATCATCTGATCATTTTGTGAGAAGGAAGGAATGCGATTGGGTAAGAGGTTATAGATAAGACCAGTGCGTTCCTAATGTACATTTGAAATTTGTCCCTTGAGAAGTGCGCCATTTGTTGTTGTTGTTCCCCAGGCTGTCTGACCGAACAGCCCCAAGGTCCAGAGCAATACCAAGGCCATAATCGAGCTCCCCCACAGAACCCCCCCTGCTCTACCACAAAGAGTGCCCAGGTGACTGAAGCCACTCCCAGGCGAGGAGCTGAGGAGGGTGCGGAAACACCCGGGACACTGAAGCCCCACACAAGGCCCTGAGCCCCCAAACAATTATGAAGAGAAAGGTGAGAGACGGGTGCCCAACCCCGAAAAGGATTGGCCTTTCCTAGCTGATGCTGAGAGGATTGGGCTCTATTCATGTGGTAATGGGCTGGTCTATCAGAATGAGAGTCGAGCATTCTCTGCTATACCCATAACTTACTCTGACTCTTTCTTTTACTTGTATATTTTCTGGACCTCAAATGGCGGCGTCTCTTCCGTGGATTGACTTCTCTACTACCAACCTAGAGGTTGGCAGACTGGGTGCCAAATCGTCACATATTTCATTTGTGCCATTTGTGTATGAATATTCTGTTTCTTGCTGTTGTTGTTGTAGCCCCAAATGGGAATGTCACGGTAGCTAGTCCCAGGAGTCGCAGCTACCCACAGGGAGCTTTCATTTCGAAGACAATTTATTTTAATATGTCTATTTAACTACGTCCCCTCTTTAGCAGAAACAAATATATAAACAAAAAAAATCTTCAATATTAGACAATTTGGAGCTAACATTTGTACAATAATATATAGCATTAGCTGAAAGCATTTGAAACAACAAGAAAGCAATAAATAATTGTACTACACATAATAAATACCAAACACAGAACTACCAGGCTTGATAATGAGCATTTTTGTCTTCAACCGATAAACAAATACAACATTGTTATTAATTCTGAAACATAAAGACAAGTTTCTCTAGTAAGATCACCAATTTAGTGAACATGATTATTGGAAACTGATCACCAACCTCAAACTTTTTCCTATCTTAACACTAATAAATTTATATAAAATTATCTGTGCTTAAAAATATAAGAACGATAGGAGAAACACAATTAAAACAAGATACGTGGAATATGTCTTTCAATAAAGGTCAAGTGACAAATTGCCCTAGTGTTTACATCACCGAGATCAAACAGCGAACAGAAATAGACGGAAGCATATTAATATCCTATGACCCCACCTTAAGGGGAGATGGGTCGTTTTCCTGCACCCCCAACCCCCCCAACACTTACACACACTTTAAGGGGAGATGGGTCGTTTCCTGCACCCCCAACCCCCCCAACACTTACACACACTTATGGTAGTCCATCGTAGTCCGATGATGACGTTCCCTTCCTGCATTCATCTGTTGTGAGTTCTACGATGACTGTAGAGTCCTATCCGTGATGCACATATCCTGCCACAGGATACACACACACACACACACACACACACACACACACACACACACACACACTTCTCCCTCAGGTTTAGCCCCATTAGTTTTCATATTTTATGACGTTCGGCCTATTAGTTTGGCGATTATAAGACCTTTCGCCCCATCTCTTTGTCAATATTAAGACTATTAGTGTCATTTGGGTGTCGATGTTGTTTTTGCGAGCGATAGCGAGCCTGTAATTTAAGAGGGACCTGCCTTCGACCGGGACATTTTTCTATGGAAAAAAATGTATAAATTAGTCTTGAAAGGGGGTCTAAGCCGTCCGGCTGGCTCAGTTGATAGCGTGCCTGAATCCCATCTTGAAGGTCTAGCGTTCAATCCCCGCTCAGATTGAAAAGTTTTTCTGGGATATAGCCGGTGGTTACCATCTCCCCATGAGCAAGAGGGATGGGTAATGGTCTCTGGTAGACTAAAGAAAGCCAAGCGCTTGTGAATCCTCGAAGGAGGAGATACGGGCGCTATATAAGTAACCAGAAGATTATTATTATTATTAAGGGGTGTAGTTTTAAGCTTGATGGAGCAAGGAAACTGAAAACTAAAAAAAATACATAAATATATACCAACAAACCAGCACTACCCTCTTAAAGTATAACATTCTGCACAATGGAGAACACAATAGATACCACTGTGCAACTCACTGGAGAAAGAGGTCGACTTCCATCATGTCAAACATGGCACCACTACAAAAAGTGGAAAAACTATCTCCTCACGAGGCATATAGAAAGATAAATCAGCAATTCCCGCAAATTTGAGCGTACAACTCAGATCACAACATGGTAAGGTAATTAATCAATTAAACAATGGGGCCCTACTTCGAGTTGGAGCGCAGCTGCATTCACCAAAGGGTGAACCGATTTTCCCGTCTTTCATCAGCTCGACAAATACATTCTGGAACTCTTTCCCTCAGTCTATTTTTTTCTCATCTTTCGCCTGAAACGGCTTCAATCTCGGTGTAACCAGACAACTTGATTCTAACGTATAATGAATTTGGCTCTCTGTCACTTTCAATTTGGGGGATCACTCAATACAGGCAGCTTTAGTTTGCATCCTTACGCAAATAAATAAAGATACATTATAAATACACATAATTAAAATCAATGGTATCTGCACGCGACATTCCAGACCACGACTTTTTATCAGCCAAGAGTCTTCACCTACTAAAACCACTACATAATCACGTGCAACTTCAGGGAGGCAATCCACATGCCCATATAGTTGAAGCTGGTGATCACAAATTATACTAACATACCTAAATGATACTTTGGAGACACTTGGTATCAAAGGAGTTTATGCATCGTTCTAAATCATTGTTGAGTGTCCATCTCTCGCAGCCATATAACATTACAGGGCATATCAGTGCTTTGAAGTTCCGAAACATGGTTATTCTTAATAGGTATCAACATCGCTCTACCATTGTTAACCTTTACTGTACCAGCGACGGACGTTTGCCGTCAATAAAAAAGTCACTCGTCAGTACCAGCGACGGAGGACGTCCGTCAGTAATATGCGGTCCTTGTAACTGCCTGTATCGAGCGGTACCTGATACCATGACTTGTACGCACTGCTCTGAGACATTGGCAACACTTCTCAGCTTGGATCAAAGCTCCCACAGGCTAGCTGGGTCAGTAGTATAGGTTTGAGTCCCGGAGGGAAGAATGAAAACCTAATACCTAGTAGTGGCCCCGAAATCATTGACGATATGCCTATTAAATAATAGCTCTCTTTCAAACACCCGCAGTCAGCCTGTTTGAAACACCCGCCGCCGCAGGGAAAAAGAGTACTATACATCATAAGTGCAATGCTAATTCTCTTATGGAATCGTCTTTATGATTGGGTACTCACTACGAAAAAACTGTAAAAAATAAAAAACATTTTTTACTTAATAATTGTTATATTAAGGCTTTCCAACTCATGGATGTTTTTGTGGATTCTACCCGAGAGGCAGAACCAAGCGACGCCATTCCTCCTTCAATGACATATCAAGATTAAACTCAAGACATCAACGAATGGGAAGGGGATGGAAGGGAGGGCCCTAAATCGTCAATGATTTCGGGGCCACAACTAGATATTAGGTTTTCATTCTTCCCTCCGGGACTCAAACCTATAATTTATTAGTGGCCCCTCCATCATTGACGATATGCCTGATATCTCAAGTCTGGAGGGGGACATTCGTGACAATATCTAAACCACTAACAAACTACCATAGGTAGAGAATAATAACCATATAACAATCTTAAGTCTTTATTGTTTACATACAATATTTTAGAAAAAATTGAAAGAAAAGCAGTGCGTTGCTTCGAAGAAGTTCTGCTTATAAGTAACCATACAGGTACATATGTTAAAGAATATCACATTGAGATTCAATAAAAATATTTTCCAAGAATGTCTTTTATTTTTGTCCAACATTGTAAAGGCAAGGTAACAGGGTGTTTGAGCTGGCGGCGATAATGCAATGAACCTAATTGCCTCAGGTTTGGGAGACTCAATGTTAACGTACAAATTGCTCCATATCCCACTTTTGTTGCTAGGAATGAACATAGTGAGCATGTTTTTTCTGAGTGTACAGTCCCGGCGCTCAAACGCGGGGACACACACCATGTAGTATGCCCTGTTCAGGCTTTAATCAAGTTTCTGAGAGTGTCACGGCCCCAACAGCAGGGAGCCTTATGGGTCAATGGTACAGGTACTCGCATCACGAGGAGAAAATTTTCTTCTTTACTCGTAGATGTAATTCGTGAAAGTAATCCCGGTGTAGCGAGAAGGGCCCACAACATCAGGAAATGGGCAGTTTTGTTACATTTCTTGCATAATTATTCAATTGATGACATACAACATATTGTGGGCTTCCAATCATACTTTCATGACGCGATACCTATCTGTGGCTTTGGATAAACCAAAATTTACCTGCGTGGCCTTGCGCCAGCGGGTCTAGTTGGTCTGTGTGCCACTAAAGTTAAGTTTAATCTTAATGGTGAAAAGGAGGGGGGGGTGCTGGAGAGCCAAGACCCCTAGACCCTCCGCCGGACTATGTGATAAGTTCACGATCTGTGATACTTGATGAGTCGAACTGGTTATATAGCTAAAAAAAAAAAAATTGTAAGATATCTGTAATAGTTGCAACTAAAGGATATTAAGTTTAAAGTTGTACAAAATATACAATTTGTACAAATTTATTTTAAGGACAAAAGATATAATCAAATTATTTATTTGTGTGGCCAAAGCCATAAGGAACACAGCCTTCTTTAACAGTGAGTCAAAATCCGGCACATGATTATACTTGCGCGAATGAAGCAAAGACAAAGCTTTGTCAAGTGACCAGGTAGGCTTGAGCTGACTGGGTGGTGGGCGAAGCTTGAAACATGCCCTCATGAACCCTTTCTCCTCTGCCTGCGGTATAGATAGCCCTGTTAAATAAAAAAAGGGGGTTCTGATAGCAGACAAATGATTCTTCAGTGTAACTACAGAAAGGAGTATTTATTAGTGGCCCCTCCATCATTGACGATATTGCCTATTAATATAATAGTCTCCCTTCAACACCCGCGTCAGCAGTTTTGAATATACCGCCGCGGGAGGAAAAGGAGTACTACTTCATAAGGGTAACGCGTATTATCTTATGGAATCGTCTTATGATTGGGTAGTCAACTTAAAAAAAAACTCGTAAAATATAAAAAAGAAAAAACAACTTAAAAACTGTTATAGTAAAGCTTTCCAAAAGTGTGGATTTCTTGCGAGTGGATTCCTGATGCCAGTACCCTAGCGTCCATACTTCCGTCTCACTCCCGCGGCCGTACCATGAGGATGGGGGGCTCTGTGCTCCAGTTTCATTCATCGTTCGCTCGCTTCTCGTGAGTCTTTGCTCATTTGTATACATCTGGAGTGTATTGGACAGAGTTTTCGATTAGCTAGCACAAGGCTGCCCCATTGGTACGCCCGCAGGGAGTGTGTAATTCAGTATTGGGTACTATTGTAACAGGCGCCGACGTGTAGGCCTAACAGGTTCGATGCGCCATGTGGTTTGTTTTGTTTTTCTTTATTGCGCCTTAGCTCTCTGAATTATATATTAGTTAGGAGGCTAACTTCCCGCAAGATTATGCTTCAGGCCGTCACTATGAGGCAGTTGCATTTATGATTTTAGCAGATGCTCTGGTTCAAGGGTGGCCGCACGTGGTGCGGTGCCTTCTAGAGTCCGTTTCTGCGCTTGGGCCCCGTTCCGTGGGCCCTCTTCCCCGTGCTGCTGCTGTGGGTTCTTCGGAGCGTTTGGTGGCTGCTGCTGCTGTTGGTTCTTCGGAGCGTCTGGATAGCTTCTCCTTCTGCTGGTTCGTCGGAGCGTTTGGTTGCTGCCATGTTTATGTTTCGTCGAGCCTCGTGGCCAGCCTCAGTAGGGGTCTCCAGTATAGGCTAGGGGTGTATTTATTGTTTATAAATTTACTCTATGTATTGTTATAAGCCTATGTTATCCCCGTTGTTAGGCATGTATGCTTTACATGTTTCTAGGGGTTATTTGCGAGACGTCCTGAATTGTGTGGGTGTTTTTTGGTGGGTGTGACTTCCCGGCTAAGACAACACTTCTGGAAATTTTTTGGTTAGTTTCTCCGGCGGCTTTCTCAGCAGGGCCGCCGGTTTCTACTCTTACAGACGTTGAAGGAACTTTCCAAGTGTCCCGGCGTGGTTTGGTGAACCACGTACCTCCCGGCGGAAATGCTAATTCCTAAAGGGAGTCTTTACTTGGTCCGCCAAGAGAACTCGCCATAAACGTTAGCCTCACGCGACGAGACTTAATCTCTCTGCGATACAGTCAAAGTGGGAAGTACTATCTAACCTGGTCCTCATACTTAATCGACCAGCGATACAGTCAGGTGGGTCGGACTATATACCATAGTCATTGATAATAAAGAAGCGCAGTAATACTATCTCACTATTTCAAATAGCCATAGATGAATAACACGCTTAAACAGTTTTATGGGCCAGTGACACTTGTCACAGGTAAGCAGTTCCACACCAAGTAATCCTAGGTTTACTGGGTCAGGTCCGATCGAAGGTTAGAATAGTAGTGGCTATATCTAATCTTCCGGCAGACTTGAGGTAGGATGTATAACACCTCTCAGGTTATCCTTATGAGCATTGATTCCTTGACATTTTATTTCCAGATCTCTTCACTTAGTGAGCGACACAGCAAAGGACGAACCCGTTCTCGGCGTGGGGGGGGGGGGGAGTTCAGTTCCATCTTGCAAGTTTTCACTTTTGATGTCACACCTACCTGTTTTTTCTCTCATTCCGATAATTGCACACTAGGATTTGTGCAGGATGGATCTAAGTTTTTCTCTGGGCTTCCCAGCAATGCCCGGTGGGCGTAGATCTTTATGCGGAATGGATGAGTTTTTCTAGATCATCCGGGCCTAGTGGCCTTGATCGATATATAACTAAATTTACCTCCTATGCCAAAGAGTGGCGATTGAGTGTAGAGTTAATTTTCTAAGTCGCAGACCTGTTGCAGCTCTTCCTGCTCCACTCTTTCAATGAAGTTTCCCCAGGGTCACAGTCATCGTTTTTTCTATGCAACCAATACTCAACAGGTAGTTGAGCAATTAGCCATTAGCAGTAACTAGGAACCCGCTGAGGTAATTGCGGAACCCCCCCCACCCCCAGATACAAGAACCCACCCGGCGTCGGCAGACACCGTCTAGATTGATACCCCGGCGGCAACTTGGACAACTTCCGGCTAGGGCCTTCGCTCCCCCAAGTGACAGGATAGAGCCAATTTCGCAAGAAAGGGTAAGTCAGTTTTTCCTAGTTAACACCTTAAGAGCGGCCTATGCGGTTTATTTATATGTACCGCCCAGCGGGGTGTTTTTAGCCAAAATAGGGCTGTTTACGTGATCATTTTCATGCCTAAATAAGACCCAGAACGTAAAACAAGTATCTATCCCTGAAAGGGCATAAACAGAGCTTTCGAATGACACCATAACGATCCTTTTATGATGGCTAGTTTTCTTGCAATAACCGTGCAACGCGAGTGCAAAAAAGCATGTAATTAGCCACTTTCCCGATACAATTCCTTATATAGCGAGTGAGAGAGGGAGGAGGGAGCTGGGATTCGTGTCAGTATGTTCGCCGCGGTGGTCTGGAGCAGTCATACGCTCGCTACTCTCCTGCCACCACTTGTCTCTCTCTCTCAGCAAAATTACGTGCTGAAATTGCCACTCGACCTATGTCGAGCGCCGCCACATAGTCCAGCTTTATTAAATACGACTTATGTGGTGAGCCGCTAATTAAGGGTTAAGGCTAAGGTAAGGTTGGTTCAAATAGTATCTCATTCAATGATCCCTAACAGTTGTTTTTGCCTTGCCTCAAGGAGGAACGATTAATTAAGCCGGTGATACAGCTCATAATTGTATCATACAGATAAGCCGGCGAGACGGCTCACAATTCTTCAGCTGAACCTAAGCCGGGAAGACGGCTCGCTTTTTTATCTTATCCTAAGTAAAGTCGGTGAGACGGCTCATCTTATTTTAGATATCTTTCATAGTTACAAATATGGGATATTACGGATAACGGATATGAATTAGGATGTGTTCAGCTGTAAATTAGGGACATAAGTCTTACAAGTAAGGTTTCGATTTGTACTTTCATTATGTGGAACAAATAACAAGGATATTCGTAGACACCAATTTCATTGTATCTACAGGTTGTATTCTTTATACAGGTACCTGGAAGTCTCCAAGCCTAGTTCTACCAACTGGAAAGGTTCAGGTTCACTACCTCGCACGCCCCCAACACTACGTTTACGGTAACAACTCGGATTGGATAATCCCTGTGAGATCCTTCTCGGCGGACAACCGGGCTCTGAAGACCCGGGGCAGCAATCAGAATTATTTTGTTTTTGGTTTAAATAGACACTGTTCGTCGCCGGTAATGGGAGTTAACTATCTTCCAGTCGGAACACTACGTAATGATAGGCGATCTAAGTCGCATCTGTTCCCGGGTTTTGAAGGTTGACTCTTAGGTAATGAGTACTAACGATCATCTGGGGCATTACCCAGTTTTTTCCTAAACCAAGATGTCTCTCAATTTTTTGACCTACTGTACATATGCCGCGTGTCACGGGCAACATGTCACTATGCCGGGAAACATAGTCAGAGAAATTCTCGCTTTGAGGCTAGTTTTCGGGTTCATAAAACAGAGTTGATGCATGACGGCATAAACCCTTGATTACCGCCGGAAGAGCGGTCAGGTTAGGTGCCTCCGGTATGTTTTCCACCTTACCCACTCATATAGTACAAGTGCTAGTCGAGACTACTTAAGCCTCTACTAAAACATTAATACTGCCTAGGGCTTGTCCCCCGGTGATAGATTTTTTTTTTTTTTTTTTTTAAGAGACAATGAACTGAGGAAGGAAAAACACAGATAAAACAAAAAGGTCCATGTGCCTAAAGGCATCCTCCATTCATAAAATGTTTGTAACAACTGGATTTAAACATTTGTAGATTGTAAGTTTGTGGAAAGCAATTCGAGGGAAGTGAATTCCAAAGAGTAGTAGCTCTGGGGATAAATGAATTCTGATAAGCAGAAGTTCTGCATTGTGGAGGAGAAAGTGTAAATTCATGGGCGCTCTCAGCTGCCCTAGTTCTACGGGGAAAGATGTGGAGAGACGGCACAATTGAAGCAACGTCCTCGGAACAATTGCTGTGAAAATATCTGTAGAATAATGCAAGGGATGCAACATTTCTTCGTATGGATAATGTAGGAAGGTCCTGTGTGATTGCAGGGTTATTGATTAATCTAATAGCTTTATTTTGAATTTTGTCCAACTGCCTCAATGCAACCACTCCACTTCCACCCCACAGAGGTGAACAGTAATCCATCTGAGAATGCACATGACTTTTATATATCACGGCCAATTGCTCGTCAGTGAAGAATTCTCGAACTCTGTACAGGAGTCCCAGTTTTTTAGAGGCATTCTTAGTAATGCTTCTAACATAATGTGTCCAGCTCAAGTTAGTAGTTAATGTTACACCGAGAATGTCAATACTAGGGGAAGTGGGAATATTTACATCATTAAAAAATATATGGGAGTCAGTGAGATTCTGTCGGTTAGAAAATTGAATGTACTTGGTTTTCTGTGCATTAAAGGAAACTAGATTCTTTTGTCCCCATCCATTAATTCTAGAAAGGTCCTGGTTCAGAGAAATTGCAGTGTTTATTTTTGAATTTATAAGATCGGGTTGGGTGACAGAATTGGTAAATGTGAAGGAACTGTGGAGTGTTGAGTCATCTGCGTAGGAATGTATTGGATTATGAGTGGTAGATATGAGATCATTGATATGAATGAGGAACAGAATTGGGGCCAAAACTGATCCCTGGGGAACACCAGCATTTATTGAGTGAAATGAGAATAAAGGCCATCTACCATTACACGTATTTTTCTGTTATGAAGATAAGAAGAAATTAGTGGAACTAATGATGCAAGGCCGTAGTGTGACATCTTCGACAATAAGGATTGATGCCAGACTCTATCAAATGCCTTTGATATATCCAGTGCTATTGTATGTGTTTCACCATGTTGGTCTGTAGCTTGGTTGATTTGATGCGTAAGAAGGCAAAGCATGTCTGCAGTTGATCGACATCGTCTAAAACCATATTGCCTATCACTGATTAATTTATTATTCTCAAGATGCTTAATTATGTGATTATTTAATATAATTTCAAAGACTTTACCAAGAGTGGAAGTTATAGCTATTGGTCTGTAGTTTGATGGATCTGAAGAGGCACCTTTTTTAGGAACTGGATGGATGTTTGCTTCTTTCCAGGGTACTGGGAAGCATGAGGTATGAGTACACAGACGGAACATTTTTGCCAATACAGGAGCGAGCACCAAGGAGCAATTCTAAGTACTATTGGAGGAATTTCATCTGGACCAGGAGCCTTATCTACCGAGAGATTCTGCAAAATAGTTTTGACATGTCTGGTGTGGATCTTAAGTGAGGGAATTTCAGGCGAATTAAAATTAAGTACAGGGACATCTTGATTTATTTCATCTAAGGTTGAGTTGGTGGAGAAAATATCCGCAAGAAGGTTAGCTTTACCTCGTGGGTCACTTACAAGATTGCCAGTCGGAGATTTTAATGGTGGAATGGATGAAGCAGTAGTGAAGTTGGATTTAAATGAGTTAAGAGTAGACCAAAATATTTTGTTATCATTTGGATTATTTAGAAGTTTATTTGCCTGCTTGTGGAGAAAGTTTGATTTAGTTAGGTTTAATACAGTTTTGGCATGATTTCTGATGTTTCTAAAGTAATTAAAGGCTTCATGTGTTTTTGATCTTGTGTATGCATTGTAGGCTATTGCTTTTTGTTCAGTTACTCTAGCACAATTATGGTCAAACCATTTAGGTGAATTAGATCTTTTACTGTACTTTTGATGAGGAATAAAAGTTTCCATTCCAATTTTTACAAAATCTTGTATGTGGCTCAAGGTGGAGTGTGCATCATTAGAAAAGAAAGAGGTCCAGGGAATATCAATAAAGAAACCTTGAAGACCCTCCCAGTCTGCCCTATCATAATGCCATTTAGTCACCAAAACAGGTTCAGAGTGGGAAGGTGTGGTAGGTGATAGACAGGTGGCCTGTATCAGACAGTGATCAGAAGATCCAAGCGGGGACCTCACTGTAACATCATAATTTTCTGAATTGGTTGTTAAAAATAAGTCCAGTAGGTGGGAATTATGATTAGGATTATCTGGTACACGGGTGGGTTGGTTGACTAGTTGAGTGAGATTAAATGAGTCTGCAAATAGCTCACATTCAAGACCAGCATCATCAGTCCTGGCTGAATAAGTGAGCCATTCAACATTATGGACATTAAAATCACCCAACACAGTGATTTCAGAAGAAGCATTTAAGTTGAGGACACTGAGTTGTGAGGACAGAGAATCAAAAAGACTTTGCTCTGGAGGAGTATTTGGGGAACGGTAGATGCAACATATGTATTTAAATTTACCAGCAGAAATTAATTTGTATATAGAATAATCAAAATAGGGACAATTGAAACCAGTAACCTCCTCCAGGGCAATTTCAGATTTTGCAAAGCAACATACACCTCCAGATGATTAACAGATTAACTGATTAACAGATGATTAACTGGTGCAGTCTACAAGTTTGTTTAGCTGACCAGAGGGTATGGTGTTTTACCATGGGGTGGACTAAGTGTAAGCCCAGTAGAATCGTACACTGTCTACCTCCCCAACACAATGACAGTCACGGGTCGGTTGCTCCAATCTTACTATCGTATCGTTTAGGTTCGGATTCCGGTTAGAAGGTTTGTCCCAGAGTAGGGTTTAACAATGACGGCCTCCCTGGTATAGGAGAAGTCACAAAATTTACTAAGCCCCACCCCCCCTCTCTAAATCTTCGAATTTAGCTGTAAGAGGCACCTCAGTTGAGATATTTTGGTCCGGTTTTTCGAGACCCAATCTCATCGTCCAAAACATGATTTCGGTCCATGACCCTGGTAAGAGGAGGTTTTCGAAATGTCATCCCACCGTACGCACCCGGTTGTATAACGATGCTCCCTCGGCCGGGTTCCCTGACTTAGCACAATTACCGTAGAGTAGTGACGTACCTTCAAGTTGACTCAAACTACCAAAATGCAAGAGGTAAAGACGTTATAAGACTCAGGCCACGCTTACGTATCCACCATGTAGTGGAAATTGTTTCTGTACAGACAGAAGTATTGGATTTACTTGTCTCAAAATCCCTAACACTTCGGTACTTTAAGGATTCGGTTTCTTTTTGGATTAAGATCACACAAGTACAGGGGTGGAATCCCTCGCCGTTGGCGCTTGAAGATGGCACAACTACGAGTTTCTATACCTCAAGGAAGCTTATTGATCAAGATTCACAGCCAGTGATTACCAGAAAGATTGACGTCCCAGAAGTAGACTCTTGAAGGTAAAGGAGCGAGTACCGCTAGTTATAGCAGAACACGCGGGACAGGGCTTTGCCACTTATAGAAAGCTCTAAGGTTGAACCAGCTCCACGTTTTTTTCTGTCATGTTCTTGTCCTCTGCCTACGATAGGTTAGTTCCAAAAATTCGGAAACGGGCGTTTTGGGGGTTATTCAGCCCCAGGGTCGGGTTTTTCTTCTACTCCACGGAGATTCACTTTACCAAGGTCTAGAGGTGAGGGTCAGTACAGGTTTTCATGACGTCGTCAGACTATCTGGTCTACCAAGCACCGGCAGAGCAATTCCAATAATTCGATTGGGATGGCTCAGTTATGCAAGTCATCAAGGAATCAAAAGGGATTCCATGTTGTTAGTTAATACCAGCTGTGACCGACCTCTCGGGGCTGGCTCGCCTTCCCTACAAGGATAGGCGGTTCGCTATTGTAGAAGTCCACGGTGGGAGTCCGCCGGGTTTCACTATGTCCCGGCGCCCATCCTTAAGACAGTATGAACAGCCTTCTGGCACTTGAACCTCAAGTTCCATTTTGTTCCCGGCGTGGCCCAAAAAACGTGGAATTAAAAGTATCTTCTCTATCCAGTCTTACCCGATGCCCACAGTGTCACACCCTACGTCACTACGTCCGGTTGGTGCTGGACATCTTAGTTAATTTTTCAACCCGGCGTTCGCCTGAAACGGTGGGATAAACGTATCTCCGTTTTTTTTACCCCAGTTGGTCCCCGACACCCGCAATAATGCGCTGATCACTAGTTTCGGGTACTAATCGAGCCTTGGGCAAGACCCGATTTTGAAGGCAAGATGGTAGATGGCTCAGCGGTGACTAACTAAGCCCGACATTAACAATTCCAAGATAACAACTTGGGTATGATCGCCTTCCCTTTAGCAGTCAGGCTAGTCTGTGGTGTTGATAAGAAATAGAGGAACTCGATCGAACTGAAACTTCAGGCTCGCTCACATTCCCGTTTTCGGTATTACTATTACCTTTCAAACTAATTAATTCATGAATTTACAGACTCACGCGGCAATTTCAGGAACCTTTTGTTTACCAGGACATGCCAATAGGCGTCTGTCAGGTCTAACGAGCACATCCAAGCTTGCGGTGGAAGTGTTAGCCTGATGTGATTCACAGTGAGCATCCTGAACGATGTGTTGTGAATGTGTCGATTCAAACAACACAGGTCTACGACTAGTCTCATCTGAATGATGTCCCTCTTTGGTACGAGAAAAAGACTGGACGTGAAAACAGGGAAGTTGGATTGACCGGGACAATGATATGCTTGGTGATCATTTCCTGGACTAGTGACTCCACCTCTAAAGAAACATGATTGACTTCTAGAGTTTGACGTAAACGAGGTCGCCAGAGCCACCGCCAGGTGATGCCCTTGTGTACCACTGTCCTTGCCCAAGTTCGCCGGGGCCAGGCCCGGTGACACGCCCGAAACGACCCAGTTACTTGACTAGATCTGTCCGGTGGAACTACCCTCGGATCCAACTCGCCCTCGATAGGTCCCGGGAGTGAGAGAGTTTGAACTGTGACTAGTTTTTTTATGGTGGTGGGGTAGGGTTAGACGGCTGACTGGTTTTGGTAGACCTCGACCTTTTGTTGTGACTAATTATTATACCACTTCCCTGGTTGTTTTCCCTGTTTAAGCTTGAGCTGGGTACTTCCCTGTGCCGGGGGAGACATAGGGCCCTGAAAGGGCTTAGACCCACTAGGCTGGGATCTACCGCTGCTCTTAGGCTTGGAGTACGGTTTCTTGAAATGCTCCTTCCTAGCCTGGGAAGTACTCGGCTTGATGCTGTCTACCATATTCTACACCGCTTTCCAAGTCTCAGATATAAGCAAAGATGAAGTTAACACAGGTGAAAGAGTTACCTGGCGGCCAATGTCGTCCGGTAACTTTTTCACCATGTATAATCTCAGGTCTTGATGTGCACGGACAGCTTCCAACAAGGCTATCCGTATGTCACCCAAAGATTGGATCAAATTTTGTAACAAAAGCCGCCGATATAAGTCTGTGGCCTTCTTAACATCATGATCAGAAATAGCTGCTATAGTCCTCGTGAGGGACTGGGCTATTTGGCGACTTAGCAAAAATTGTGAAAAGAGTCTGCAAGCTTTATTTCTCAATTTAAAATCTCAATCAAGATGTGCCGGAGGAGGGGTGGAGAAGGGCTCCTGCAGGTCCCATAGTGACATCTTAGGGGCAGAAAGGAACTCAAACATTGCAGGCGGAACCCCTCCGGCTTGATTAATTGGCAATGAAAACCAAATACGGTTGTCTTGAGGAATTTGGTGGGAGGATTTTGACGTTATTGTTGCTGCGAACTGCTGCGCCTCGATCTCCCAGTCCACCCACGGACCTAGACCTACCTGCCCCACCTGCAGGACTGGGTTGCTTGACTGATCCCACACTGGAGTTGTATCCAACTCCGGCGTTAGCGTTTTGAGGAGCTTTATATCGTTGATGCCGTCAGTCCTAGTCCAATCCGCAAAAAGTTGTGCAGATGAGGAAGGAGGTAATGCCGGGGTACGAGAATACACGTAAAACTCATGATAATAAACATTGGGGATAGCCTTGATTGTTACATCTAAAAATTGACCTTGTTTATCTTTAGCTCTTAACTTCTTACTCTTACTCATCTCAATTACCCACTCACTAGGAGCTGGGACCTCCCCCGATATGGTTGTTTGTGCTATATCAGGGTTTTGTGCCGTGACTTTAACCCAAGAGCAGTCGGGCCCATATAAGAGAGGCATAGGGCCTTTCTTATGGGGAACCTTAACTAAAGGAGGGGGAGTAATGTCCGTGATGACACGCACATTGGTAGTCGTTAAGGATGCGTGCAGTGTAGTGCCACTTGCCGAGGCAGTCGCATGAGTTACGTTAATAGGGGGAAGTGACATATTAGGTGGCACAACTCTGGCTGGCTCCAGCGGCCGCACAACTGAACCAATCGGGGCAGCTCCCGGCGTAGCTGTGAGAGTCTCCTGAGATTTCTTAGGAATATTGTATTGCTTCATTACCCTGTGTAATATGTAATCTAGATCATCCGTTGGTATACATTTGCAATGTGACCATTTTGATGATTCAGATTCTACTTCTGAATCTTCCTCAATGTGTCCCGGTTGAGCTGAGGACAGTGCTACGTCCTCATTATCTGGCCACACTAAATCAGGTACCGATGAAGGGAGGTTATCTACATTAGCCCTTTCCCTGTTATCCTCCTGAATCTGAATATTGGGTTCTACACTCTAGGGTTCAGAATGCCTCCACACACTACGCCCTTGTTCAACAAGAGTTTGGGAATCTGGTGTAACTTGACTTAACTGACACCCTTCACAGTCTTGGTGTTCACTCGCTGTGTAGCCACGGTATTGTTCAGCCAACACTTTCTGAGAAACTAAAGCAGGCCTACTCAATGGTAAGTTAAAGTTAAATTTTGGAATTGCAAAATTTACGTCCTTTGGTGCAACTAGAAACTCACCAGACCCATCCCTGGGAGTTGACTCAGGCCCCTCCGCCCCTACCTCGGAACTGCCAGATTGGACGTTAGACATTGCGGAGGTAGAGGCGGAGGGCGGTGGCCGCGACTCCAGCGTCAGCCGGTGCCGCGACTGCGTCTCCTCCTTGCGGGACCTTTTATGTCCCTTATCAGATTTTCTGTGGCTTGACGCCGCCGCATCATCCTTAAGCCTCTTGCTAGACCTAAAAGTTTCCGCTAAAGACTGCGTGGACGGCTTAAGGGGCGACCTCGACCTGGACCTGGACTGGTCCCGTGGCAAAGTAGAATGCGCCCTCTTGTGGCGGCTGGGGGGGGGGGGGGGGGGGTGCCTTACTAGAGTCACTTTCACTGCTACTCACTAACTCTTTTGAAAGAATTTTGGGCTTAGCTTTAGATTTGGAACTTGACTTAGAAGGTGGGAATTTAAGAACTGGTGATTTTATAACAAGATGGTCGCACAGGGCCTTATCATCACAATGTAATACCTTTCAAGCAATGTCTTTGGAATAGGCATTAACAAAAATCTTAATTTCTCTCAGTGCCACTAGGCACGACTGGTCTCTCTTGTTAAACAATTCAGATTGGAGGTCAGAGCAAATGGGACACCTCTCTACTCTAATCTTCCGTTGTACTTGTTTGTGAAAAGGCTGTGATGACCCTTTCGTTTTAGAACTGCTTAGCTGTGACTAAGTGTCACCGGCCCATATTAACCATTTAATTAACTAACGGGTCGTTATTAGGACCTGAGGGATAGTTGATTACCTCACTGGACTTTTCCGCCGGGCGTTATAAGTCAAATCATGCCGCGTGAGGCTATCGGTTTGGGCGAGTTCACTCGGCCAAGCCGACATTACTTCCCTTAGGAATCTGCACTTCCGCCGGGAGTCTAGTGGTACACCACACCACGCGGGTTTTTTTTAAATTTTCCTTTCTCGCCTGCAAAGCGAGTATCTGGCATCAATACACAGAAAGATTGACGGAAGAAAAAAACAAAACTTTGAAGGTACCAACTTATCTGAGAAAGTCAGCCACCAATAAAAATCCCACCAAATCAGTCAGAACGTCTCCTGACACCCTGCTTAACATGTATAATATCTATCTATCAATCTATTGCCTGACGCCGTGATCCCCGAAGGGGTGGCCACGAACAAACCACCCCCATGCACCTCTGTCCCCAGTCAGTCGACGCCCTCCTCCCAACCAGCACTGCCTTCATTCATATACTTCCTCACTCCATCCTTCCACCTCTCCTTTGGTCTACCACTCCCTCTCTGTCCTTCCACCTCGCTCTCGTACACCCTCTTTGTCATTCTCTCGCTTCCCATACGTTCCATATGGCCGAACCATCTCAAGTTGTTCCTTTTCACACTTTCCAGCACATCTACCTCCACACCACACCTCCTTCTTACTTACTCATTCGTCTGTCTATCCCTCCATGTAACTCCGCACGCACTTCTCAAGTAACTCCTTTCCACCGCTCTCACTCTTGGTCTGAGTCTCTTCCCGAACGTCCATGCTTCGCTTCCGTAAGTTAGTGTCGGGATTACCACACTGTCATGCAAGGACTTCTTCACTTCCATACTGACCACCCTATTTCTTGTTACTGCTTTCAACGTTCCTAGAACCCTCTTCCCCTGTTGCACCCTCTCCCGCACTTCTTCATCCATAGTCCCATCCTTACTCAACACACTGGCCAGATACTTATAAGAGCTGACGATCTCCATAGCCTGACCGTTCAGCTTCACCTCACACTCTGTGACTTAACCCCTTTCGAAGATCATAACCTTGCTCTTCCCTGCATTTACCTTCAAATTCCATTTTTCGCACACTGTTCCAAACTCATTTACCAGATCCTGCAACTCCCATTAATTACCGCTCATCAGAACTGTATCATCCGCAAACAGCAGTATAGGCAGCTTCCACTCATTTCCCTCCATTTTCAGTGATAGACCAACATCCACTGCTCTTCCTAGTATTTCTTTCATGGCTCCATCCAATATACAGTAAACAACCACGGGGACATCACACACCCCTGTTTCAACACAACACTCAGGTAAAAAAGCTTGCTCTGCTCATTCTTCACACGTACTGCCGCCTTTGCACCCTCATACATGCTCTTCACTGCTTTCAGTAACTTGCCATCTACTCCGTATATTCTAAGTACTTTCCACATGCCTTCTCCATGTCCATAAAGGCAACATACACCTTTTGTTGCTTCTACAGATATTTCTCCACAACGCAATTCAGGGTAAAAATCTGACATACACATCCTCTTCCCTTCCTAAAAACCTCCCTGCTCGTCGCCTATCCATTTCTCCGTTCTCACTCTCACTCTCTCAATCACTACCCTACTGTACACCTTCCCTACTACGCTTAATAGACATATTCCTCGGTGGTTACCACACACTCCTCTTTCCCCTTTGCCGTTATATAGGGGGACTATTATGCCAGTCTTCCAGTCATCGGGTGCATTCCCCTTCTCCCATGCTAGTTTGCACATTTTCCATACCCATTCGATCACTATCTCACCACCATACCTCAACATTTCCCCACACACTCCATCTGTTCCTGGTGCTTTCCCCAACTTCACTCTTTTCATGGCTTCCCACACTTCTGACCTCCTGATCCCCACCTCCTCCTCCACTACTTCTCTTCTTCTCCCTCCCATACCATATCCAGCTATGTTTGCTGGCTCTTTATTCCTTTCATTTAGCAACTCACTGAAGTACTCCCTCCATCTTTCGACTCTCTCTTGCTTCTCGGCTAGCATTCTCCCATTCTTATCTTTCACACCCTTACTGTTTCCCTTGCTACCTTCCCTATCTTTCTTGACTTCTTTCCAGAACAGTTTCTTACTCTCCCTCCATTTTACACTCAGATTCCTTCCAAATTCCTCATCTACTCTTCTCTTACTTTCCTTCACTACTCTCTTCACCACCCTCTTACTCTCCACGTACCTCGCTCGTTTCTGTCTCTCGGAATCTTCATTCCCTCTACTACCCAACCACTCTCTATATGCTTTCTTCTTTTCTTCCACAGCTATTCTTACCTCTTCTGTCCACCATGCTGTACCTTTCACTCCCCTCCCTCTTCTCCTCACTCCACACACCTCCTCACATGCTGCACAGATCTCATCCTTAAACACCTTGCTCATCTCCTCCACTTCCTCCATAACTTCCAGGTCGAACCCACCTAGTCGTCTTTCCACTGCTCTCCTGTACTCCTCCCTGACTTCCTCCTCCTGCAACCTCTCCACCCTCCTCACCATTCCACCCTCCTCTCGCCTCCCTCCCGCTCTCCTCACCCACTTCTTTTGTATCCTAACCTTAGCTACCACTACATAATGATCAGACAGACCCCCTCCAATACCCCTATACACCCTAGCATCCATCACAGATTTCTTCATTCGTTCATCCACACATACATAATCAATCAATGACATATCATAATATATCAATTAAGTTAATTTTTCCTTTTTATTTTGTACAAAGTTGTTTTGTAGTGAGTACCCAATCATAAAGACGATTCCATAAGAGAATTAGCGTTGCACTTATGATGGTTAGTACTCTTTCCCCTGTGGCCGGTGTTTGAAAGAGAGCTATTATTTAATAGGCATATCGTCTATGATGGAGGGGCCACTAATTAATTCCTCCATCTTTTGCGGTGAGAGGGTGGTCTCTCTTGACTCTGAAGCCATTTTGACCACAATGCTTGGTACTGGAGGGTACATTTATAGTAATACCCTCTGGTACAGTAGGGGTTAAGTACTTCACAACCCAATATACTTGGAAAAGGCGATGAAGAACATCGTGTTCTGACCATCAACAAAATAATTATGTCTATAGAAAAACATTCAAATGAACGGGAAACATGTATATATTGAAAAGAGGCATCTCGTCTTTTCTTTAACTGTCTTCGTGGCGCAATGCATAAGGTGTTGATTTTCGGTGTGAGCATCCTGGGTTCGAATCCACGGACTGCCACATGTGTTTGTTAAATTTCATTAATCGATTTTAGGAGTAGAGTTGGTTGTTGGATAGAACATAATAATTTATATAGAAGCATGTTTCACAAATGTTAATCATGACCTTTATGCCCCTTTCCCACATTTGCGATTTCATACGATTTTCGTCGCCGAGGACGTAGTCTTGTCAATTCGCAAGGAATGTGTGCGACGTCTACGATTTTGACCGTTAACACTAGATTAGCGGGCTAGCGGTTTATTTATATGTACCGCCCAGCGGGGTGTTTTTAGCCAAAATAGGGCTGTTTACGTGATCATTTTCATGCCTAAATAAGACCCAGAGCATAAAACAAGTATCTATCCCTGAAAGGGCATAAACAGAACTTTCCAATGACACCATAACGATCCTTTTATGATGGCTAGTTTTCTTGCAACAACCGCGCAACGCGAGTGCAAAAAGCATGTAATTCGGCACTTTCCCCATACAATTCCGTATATAGCGAGTGAGAGAGGGAGGGAGGAGGTGGGATTCGTGTCAGTAGGGTCGCCGCGGTGGTCTGGAGCAGTCATACGCTCGCTACTCTCCTGCCACCACTTGTCTCTCTCTCTCAGCAACATTACGTGCTGAAATTGCCACACGACCTATGTCGAGCGCCGCCAGATAGTCCAGATTTATTATACTCGACTTATGTTGCGCGCCGACACTTAGGGGTTAAAAACCGTTGACAAGTTTACACTCGGCGACGATGTCGCCGATGAGTAAGACGTAATCGGCGACATTATGCGATGCCATCGGCAAATTGAGCGATGGTTCGCCGATGACCTCGGCGAGAACTGTCACATTTGAATAAAATATTGCAAAATAATGCGAAGGATGAACGAATCCTCGGTGTATGTTCTGTGAAGTCTTCGGCGAATTAAGCGATGGTTCGGCGAATACCTCGGCGAGATTATCCGAAAACTTTTTGCATATATTTCATGGCAAAAACATAAGAACATAAGAAAACGGGAGTCTGCAGAAAGCCGATCGGCCGACATTAGGCAGTTCCGTGTCACACCCAACCCCAATTACAAGGCCTAATTATAGACCCAACTCACTAATGCCTTGAGGACTGACCTCACCAAAACGGTCAGAGATCGACACAAGATTACGGGGTCTGCGGAGCGCCGATTGGCCCACACCAAGCAGATTCCCCCTCATACCCAACCCAACTCGTCGAAAATGTACAAATTTATCTTAAAATCGCCATATGAAAACTAATGGGGTTAACCATGAGGAAGAAATGGGACCAGAAAAATGACCCATCTCCCCTTAAGTCGGAGATTGGCAATGTCCGGCTTCGCCGGAGAAATTTTTCTATCAAATAATGTACAAATTTAGCTTGCTCTCAAAACTAAAAATATATATGTTGGCGCGCTACCGCTCACCAGGAAAATATTGAAACCTGGATGGGGGTAAACGTCTTAAAACAGTAGGCTGAACGGGGCCGAACGGATACAAGGCAAAGAGAGAGGGAGAGAAATAGAAAAAAAAAAAACGAGGAGAGAGGGAGAGAAAGAGAAAACAAAAAACAGCGAGGTGGGCTCAATTTTTGCGTTAAGGCTTAAAAATTGAGCCCACCTCGCCTTTTTTAGTTTTCTCTTTCTCTCCCTCTCTCCTCGTTTTGTGTTTGTTTTCTATTTCTCTCCCTCTCGCTTTGCCTTGTATCCGTTCGGCCCCGTTCAGCCTGCTGTTTTAAGACGTTTACCCCCATCCAGGTTTCAATATTTTCCTGGTGAGCGGTAGCGAGCCAGGATTTCTCCATATAATGCTGGTTCGCTATCGCTTGCCAGGAAGATATCGATACTTGGATGGGGTTAAACGTCTTAAACCAGTTGGCTGAATGGATACAAACCAGAGAAAGAGAGAAAAGGAGAAAAAGAGAAAATAAAACAGGTGAACCCCCCAGGAGAGGTGCATAGAAAAAAGGGTTGACAGGTTCACTATAGGCCTAATCTTTTTTTTTTACCCACCTCGCCGAAGGTGCTCTTTGGCCTCGGCAGGTGTGTCTTGAGCATTCTGCGACGTCGCAAGGCCCTTCGCATGCCTCGTGCGGAGCATACCCCTGGTGGGTATACTCTCGGCGAGTACTTGTGCGCACGTCGACGACTAATCGACGAGGAAATCGACGATGACTCTTGTGCATCGTCGATGTTCTCAGACCATCTGAGAGCATCGGCGAGCCGCCATGCAGCGTTGCAAAGGTTTTTTTTGTGAGAAACCCTCCGCAATGTCTCGCCGATGTCGTCGATGATCCCCGAGGGCCTCTCAGATTTTTTCTGCGATGTTCGACGATGCTTGCGAGGGCTACGAACCCTCGTGAATCCTCGTCCAAAATTTTGAACAAACCGAACATTTGCGATGACCCGAGAGGGCCCATGCGAGGCCTTGCGAGTCATACGATTATTATGCGAGGGTATAGGATTGTTGTCCGACATGTCACGAATGTGCAAATTTATGGGTGTCGGCGATGAAAATCGTATTAAATCGCAAATGTGGGAAAGGGGCATTACACAGAATGAAAACAATGAAAAAAAGGAATATTATATCAAACCATTTAATTGCGTGTTTGCACATAAGCAAAAATATTCCTCATGATAAAATGGTTAAATACTTTAAAGATAACACAAACGATTGTGGTTAATATACTAACTATGACAATTATTATATTTCCCTGTACAGGAACCTTAATAATGGTTTTCATTCCAAGCAAAATTAACTGGAACATATGCCAATTAAATTAAATTTCAATTTCATTTTTTTTTCCGGGAGGTTAGAGCAAGTTGAAACAATTTAGCAAAACAATATGGTTACCTGAAACACACATATTTAATCTGCATTGTAGTGTAATGAAAGCCAAACTTAATTACAGTGTAATTACTTGACTGCGAGTGTGAGCTCCTGTGTGTAAGTTTAAATGTACCGGGCTATGAAACATAGTGTGCATTATATATTTGTATATGTTGATATCTCCATAAAAGTTTATGCTCCTTTGCATTTTGTTACAATAACAATATTAAATATTATGCTATTATGTGTGAAATAATCATATATTTAGTACGAATACATTTACGGATGAACAGGTGGAAACAGTAATTCCTGAATAGTTGTTTTGATTGTGAAATATGTAAGGAAACCAACTAGGCCTGTGAATCCCAAAAGAAAGATTTGTATTGTATATTTTGACTGTACTGTATATCAATATAAACATACACAGTGTCTGGGAAATATTTATGGCAAATGTACATTAATTGAATGTCTTGCTTTACCCACCTAATTAAAATGTTGGTCACCTTTCTACTAAGCAACATATAATACAAATATAGTACAGTAAAAAATATAATACAAATATAGTACAGTAAAAAATATATGATACGAAGACAGTGAGATTCACTATTTAACACACTTGAGCAAAACCATTATATTTAGGATTCATCTTTTCATCTTTTGTTTGGTTGAGGGCTAAATTGTGTTGGGTAAGTGGGATACAAAATGTGAGTGTGAGCTTGAACAATTTATTTATTTCCCAATAAACCAGCATTAGCATTAACTCAATTGGATTTGATAACAAGTTGGGTATTATCTACTATATATATATATATATATATATATATATATATATATATATATATATATATATATACATATATAATTCTAGCATTGCTGTGTGTGATCTAATGTACAGTATATATTGCTTCTTTTTCAATTATTTTGATTAAATATATACCACTGTTTTATGTTTACCAACTACTATTAACGTCTTTTAGTATAATTATGTTCTGCATATAGTTATCTTATAAACGAACTATATTGTATTCTACATAAATATAGTTATCTTATAAACGAACTATATTGTATTCTACATAAATTATAAGGGAATGTGGAGGAAGATTTGAGTCAAACTGGAGAATGCGATATCTGAATGTGTACCAGGTAGAGAATATAAGGATAAAACAACATTGAGGAAAAAAAGGAACCCATAATTACCAATGAACAGAACACATTGGACATTGGTAAGAAGAAAGAAACGTTTGTGGTCAAGACTAAAAGTGTTAACAAAAACAAAGGGTCTAATATAGAAATTCAAAAAGTGGATTTGGAACATAGACAAATAAACAATAAAATAAGGTGGGAGACAAGGAGGGGGGGGGGGGAAAGAGAGGGAAAGAGAGATTGCAAGACATGTGAAAGAGAATCCAAAACTATTCTGGAAGTATATTCAAGAAAAGTTGACAAGAAGAGTGGGTATCCCAGAACTATTAGGAGACTCGTATGACAGGACTAGAACATAAGCTGACAAAGAGAAGGCAGAGGTGCTAGGGAGATACTTTGGGAAGGTATTTATAGTGGAGCCGGATGAAGAGGTGACCATTATTCCCATCAAACAGGCACCAGCACTGGAACTGATAAAGTTCTCCTAGACTAAAGTAAGGAGTGCTATAAAAAAGATGAATAGAAGTAAGTCCCCGGGACCGGATGGGATACGTCCAAGAATTATCAAAGAAGGAGATGAGATGTTAGTTGAGCCTTTAAAAAATGTATTTGAGGAATCATTTAATACAGGACAAATACCGATGGACTGGAACATGGCATATATAACCGCTATATATAAGAAGGGAAAGAGAAATTAACCAGGAAATTATAAACCAGTCAGTTGACACGTGTAGTGTGCAAATTAATGGAAACTGTAATCAGAGAAGGAATAATGGAACATATGAAGTCAAACAAACTTTTCAGTGGGAGACAGTTCTGATTCTTGCCGGGGAGGTCGACGGTGCTTCAGCTCATTAGGGTGGTCGATGAGTGGATGCGAATGCTGGAGGATGGGGATGTTATAGACGTGGTATATTGCGATTTTATGAAGGCCTTCGACAAGGTCCCACACAAAAGGCTATTAGAGAAGGTGAGAAGTAATAATATAAGAGAGAAGTGTGTGAAGTGAATTGAGGCCTTCCTGAAAGACCGAAGACAGAGGGTACTGGTGAATGGAATAGGCTTGGGGTGAAGGGAAGTTACAAGTGGGGTACTTGTTTGTCATGTTCACTAACGACTTACTTGAAGTTATAGCAAATGTAAATGAGATATATTTGTATGCAGATGACACCAAGCTATATAGAAGAGTGAGGAGTTAGGAAGACGTGTGTTTGCTTCAAGGAGATGTGGAGTGCATGCAGGGATGGTCTGAACATTGGTTAATGCCTTTTCATCCAAAACAAAATGCAAGTACATGCGGATTGGGACAAACAAGACAGACAAGGTAGGATACAGTATGTATGAAACAATGGAGGAAGTGAGTGCAGAAAAGGATATGGGGTAGTGATAGACAATAAGTTAAATTTCTCAGAACATTTAGCGGAAAAGATAAATAAGGCCAATAAAATAGTAGGGCTGACAAGGAGGACATTTGTGTCACTGGATGAAGAAATCTTTAGCAATCTCTATACAGCGCTGGTTAGGCTGCACCTGGAATATGCGAACCAGGTGTGGGCTCCATATAAGGTGAAAGATATAGAAGCGGTGGAGAAAGTATAGAGGTGAGCTAGCAAGCTGGTACCAACTTTGAAGAACCTGGGCTATGAGCAGAGGTTGAGGACACTGGGACTCCCGACACTGGCATATAGGAGGAAGAGAGGGGATATGATCGAGACATTTAAAATAGTGTCAGGAAATTATGATGAGGATGTGTCTGAAGGTACCTTCTTGATGTAGGAGGGAACAATAACGAGAGGACACTCTAAGAAAATTTACAAGGAAAGAACTAGGCTTGAAAAGACAAAAAACTCTTTTTTGTGATAGATTTGTAAATGAGTGGAACGCACTGCCCCAGTATGTGGTCGATTCTGAATCAGTTAAGAAGTTTGAAAGTAATCTTGATAAAGCATGGGGAAGACAAGAGTTGAAGTTTGATTACAAAGCGAAAATACAGAATAGTAAAAATGTTGCATCAGCTGCCGCCGCCGCCAACACCGTGAACATCCGCAGCAGTGCAAGTTTTTTTTTTTTTTTTTTTTGTCCAACTACTCCCTCTCGGGCATAGGCTGAGAGCCTGTTCATTCCACCGCTCAACACGGTGAAGCCCGTGAGGTCTTGTTCCAGTCTGGGGAGTGAGACATGTGAAGCATCCATCATGGCTCGAAGCAGCTCCATCTCTGAAGCGGCCGGTTGCTTCGCTCAAGTGCTTCACCGTCTCACCCTCCAGACTCAGACCCTCACTCTCAGAACGCCACCTATTGAGCAGTGAACTCACTAGGCATTGTCCCCCTGTAACATATTTTTAATATGGGAATATTCATACAGTGTTATTTAATCAGGGAACAATAAGGGTATTTTTTTGGCATTTCGGTGGGCTTTGTGGTAATGCACTGATACTAGGTATAGCACAAATGCAATCCCAATAATATCTTCCCATTGACATATCGTGATTTGAACCCGGGTCCATTGGATTACCAATCCAGTGGCATGACCACTCCACCACACCTCCCCTGTACTGGTACTGGTACTGAGCTGGATACACAGGCCTAGTTTGTCTTTTTTTCAGAGGATCTACTGTAAGATACAATAAGATACCAGTACCGGTATAATTATATTCCATTCCCCCACATCCAGCCGTTCTTAAAATTGTTTAAATAAATTATTATTTTTATTTTTATTTGACGACAAACAAAATTATTTAATTTATCATTGAAGAATTAACCTAAACGGATGAAATACATAAACGATGTTCATGAGGAATACAATATATTGCATATTTGTTTTTAAATATTACAAACTTCTCCATGATTACTACAATATATTTAGATGAAAAGAAAACACAAAACAAATTTTGGGCGCAAGTATTGTCCCTATTTCTGTAAATGCTGATAAATTACCTTCTTCAATTGTGTTGCCTTCCCCCGACCCAGTTATTGGCTGTTAACCTAAGTATTGCCTCGTTAGCCCCAAATTAACTGCTTTAGTTGAATGGCTTTGATGTGACCAAGTAGTTTCAGAACTGGAACCCATTACCTTAATCTGGCTTATCTTGAATATGTATGTTTTGATTATTATTGTATTAAAGCATCTTTCTCCCCTTCAACATGTCAACATGGCTTGCATTGACCATGGTATCAATCCTCAGCCTTAAGTTTGGAAAGCATCTGGATGTGTTGCACAACATCATATTGAACTGTGACTGGTCGTGGAACGGCATAACATTTTCCAACATCGTGAACTAAATATAATTATACAGAGAAAGGATTAACAGATCTAATTTTAATATAATTGTCAACAACTTTCATCTATATGAATTTCGGAATAACAAAATCGACAGATACACTTGAACGTTACAAAACAAACCTTTTCCTTCTTTAGTCGAAGACATTAAATAATGAAAGTATCTTCAATGCTAAATTTGAGTTATGTTTGCATTAATAGGGTATGTTAAATCTAAGTCTATGATTACATCCGCTTAACATAATAAAGTTAAAATAATTTCTACTTCAAAATATTCTTCTAAAATATATTATTGTATTGGTAATTATAGGGAAAAGTCTCGCACCCTTTTGTTTCATGTTTCTTCCTCCAGATTTTGAGAAATGAGTGTTTTTATGGTCTTAGTTATAATTCCAATGTGCGATACACGATGGGTTGAGGGGGGTATTTGCCCCCCCCCCTCCCCCCCCCCCCATGAATTATTTAAATCGTCATCTATGTTGCCAGCAGGGGGTAAATATCGATTGTACTGCATAAAGAAGGCATTTGTAAACAGTGAGGATGTCCGAAAGAGCTCTGAGATTGATTAGAATGGGCTTTTTTTATATTAGTATCGGGTTTTATAAATGTGATCAAAATTATTCTCCCACAGTGGCTTATACAGGAGTACAGTATAAGGATTCCATAGACCTACATTGTCCCTAATACATTATGTATAATAAGGCTGCGAGCCTATTCCCTATAATTATAATACATTATGTATAATAAGGCTGCGAGCCTATTCCCTATAATTATCATTTTATTAATATAAATGGAATTATAAATTGCGAAAAAGACAAATCTCCAATACCTGATACTAAGACATCGTTTACAGCTAGTCCAGTACTTGTTCATTGTTTTGTATATCCTCTTGGCTTAGTTGTTTGTAATTTCAACAATATAAAAAATAACCTGAATGAAGAAGATATAATTAATACAAACAAAAATGTTTGTGCAAACAATTATGTAATCTCCCAGAAGCTAAAGGAAATTTGCTGCATAATTGTGTTTATAGCCCGTTAGACATATTTTGACTGGTAATGTTGCATTAGTTAAACTATTTAATAAATATAAAGCAGCTGACATATGTAGTACAGGATTCAAATAGCGTACTAGGAATAAAAACATTACTTGGAGTAACCTTTTTTATTGATATTAATACTACATTAAAATAAAATAAAGTGTAAGTTCCCAAGAAATTAAATGCTAATATAAGAGAACTTAACTCATGGTACATTTGTGTTTCATTATAAACAATTATTTGCTCCAATGATCCAATATACTCTTGAAGATTTTGTTACATGTGATTATGATGAATTAAAAAGAAGATTAAGTAACTGACATAAACAATTTGTAATTACCAATGAGATAAAAAAAGGTGCGAGCAAATCACCGGCCGCTATTCGGTCAAGAAAATGCCTGAAATACACCATGTACACCTGCCAATCAGCAGCCCGCCTTTGAAGATGCCGTTTATCCATTTTAGCTGAGCGGTGATTGGCTAACTCCGTAAACTCGGCATCACATCTACCCCGTACAACATAGACTGGCAAAACACATTCTATTACCACGGTGCAAGCCCAGTACTCCCGTAAGCCACTATAAATTGTGTCTAGCCGGGATATTATTTTAGCAAAATATATAGAGAAGAGAGGGGAGAAACCTACCAAAGCTGCTGACCGACCACCTGCCACCTCGATCAGCTGTCTCAGCCAATCAGCGAGCCAGCTGCCATGACGTGCAGGTATAAAAGGAGGGAGGCGTGGCCGGGAGAGGTATTCCGTGACACAGGCAAGTCAAGAGGACAGCCGACTAAAGGCGCTCACACCCAGCCTGCTGATTTTTCCCACCACACTGCGGAGATTAAGAAAGATAGCTTGTCTGTCTATATGAACACTATGCAAGAAGAATACCAGCCATCTCCTTACGCACGAATGCACCTGCAGTAGCCAGCAGCCTGCACACACACACCACATCCAAAGCACTACATGGACGAGTCCTAAGGTTTGGAGAAGAGGAAGAATATAGCAGTTTGTACTGGCCAGTCTTGAGGTGGGGAGCAAATTGGACTGAAAAAGAAGAGATAAAGAAACTTCAATTTTATTAACTTGGGAACAGCGAGGACACTCTTAAGAGGTTTTGGTGGGCAAAGGCGAGAACACTCTTAAGAGGTAATGCCTAAATAAAAACTTTTAAAAGGCCCCAGTAGCACTTAAAACAAAATAAATGGTATTTAAGTGAGATAGTTCCCCTCCATACCTTCTACCACTCCTCTGCATGTGTCAAATCCCCTCCTTCTCCCTTTTCCTTCCCCCTTCCCCCCCCCCATCAATTATCACCTATTTTTCCTCTTATTCCCATGTTTATCTGTGTATTTACCGTTCCAATATCTCCAAACCGGTCCTAGGGTGTGGTCTTGCGTGTGTCTATGTGTGGGAGAGAGAGAGGGAGACAGGCATCAGTCTCCCTCCAGGCATCGAGAGAGCAGGGTGTAGGCCTCACGTGTCTCTCACCTCATGAATGAATGTTCGGCAATAATTCGCGATTTTCACCCTCCAAACACTATTCCCACTTGTTTTAATGCTGTTACATGTTACTATCTTCATATTAAACGCAAAATAGGCGCATATTAATAAGTAATAACAATATTTATCATAAAATGACGATTATAGGCTGGAATGAGGCCTAATATGGCCGCCCAGTTTAGGGTGTTCACTACATATAGCTCGCGCTTAGCGGGTTAAGGACCATATTGGCCAACCACAATACTTAAGAAAGAATTGAGATGTTTGACTGATGGCACCTGATAATTATATAGATGTTGCCTTCTTGGGCATGAAACAAATATTTAGACAATGACCAGATAGATATGTATTTTTTGTTATATATGAGTGATGGAGACAAAAGGCAGATTTGCCTGTGGCGAGTGCCCCCCCCCCCCCCCCCCCCAGAGTTGAAAGAGTGACAGGGCCAAAATCAAGGGATGATCGAGCCGAAATGCCTGGACACACAGAATTTGAAGCAATTTAAGTCATAGAAAGAGGGAAAGACTGATTCTGGGAGAGAGTTCCAGAGCTCAGCTGTTGAACAGAAGAAGATTGAGAATAACATTTCACTCTTGGGTTGGAGAGCTGCATAGAGTAGGGTGGGATTGTGTTGCAAGACGGGTGCTACGTGCTCTACGAAGAGGGGGTGGTATACACTGAGAGAGCTCTGAGGAACACTGATAATTGTAAAAGTGGTAGAATAGTGAGAGAGATGCTACATTGCGGCGAAGAGAGAAAGATTGCAGAAAATTTGTGAATTAATGAGACGGAAGGCTTTCTTTTTTACTTTGTCTAGAAGCGCTATGTGAGAGGATCCTTTCCACATGTGTGAACAATACTTAATACATGGACGCACTGTGCCCCTGTACAGACCAAGAAGCTGCACAGGGGTAAAAACCACTGGAGGTGGTTGAGCACACCCAGCTTCTGGGAAGCTGTTTTAGCAAGAGTCGTAATATGATCGTTCCAAGAGAGATTAGACGAAAAAGAGACACCAAGAATATTAAGAGAAGATGAAGGGTTAATTTGTATGTTGTTGAAGAGTAGGTCATAGTTTTCTGGAAGGGGGCCACGAGTAGACAGATGGAAAAATTGGGTTTTGGAAGCATTGGAAGTAACAAGGTTTTCTCTGCCCCAATTAGAGTCTTTCATATCTTACTAACTCTTGGTCATCCAACTTTCTGGACTTCGGTGAGACTTTTTCTGTTGCAATAGTCATATCGAAGGCCTTCGATAGAGTCTGGCACAAATCTTTAATCTCTAAACTACCGTCCTTCGGTTTCTATCCCTCCATCTGTGCCTTTGTCTCTAATTTCCTTTCCGGCCGTTCCATAGCTGCGGTTGTGGACGGCCATCGCTCACTTCCTCATCCTATCATCTCCGGTGTTCCTCAGGGTTCTGTCCAATCTCCTATTCTCTTTCTAATTTTCATAAATGATCTTCTCAGCTGTACATCCAGCCCCATCCATTCATATGCAGACGACTCTACCTTACACTACTCAATTATTTTTCCAGAACGCCCCAGCCAGCAGTCCCTTAAAAACAAACATAATGTAGCCATAAAACACTTATCTTCTGATCTAGCTACTATTTCCAATTCTATCTATCTATCTATATGCTCAGGCCCAATCCCCATTTTGGGGGTAGCCGACTCAAGACAGAGCAAGAACAGGGAAAACACAAAAACAACATAAAACAAAAAAATAAACACAGATAAAAAACACAAACTCTCACACATCCAGGTCACCCAGGAGAAGACCCAGAGACCAGGGTTACCAAGGTCGCTCCAGCACTCCCCCAGCCCCTGACCACCCGGAGAGGTTCCGATCTCGGCAGGAGACATGCAGCGGAGCCAAAGCCACAAGCCCTCCCACCACACTTCCAGGCACACCCTTCATATTAATCATCTCCCCGGGCCAGGCGCCTGATGGACTATTATCTAGTCAAACTTGCGCCCGACCCCTTACTCCAAATGACCACGTGTTCACTCAACTATTCACAAGCATTCTCCATTCACTCCTGTCCACCACCACTTCCCCTGCCTGATCTATAGTCATTTGTCTATCATCCAAAGCCTTTCTTACACAGTCTCTCCATATCAATGGGGGTCTTCCTGCCCTTCTATCTCCCCTTGTACCTGACTCACATATTCTCTTTGTAAGCCTTTCATTTTCCAATTGGGGTAGAGAAAACCTTGTTGCATTTAATGCTTTCAAGACCCAATATATCCTTCTTACTACCCGTCAGGAACCTCCAGAGAACTATCCTATATTCTTCAACAATACAAAAATCAATCCTTCATCTTCTCTCAATATTCTTGGTGTCTCTTTTTTTTCTGCTCTCACTTGGAAGGACCATATTACCAGTCTTGCTAAGGCAGCCTCCCACAAGCTGGGTGTGCTCAACCGCCTCAAGGGGTTCTTTACCCCTGCGCAGCTCCTTGCTCTGTACAGGGGCACAGTGCGTCCTTGTATTGAGTATTGTTCACATGTGTGGGGGGATCCTCTCACACCGCACTCATAGACAAAGTAGAAAGGAAAGCCTTTTGTATCATCAACTCCCGTCCACTCACCAACTCTCTGCAATCTCTCTCTCTTCGCCTCAATGTTGCATCTCTCTCACTATTTTATCGCTACTACAATAATCAGTGTTCCTCGAAGCTTTCCCAGTGTATACCACCTCCTTTACGTAGGGTACGTAGTACCTGTCTTGTAACACAATCTCACCCCTACTCTGTGCAACTCTCCATCCCAAGAGTGAAACGCTATTCTCAGACTTTCTTCTATTCAACTGCTGAGCTCTGGAACTCTCTCCCAGAATCAGTCTTTCCCTCTTCCTATGACTTAAATTGCTTCAAACTCTGTGTGTCCACGCGTTTTAGCTCGAACGTCTTTTGATTTTGGCCTTGTTACTCTTTCAAATCTGGGGGAGCCACTCGCTGCAGGCAATTATGGCCTTTGTCTCCCTCATTCACATAGAAAAAAAAAAAAAAAAAAAAAAAAAACGTTAGGTGTTTTATGGCCTACTCACAGCAGTTCCTGTTGTGAATAATTTTGTGGAAGGCTAGTTGAATAGTGTAGTATAGAGTTGTCAGCATATGAGTGAATGGGGCTGGAGGTGCAGTTGAGAAGGTCGATAATGAATAACAATAATAAGAGAATTGGAGATAGGACAGAACCCTGAGGAACACCGGAGTTGATAGGTTGAGGAAGTGAACGGAGGCCGTCTACAACCGCAGCTATGGAACAGTCGGAAAGGAAATTAGAGACAAAGGCACAGATGGAGGGTTAGAAACCGAATGAGGGCAGTTTGAAAATAAGGGATTTGTGCCAGACTCTATCGAAGGCCTTCGATAAGTCTATCGCAATAGAAAAAGTCTCACCGAAGTCCCAAATGGAGGATGACCAAGAGTTAGTAAGATAAGAAAGAAGATCACCAGTAGAGTTGCCCTTAACTTCTCGGCTGCGCAGCCCCTGTAGTATACACCATACCCCTGTGCGTAGGTATTTTGATTCATTCCTCACTAAAATCGTTAATTTACCATAAATATAATTAATACTTATCCATATGCTCCTATTTTACAATTAATATGAAGATAGTAACCTGTAACAACAATAAAACAAGTGGGAATATCGTTTGGATGGTCAAAATCGCGAATTATGACCGCGCGGTTTATTCATCAATTGTGAGCCAGCCGGCCGTACACCCTCCTCTCTCGAGGGCTAAAGCCATACTGACTTACGCCCTCACACTCTCCCAGTGTCTCCCTTACACAATACACTGGCTAGCCACATGACTACCGGCCTGGAGATTGTGACACAAAAATATACCAATGAATAAGGGAATGACAGGGAAAATAGATGATAATTGAAGGTGGGTGGGGGAGGGGGGAAGGAGGGGACATTGACACATGTGAAGGAGTGATTGGAGGTATGGAGGGGAATTATCTCACTTAAACACCATTTTATTTTTTTTAAGTGCCACTGGGGTGTTTCAAATGTTTTTTTTTTTTAGGCCTAGGATCTTGAGAGTCTCCCCGCAGTCGCCCAGTAAAACCTCTTAAGAGTCTTCCCGTAGCTGCCGGGTTAAGGAAGCCATACTAGCGGTCGGAGAGTAGGTTATGGGAATATAAATGCTTAAGAAATTTAGAGATTAGAATAGTTTCAACACTTTAGAGATGCAAGAAATTAGAGAAATTCGACGCAAAGTTCCAGCAAGAAGGGAAGACAGAGGAGAGACACAGACGGAAAAGTTTGCATAGGCAGGGAGTCAGCACGGAAACACAGTTTTTGAGTACATCAGGAGGAGCACCGTCCGGTCTGTATGCCTTCTTAGTATTAAGCCCAGAGAGGGTGGAAATTACATCCTTGGAAAAAATTATGATGTTAGGCATAAGTAGGAGAGAAGGGGATGGAGAGGGAGGAATAGCACCGGAATCATTCTAAGTGGAGTTTTTAGCGAAAGTGTTAGCGAAGAGTTCAGCTATGTCAGAGGAAGAAATGACGGTAATGCCAGGGTTGAAAAGAGGAGGGAAAGACGAGGAAGAAAAATTGTTGGAGAGGTTTTTGGCTAGATGCCAGAAGGCTTGGGATGAGCTAGAGTTGAATAGTTCAGTGCATTTATTTTTGATGACAAAATGTTTGGCAAGTCGAAGAACAGATTTGGCATGATTCCGGGCAGAAAATTAGGAAATATGAGATTCTTGAACTTGAATGTGATGGTACCATTTGAATGCTTCCTCCTTATTGCGGACAACAGTAGAGCAAGCGTGAGTAAACCAAGATTTGTTTGCATTAGATTGAGAGAAAGAGAATGGAATGTATGCTTCCATGCCCGAGAGGATTACCTCGGTAATGCGTTTAGCACTCTCCGAGGGTCCCCGGCCACGGAAGCAAAAGTCATTCCATGGTAAATCAAAGAAGTACTGCCGTAGAAATCCCAGTTGGCAGCGCCAAAGTGCCATAAGCGCCACCGTACAGGGGCACATGTATTAAGTATTGTTCACATGTGTGGGGAGGATCCTCTCACACAGCACTTCTAGACAAAGTATATAACGAAAGCCTTCCGTCTCATTAACTCACAAATGTTCTGCAATTTCTCTCTCTTCGACGCAATGTTGCATAAATAACCATTTATTTATATGCTAAGCTCTACATTGAATTGAATATCATATTATACAGAGTTGCCTAAAGCTTTATATGTAAAGTTAATTGGTGGGTTGGTGAAAACAAATATGAAATTATATATTAAGCAGCCCGCTAGTACCCAAAATATATTAAGCAGCCCGCTAGTACCCAATTAAAAATTTTTTTACTATGAAAGTATACAAATTTTTACAGGTAAAACTATAATTGTTACTAACTTTATCAACAGTGGTATTAGTACTTAATTCAAAATCTTATACGGATAGGAATGCAATAATCCGACAGTTTATTAGGAACTTAGATGTTCATATAATAAACTAAAAAAACACAGGTAATATCCTTTAAGATTAGTGTTTCTTGGTCCGGACCAAAATAAGTTCAAATTAGAGGAGTCTGAATATTTTATGACTAGACTGCAAACATTTGTCCTTCAGAAGGATTAGTTTCCATGACAACATATCTGTACAATCGCTATTAACTTTGACCTAATTCGACTTCGGTTTCAAGTTTCACTAACCATGAACTCAATAGGAAAATGTCTGCATGGAGTATTGCAATATCTTACTCCTTATGTTATACATATATATGAGCAATCGATAGCATGCTATTGACGATGAATAATTGAAAATGATGCAGTTTCTTTAGAACAAAAAGAGTTTCCAAATGGCAGGTCTGATAACCTTTATTCCTCCCTTGCCAATTACCTGCATAGCCACACTACAGGAGTCTGTGGCACCGTCAGGAGGAATCGGACTTTCATGCCCGATCTACCACCCAGGCGGGGAAAGGGCTCCATAATCTACCGGCAGGCAAACAATGTCCTCATGTTATCCTGGATGGATAACCGGGATGTGAACGTCCTCACAACAGTCCACTGTCCCATCTTCCAAGACAGTAGACATCGTGACAGAGCAACAGGTGAAGTAATCAAGAAACCTTTGGCCATCTGTGATTACAATATAAACATGCGTCTGGTCACAAGTCTGATGCTGTCATCTCGTCAGTCGAGTGTGCGAGGAAGACGATGAGGTGTTATAAGAAGTTATACTTCCACCTCCTTGATATAACCCTGTACAACTGCCACATCCTCCACGCAACAATCACCGGCAAACAGGAAACTATGGAGAACTTCTGCATCGAGTTGTCCAGCGAGATGTTGAGGAAGAACACGACTGCCCCCCAAGCCCAGCAACCCCCCGCACATCCATAGCCAGCAGCAGAAGAGAGGCTTACAGAACGCCACTACCCAGGTGCCGCCCACACAGGGCAATCAAAGACCCCGCAGATGGTGTCATGTGTGCCGGAACATGACACAGAGGACCCCATCAAGAACAGAAACCAGGAACTGGTGCGAAGATTGTGAGGTTGCACTCTGCTTCCCGGATTGCTTCAGGGAGTATCACACCCTTGAAGATTTCTAAAAGAGTGTGTTCAAAGACTGGGATAAAAGACGCTATCAAAAGTGAAGTGTGTGTATAAAAAACAAGTGTATATATTATATATACAAAGTGCCGAACACAATATGTAAGTGATAGTGACACTCAAATCGATGTTATAACCCTGTGAACAATGACGATAAAAGTGAGATAGCATACGATAAAACGAGTATAAAATAAAATGTGAAAACCAATATTTCTAAGTCAAAAGTGCCTAAAACAATATGTAAAACTCTTATTATAACTATAAAACAAACAATAAAGTATACAATCAATGAACAGTGTGTGACAGCGGCATAGAATGAAAGGGAAAGTGAAGGGTGAGTGGAGTGACAGTCAGCTGGCTGTGTGTATGTTCGTGCGTTTGAGGCCAAGATGGCTGCTGAGCAAGGCAGCATGGCAGATGTATGATGCGTCCAGTTTTCGAGTGACGGTTATTTACACCACCCGAGCATGTGTGCCTTCATAGTTCATATATTAGCAACATGTATCACATAATGTCATTGTAAGTGAAGTTACGGTGTGATAAGTGCATAGATTCAAGTTTTATAAGTGCCGACGAATGGCAAGCCCCGCGCGCGTCCTGGTTACCATTGCGACCGGCGGCCGTCTGGGCCCCAAACGCACGAACATACACACAGCCAGCTGACTGTCACTCCACTCACCCTTCACTTTCCCTTTCATTCTATGCCTCTCTCACACACTGTTTATTGATTTTATACATTATTGTTTGTTTTATAGTTATAATAAGAGTTTTACATATTGTTTTAGGCACTTTTGACTTAGAAATATTGGTTTTCACATTGTATTTTGTACTCATTTTATCGTATTCTATCTCACTTTTATCGTCATTGTTCACAGGGTTATAAGTATTATATATTTACACTTATTGGTGTCCGTCACTGTTTTACGTATAATTGAGTGTCACTATCACTTACATATTGTGTTCGGCACTTTGTATGTATAATATTTACACTTGGTTTTTATAAAACACACTTCACTTTTGATGGCGTCTTCATTCGCAGTCTTTGAACACACTCTTATAGAAATGTTCAAGGGTGTGATACTCCCTGAAGTAGTCCAGGAAACACAGTGCAACCTCACAGTTTTTGCACCAGTTCCTGGTATCTGTTCTTGATGGGGGCCTCTGTGTCATGTTCCGGTACACATGACACTGTCTGCGGGGTCTTTGATTGCCCTGTGTGGGCGGCCCCCAGGTAGGGAAGTGGCGTTCTGTCAGCCAGGCAATCCCTTCTGCTGCTGGCTGTCGATGTGCGGGGGGTTGCTGGGCTTGGGAGCAGTCATGTTCTTCCTCAACATCTCCCTGGATAACTCAATGCAGAAGTTCTCCATAGTTTCCTGTTTGCCGGTGATTCTTACGTGGAGGATGTGGCAGTTGTACAGGGTTATATCAAGGAGGTGGAAGAATAACTTCTTATAACACCTCATCGTCTTCCTCGCACACTCGACTGACGAGATGACAGCATCAGACTTGTCGACCAGACGCAAGTTTATATTGTAATCACAGATGGCCAAAGGTTTCTTGATTACTTCACCTGTTGCTCTGTCACGACGTCTGCTGTCTTGGAAGATGGGACAGTGGACTGCGGTGAGGACGTTCACATCCCGGTTATCCATCCCGGACAACATGAGGACATTGTTAGCCTGCCGGTAGATTATGGAGCCCTTTTCCCGCCTGGGTGGTAGATCGAGCATGAAAGTCAGATTCCTCCTAACGGTGCCACAGACTCCTGTAGTGCGGCTATGCAGGTACTTGGCAAGGAAGGGGGTGGTGTACCAGTTGTCCAGGTACAGTATGTGGCCCCTGTCTAAGTAGTCCTGCATCATGGTGATCATGACGGGCCCAGAAATTCTGTAGGTCCTCAATTCCACCAATTCTGTCTTCCTGCCCATGTACAGAATGATGTCCTGGATATAACCGGTGCTCACACATCACGTATGTCGTAAAAATCATAACGATGTCGTTTGCTGGGCATCTACTGGCGGATGCTGATATTTGCCCTCCACAGCAGCAATAATCAGCTTATGATGGGGTTTGAAGGCAGCAGCAAATTTGATCTTGAGGTATTCGAAGATGGGTCTTATCCTTTCCATGCGGTCCTTCATAGCTCTGGGTTGATCCTGATTTCTGGTGTGGCTTGCCAGGCTGTCTATAAAGTGTAGGTTTCCCATGATGGCCGAGAATCTATTCCTACCCATTATTTGTCCAAAGATGGGGGTTCGGACTAGGGGATCCCAGGACCAGTACTTCTTGATTGAGGATTTCTTCGTTACCCCCATCAGGATGACAATGCCCAAGAATATGCACAATTTTGGGACAGCTAGTGTGTTCCATGACAGTCTGGCAGAGTATTTGTGCTGCTCTTTCCCAGCCATGAAATAGTAATTGTACCAGTTGGTCTGGTCGACAATCAAAGACATGAGGTTTGCAGTAAAAAATTGCAGGAATATGTCAAGTCTCGTGGTTTCGTTGCCTTGGTTTGGGAGCACAGGGCCGGCATTCCTGGCGCCCACAAAGCTGTAGTCGGTGGGCACAAAGTTCTCCCCATCCACCCAATTCCACACATCGCGTTGATCGGCAGCACCTTCGTTGCCAGAGTTGTCAGGAGAGGAGTCACCATCAAGGGCACCTGGGGCACCAGGGTGGCGGGAGGGCCTTGCCCTGCTTCTTGACCTCGACCTCGACGTAGACATTGATTGAGTTGTCGACCTGAAGCTTGATCTTGCACCACCAGGGTTGGGCGTTGTAAGAGATCACTTTTGATCCCCTTCAGCCACGGGCACGCCCACGTTGGCTGGTAGGGCGTTGTGCATGATCAGGGCATTGTGGCGACGCAGGCGGTGATGGTGTCTGAGGTAGTCCGGAGAAATCGTGTGTGTGAGAGGTCCCAGGCTGAGGTGAACCAGGTAGTGGGCCGGGGAGTGATGGTGGTGGTGGAGAGTATGGTGGTGGTGGTGGTGTCGGTTGACAAGGCGAAGAATGCGGTGAGTAATCCCCGGCTGATAAGGAGGGAAACAAGCGACGTGCGAGGTGGCATGGTGGAGATGATTCTAGGGCAGGCATTTCCTCATCTGTTTCTTCTTCTGAGGAAGTCAATGGCTGCACTGCTAAGATGGCTGCACCCCTGCGCAACCCAAAGAAGCTGATAGGGGTTATAGCTTTTAGGGGGGAGACAATGCGAGGTGGTGGTGAAGGCAGGCATGGGGGAGGACCGTGACGCACGTGCGGTATAACAACTTGACCCCTCTCCTCAGCTCGTCTCTTCTGACTCCTACGATGGCCTGGCGGAATATTGAGGAATGCCATGGGGTTTGGGTCATTTGCCTCCTCCTCCTCCTCCTCTTCCCCACTTGGTGGGGAGTCAACTATGACATGGGGAGCAGTGGGGGAGCGATACCCACTCTCCTCCCTTTCTTCTAACATAGCAAGGCGACGAGAGATGGGGACAATGGGTTTCTCCTGTTGCATCTCCTCTATCTCCACCACAGTTGGCTGATACTCGTCCCCTGAATCCTCATCTGCCGATCCAGTGTCACTATCAGGCACATCACTTTACTTAAGTATAGCCATTGCATCCTCAAGGCTAACACCCCTGCGTGGGTAAGGACGAGGTAAATCGGACATGATGTATCACTCGCGAGATCAACTAATCCCGCGGTTGGAGGTTGCCAAGTACCGCCAATGTTCGGCAACATCCTAAGGAATATCCCATACAAATCTCAAGCCTCTAGCTGCCATACGACAAAAGTAAATAAGGTGGTCGAAAGTCGTGGTGAGATAAGCGGGTACGCTGTTTTCCCCCTCCTCCCGCACATCCCCACATGCGCAGCTGGACTTGGGGGGTTGCCAAGTACTGCCACTGTTCGGCAACATCCTAAGAAATATCCCATACCAATCTCAAGCCTCTAGCTACCATACGACAACAGTAAATATGGTCGAAAATCGAGGTGAAGAAAGTGGGTAAACAGGCGCCACTCACCCGTGCGGCTGGACTTGAAGGTTGCCGAGTACCGCCACTGTTCGGCAACACCCTGAGGAATATCCCATACCATTTTCAAGCCTTTAGCTACCATATGATAAGCAAATTAGGTCGAAAGTGCGGACGCAGGTGCTGCATTGCTGGGGTTTAGCGTTACATACATTGCCGATGCATCACGTGCGTCTCTGGGGTCCTGTGGGTTAAGCGGGTTTGTGAAATAGATTTGCGTTAGAATAATTTAGTTTGAGCTGTAGTCAGGAATAAAGGTTATCAGACCTGCCATTTGGAAACTCTTTTTGTTCTAAGGAAACTGCATCATTTTCAATTATTCATCGTCAATAGGATGCTATCGATTGCTGCGCATATATATGTATAAAATAAGGAGTAAGATATTGAAATACTCCATGCAGACATTTTCCTATTGAGTTCATGGTTAGTGTAACTTGAAACCGAAGTCGAATTAAGTCAAAGTTAATAGCGATTGTACAGATAAGTTGTCATGGGAACTAATCCTTCTGAAGGACAAATGTTTGCAGTCTAGTCATAAAATATTCTGACTCTTCTAATTTGAACTTATTTTGGTCCGGACCAGGAAACACCAATCTTAAGGGATATTACCTGTGTTTTTTTAGTTTATTAAATGAACGTCTAAATTCCTGATAAACTGTCGGATTATTGCATTCCTATCCGTATAAGATTTTGAATTAAATACTAATACCACTGTTGATAAAGTTAGTAACAATTATAGTTTTACCTGTAAAAATATTTATACTTTCATAGTAAACGAATATTAATTGGGTACTAGCGGGCTGCTTAATATATAATTTCATATTTGTTTTCACCAACCCACCAATTAACTTTACAAATAAAGCTTTAGGCAACTCTGTATATGATATGATATTCAATGTAGAGCTTAGCATATAAATAAATGATTATACCCCCCAAAAAAATCTAAATTATATAGTTCACTGTCTAGTAAACATAAATTAGTTCACAAAGTATATGCGCTACCAAAATTCCATTAAAAATCCATTTAAACATCGATTAATTGCAGGTGCCAAGTGTGCTACATTGCTTAAAGTACATCATAGGTACTCACAGAAAATATAGTAAATACTTTATCTGGAAGAACACGGATTATTTAATTTTGGAGCTTAGATAATAATTTTGAAGAAGTACATACATTAAATAGTATAAATAGTGTACATTTTGAATACAGTTTCATTTCTCAACATTGAATATTAATTTACCGTTAAATGTAGTATACTGTATGAGGTTCTAGATCAAAATATTGAGTTTCGTTGCAACCGATATGATAAAAACGGTAATAATTACATTAATGGCAATACTTATCTAAAAACATGCATGCTGAACTTTGCATGTGTAGGTCATGTAAGTATTAATAGGAATACACTTTAAAAAGCAGTAAATTTATAACTATGATTTATGTCAAATTTGGCCCTTATGCATTTCAGTAAATGTTATGAATTCATATGGAGGGCAATGCAACTTCTTTGATAGCTGATAAATTTTGGTTTTATTTAGAATTTGATGTTATGCACAAACTGGTCAGCAAGAAAACCAATATATCGAATCCACAATCACTAGCTAATTCATTAAGCAATAATTGTAGATATTTGGATGATATGCTTATGTATACTACGTTTGAATTTCTGATTATAGGTAATTATATTTATCCAAATTCTATACCCCTCGCACATGGCAATAATGATAATACTTTAGAAAACTTCGTAGATTTAAATGTAGTTATCACCAATGAATAACCTTGCTTTGAATTGTATCTTAAAGTAGATGTTTATAATTTCAATGTCATAGGTTTTCCCTTTCCTAGTAGTATCTCCAAGGACAACATTGCTTATAATTTATTTTATTATCAGCTTGTTTTACATATATATATATATATATACACCGGTATATATACTCTATTCATATATATATATATATATAAATATATATATATATATATATATATATATATATATATATATATATATATACTGTATATATATATATTTACACGGAAGAGTGAGCCATCGCCGCTGCCCTGTCAGCCACATCGTTGCCTCGGATACCAGGATGAGCTTTGTATATATATACCGGTATATATATATATATATATATATATACTGTATATAATTATATATATATATATATATATATATACTGTATATATATATATATATATATAATTATATATATATATATATATATTAGAGATGGACCGAATATTCGCGGTTTTTCAATATTCGTATTCGTATTCGCATTTCCATTCATAGCTATTTGCAAATAAGCGAATATGTTCACGAAACCAATAGAATATATACAAAAATGTTATATATTAAATTTTAAAGTTAACACAAACGAATAAATAACAGTGTAGATGTGCGTTGGGGCCGCTAAAGTGGAATGAAGGAGGACTGAGCAGTGTTGCTACTTAACTGTATTTAATAGTACCAGATCAAACTAGTGAAAAGTACCAAATGATTCTATAGTGGAATCACTGCCCGGTAAACGAACGTGTGCTGGACCTGGATATTTGAACCGTCGCAATATTGCCATTTCAGATATATCCAATGTAATAGCATGTCATTAAAATATATTCCATCATATGTCTTCACTGATTTCGTATTTAGTACCAGATATGGACTATTTTATTGGAAAATGTATAAAATGTACTTGAGAGAGTCAAATGTACCAAATCTGGTACTTTAGTACCAACAAAGCGGCACACTGGGACTGAGGACTGGAAACATAGAAAATTGAATGGATTTAATTTTGATTATTCAATTTTCTATGGCTGAACTCCTACAATATATTAAACAATAATTCATACAGTTTATTTATGATATTTAAGAAATTGCACATTCACATCGTCATTACTTTCTGGTAATTATTTTTTTTAGTAATTTAATTAACGTTTGTTGGTGACATACAAATAATAATCAGTTCTTGAAGGATGAAATAAGGATTGAAATATTCGCTATTCGTATTCGTATTCGGGAATTTTACAAAACAAAAATCGTATTCGTATTCGTATTCGCAAATAGTGAAAATTTATATTCGTTCCATCTCTAATTATATATATATATATATATATTCTGACATACGGAGCCCTGTATGTTAATTTAAGAGTTAGAATTAGAGTTGAAGGAGCCAAACTACCCAAGTGGTGAAGCAGACTAGCGAGCGAGTGGGCAAACCATCTCGCCCCATACCAGCTCGCCCCATACCTCGATGACCGATGCTATGACGTATGATCGACGCCAGGAGCTGTGAGTGGACGACACACCTGTTATGTGATTCGAGGAGCTATGATTGGAGCGCGCACCATCACTCGCCTCCTGATTCGTTCCTACACCATCATTGTTTGGTATATAAGACCCGAGTTGTGGGCATTCAAATCAGTCTCATTTGGAGTTGGGGAAGGTGAACTTGCAGCTGGAGGAAGACGGGGTGAAGTATTATAATGGGATTGTGACTGTCAGTCAGATTATATAAATGTGTGTTAAGTGTGTTCGGTGTAAACACTTATGTTATGTTGGTTAGTGAGATATGTGATTGGGAATTAACGTGATGTGTTTAATGTGTGTAATGTGTTTAACTATTTAATTGGGAATTAACGTGAACACTACTATTATGTGTTTAACGATTTAATTGGGAATTAACGTGAACGCTACTATTATGTGTTTAACTATTTGATTGGGAATTAACGTTAACGCTATTATTATGTACTTAACTATTTTAGTTGACTAACTTGTGGACTAAAGCAACTCTTTAAGTAATTGGGTTATGATGAAAGTAATACTATTGTTTTATATTAATACTTACGAGTTCTTTCATTTTCTTTGAATTAAGCTTACATTGCTTAATGGTGCTTAGTACGGTGATGCTATTGTCTCGTATTAGTAATATCGCCTTAGACTAACATGGCTGTGTTAATATTACTTCTAGTGATTTCCTAAGCTGAAGAAAATTCTTTTGCTTCAAAATATTATATTTTGCTTTTCATATTATTTGAGTGAGACCTGAATCGAATCTATGAAACGATCCTGTAACTTTATTTACTCATAATCAAACCTCAATGTTACGTGGTTAAGAAATAAATTTAACTAATTATTAAATCTATATCTAACTTTTTATGTGACTTTGATATTACTCCTGATGATAATAATAATATAATACTATTAACGTAAGACAAGAACCAAGAATAATTACATTAAATATAAATAAAAGGACATAAGAAAACTATATCTATTCATTTCAAGGAGGGTAAGAGACAGAAATATTCTTACTTTAATATTTATCTTTCAAGACTTTTTATAAAATTAATAGTCCTTCTTTAGCTATAACTTATTCGGTTCATAACCATAGCCTACTAAGCTTCGGTTAAATAATAATTCTTTATAAATACTACATGACTTTAATTAGTTTCAGTATTTTTCATAAGTAAAGAGTATCAGTCAATAAAGGATACCAAGTCCTAAGATCCAAAAGGAAAGGAAGCAACAACAGGAAATTATTTTATTAGATTTTACTTTTGTTTTGCCTTCAGCTGACTGATACCTTAATATATATCTCTGTGCTATCTAGATTCATCAAGTTAACCACTTGAGGATCAAGATACGTAACAATATATATATATATATATATAAAACGTAACACAATCAAAATCAACGCTGGAGCCATTTTGAGTCAAGTGATTATTTATTAACTTAAGCCAATACTATATAGAATTATCATCTATTTTATAATTAAAGAACTGTGACCACTTTGAGCAAGTGTTATTATTTTAGTAAAAAATGTAGCATAATATTGCCGATAATATCATTAATATGATAATTGCAAGTAAAAATCCAAAATATACAGTCGATATAGGGTCGTTCATTGTCAATAATACACAAATATGTATCCAATATTTGTTATGGATTTATATGATAAATACACATTGAGATAGTTGCTAAAAATACATTATGTATACTACTAGGGGCATAGTCTAAGACATAATAGAGCTAGTGCAATTAAATTATTTGGAAAATAATAGGAACATCATGGCAGAACTCTTTATTATAAACGTTACCCGACCCCACCTGCACAGTCACATAAGCCGTTTCTAAATTTACCTTTTATCAATCCTTCATTCGATCAAAGCCTCACATGACCCCACCTGCACAGTATTGTATGTATGTATGTAGGTTTGTATACGTAAGTATGTATGTATATGTGCATGTGCGTATATATTCTATAAATAATTAGCAACGCACTTGTATGTGTGTTCAAAAATTAGGAGTAATTGAAGGAGTAATCCCTTCATCCAATCAAAAGGCGGGATTATCTCAGGTGTGTCACAGAGATTTGCCCTATACTTGTTGTCTCTGTGAGCACCTTGGCACTTCTGAGCCTTCAATCAATGACAGACCGCCTACGGCGCTCCAAAACACTCGCCTCATATCATCTCCCAGACGCCCGGTTAATAACTTGCCCTCATTTTGTTCTCTTATATTCTATCCCGGTAATAAACGTTTTAATACATTAGTGCCACCCTATTACTCTTGCCAGCCACTAAAGAATGTCACAAAGAAACTTCCAGGAAGATATTACGAAGATGAAATCAGCCAGGTGAGGGAGTTTTCTGCTCAAAGTGCCCGGGCCGACATAGCCCAGCCCAGATGTGCGGCTCAGCCAATCACCGAGCCGCGTTGCGCGCGGGAGAGGTATAAAGCAAGGTGGTTGGGGCCACAGCAGGTAGACCGAGAGGGTCACTCGCCCAGGACACATTGGCACTCTCTAAGCAGAAATGCTTCACTTGTCCACCTTGGCACCCATAGGGAAGAAAACACCCAGATTGTTCCTGATCTCCAGCACCCAACCCTTATTGAATACAAAACGAGCCGGGACCAGTTATACCGGCCACCCTTGACACAAATACTCCTGCAGTATTCAGACGCCTGCCGACACATCGCTAGCTTGCACACAATTAGCCAAGTAATACGAGACTGTAACCAGGTGGTGGATTGTAGTGAGCGAATGGACCAGCATTGCTTAATATGAGAAAAATTATAATATATCAAATAACATCATCCTATATTTGTTGCTGAAATATGAATATATATATATATATTATATATATAATATATATATATATATATATATATAGATATATATATATATTTATATAGATATATATATATATATATATATATATATATATATATATATATATATATATATATATGTATATATATACCGGTATATATATATATATATATTTAATATTATATATATATCTGGAAGGCGAATATATATTGGAGTCCTGCGTTGCACTCAACATGGTTGACACAAAGTTCAAGAAAAGACAGAGTCGCCTGATCACATATAACTCTGGGTGTCTTCAGTAGCCAGATAGATTACTTCTTGGTTAACAGGAAAGACTGGAAACTAGTTCGAGATGTAAAGGTCATCCCGAGAGAAGAATGTATCCCCCAGCATAAGCTACTTGTGTGCGACATGAGCTTATACAGAGATCCTAAGCGCAAGAAGGTATACATACCCAAAAGGAAAGAGTGACTGCTGAAGAACAAGGAAGTTAGGGATAGGTTTCATAGTGAACTGGAGGAAATGAATAGAAATAAGGAAGCTAGGCCTAACGATGTAAATCGTCAATGGAACTTTCTTAAGCATAGCCTTATCGCTGCCACTGACAAAGTCTGTGGGAAAACAAAGTGTCACCCCAGGAATAAGACCTCCTGGTGGTGGAACGATGAGGTAGAACATGCTGTAAAAGAGAAAAAAAGATGCTTCAATGCGTGGAAGAAAGGAGGCAGCAAGGAGGAATACCAGGCAGCTAAACGAACTGCCAAAAGAGTTATTTACAATGCTAAAAATCGCATTAAGGACCTGGTCCTCGAACAAGTGTGTAACACTGACAATCCCAATGGGATCTTCAACCTAGTTAGGCGAGTTAAAAATGACAGTAGGGATATTATAGGTGAACAGTGTGTTAGAAACGATAATGGGAAGATTGTGTATGTTGAAAATGAAATCAGAGAAGCATGGAAGGCACACTATGCACGATTGCTAAATGTAGAGTTTGAATGGGATAAGGAACAGCTTAGTATCGAAAAACCAATATCTGGGCCCCCTCCTTTGATAGCACCAGCTGTAGTGAGCGACGCAATCAATAAAATGAAGGACGGAAAAGCTCCAGGTTGCTCTGACATTGTCGCTGAGATGATAAAAGCCTCAGGGGAGACTGGTGTAAACTTAGTCACTGAGTTGATAAACACCATTATTAAAGATGAGAAAATCCCAGAGAATTGGCTCAAAAGTGTAATAGTAAATATATACAAAGGAAAAGGGGATGCGCTTGATAAAGGAAATTATAGAGGCCTGAAAAAGCTTGACCAGATCATGAATGTCTGTGAGAGAGTCCTTGAGGGTTTGATCAGGCAAAGCATGTCTATTGATGATATGCAGTTTGGTTTTATGCCAGGACGGGGTACAACCGATGCTATCTTCATAGTCAGGAAGATACAGGAAAGATACTTACTAAAAGGCAGGGATGTTTACTTTGTATTTGTAGACCTGGAGAAGGCCTTTGATAGGGTGCCTAGAGATGTTGTGCAGTGGGCTATGAGGAAACTTGGTGTGGAAGAGTGGCTGGTGCGTGTGATAATGAAGATGTATGAGGATTCGCGAAGTGCGGTGAGGGTGAAGGGTGTATGAGTGATGAGTTCGCAGTCCGTGTTGGAGTCCATCAGGGTTCAGTGCTAAGCCCCCTCCTCTTTATTATGGTTTTGGAGGCACTGTCTAGAGTTTTTAGAGGCGGACTCCCGTTGGAACTGTTTTATGCAGACGATTTAATCCTAATAGCTGACAGTATGCAAGATGCTGAGGCCAAATTCAGAGAGTGGAGAGAGGGCATGGCGAGCAAGAGTTTAAGAGTCAATATTAACAAAACCAAGGTTATGCATTGTAGATTGAGACGAGGCAATGTGGAAAAGAGCGGTGCATACCCATGTGCAGTGTGTGGAAAGGGAGTGGGCGTTAACTCAATTCAATGTAGCATCTGTCTATGTTGGGTACACCATGGGAGTAAGCGCTGGAGTAGAATAAAGGGACCCCTGCCGAAGGATAAGTCAGAAATAGAGAAATTTGAGTGCGTAGTGTGCAAAGGCGAGCTTGCGTTAAGTGATGATCCTGTGGCTGTGAATTTTGGAAATGAGTCTTTGGAGCTGGTGAACAAGTTTTGTTACCTAGGAGATACCATCTCTGCCGGTGGTGGGGCCGAGGCTGCCACTGTTGCTAGAATTAGGTGTGGCTGGGGGAAGTTCAGAGAACTGATGCCAATCCTGACCATGAAAAGGATGCCTCTCCCCCTGAAGGGAAAGGTGTATGCCTCATGTGTTAGAAGTGCAATGACGTATGCCTAAGAAACATGGGCCGTTAAAGTAGAGGATGTCAACAGAATGGAGCGTAATGAGATGGGAATGGTGAGATGGATGTGTGGGGCCAGGCTACAGGATAGAATAACAAATGTTGAGCTGAGGAGACGTTTAGGTATAAAGAGTATTAGCGAGGTGATGCGTACAAGTAGACTGGGATGGTATGGACATGTGGAGAGAATGGATGAAAAAAATTGGGTGAATAAATGCAGGTCTGTGATTGTGGAGGGAGTTACACCAAGGGGTGGACCGAGGAAGACCTGGGATCGGACTATACGCGCCGATCTCAAATCCAAGAACTTGACAAGTGAAGCAGCCCTTAACAGGGTTGCCTGGAACGCCGCCTTTAGGACAAGAGACTGAAACTGCACGTATGTGTGAAACACTCAGTCTTAAAATGTTGTGTATGTATGTATATATATATATATTCTTAATATGTATTTATTTATTTATGTTGTGGAGAAATATCTGGAGAAACAACAAAAGGTGTATGTTGCCTTTATGGATTTGGAGAAGGCCTATGACAGAGTGGATAGAGTACAAAGGAGTACAAAGGAAATCAAGCAACAACAGATCTGGTGACCCTTCTAGGCTGCTTTTCCTCCAAAACACTGAGGATCAATTTTCCAAACAGTAGTTTAGAGTGGGTAAGGGAACATTGGAAAGGGAACTACTGCCCTGGAACTAATGTCCGTGGCAGGATTAGGAAGTTAGTAGGGGACAGAGGGGTTAGTAACTGAGGGGGGGGATAAAGTAAAGTTATTCATTTACAAACGCAGTCAGTCGCGGGTTTGATGCAAGATATTAGTCTAGGCGAAGTTTAAATGAATCAACGGTGCTGCAGTCTACAACGTCTCGGGGAAGCCCATTCCACAAGTTGACAACTCGATTGAAGAAAAAATTCTTAGATTCGTGCGAGTTAAAAGATTTACCGATAATTTTGCAACAGTTTCCCCGCGTGTAATTAGATTGGTCGATAGTGAAGTACTTACTACAGTTAATATTGTCGATGCCTTTGATGATTTTGAACACTTGAATTAAGTCGCCTCTTAATCTGCACTGGGTTAAAGGAAATAGATTTAATTCTCTAAGACGCTCCTCGTGTGATTTTTTCTTTAGCCTAGGTATCATTTTGGTAACTCTATGTTGAACTCGTTCTAGCTTGTCTATATCTTTTTGGTAATAAGGGCACCAGGATTGAACGCAGTATTCCAGAAGAGGGCGGACTAAGGAATTGTAAAGGGTTAGGATAGCTTATTTGGATTTATGCTCAAATGACCTGCCTATAAAGCCAATTATTTTGTTTGCTTTCTTAACAACTTCTGAACATTGTTGACTCGGTTTTAGGTTACTCGATATTGTTACTCCCAGATCGGTTTCTCTGTTTACATTCTTAAGCTGAGTGCCATTCATCGATTAGTTTGCTTTCTCATTTTGGTATCCGATATGTAGTACTTTACATTTTTCCGCATTGAAACTCATTTGCCAAATTTGGGCCCAACGTGGCAACTTATCTAGATTGTGTTGCATATCGTCAACTTGTTCTTTTGAGAGTACACTATTTGCAATTTTTGTATCGTCAGAAAATTTTGAGATTGTACAGGTGAGACCCTCATCTATGTCATAGATGTAAATTAGAAAGATAATTGGTCCTAGTACCGATCCCTGGGGTACCCCGCTACTTACATTGGTCCATTTAGATGCCTTACCGTTTATGACTACTCTTTGCTTTCTGTCACGGAGCCAATTTTCTATCTATTTCAACACACCGTCTTGTATTCCATGCGCTTTTAGTTTTAGTAGTAAATGTTTGTGGGGAACTTTGTCAAAGGCCTTTTGAAAATCAAGGTATATAATATCTACAGCTTTACTCTAATCATAGAGTTTGAGGATATCGTGGAAAAAGTCTAAGAGGTTTGGTAAACAGGAACGTTTGCTACAAAAGCCGTGTTGAGTATCTTTAAGTATGTTATTTTCCTCTAAGTGATTTACGAGTCTGTCTCTTATGAGCGTTTCTAGCAATTTACATACAACTGAGGTTAAGCTAATTGGACGATAGTTACTGGGTAGGGATTTGATGCCTTTTTTAGAAATCGGTGTTGCGTTAGCTAGCTTCCACTGATCAGGCATAGTTCCAGACTGCAAGGATTTATTGAATAGCAATATCAGTGGTTTAGAGAGCTCATCCTTAGCTTCCTTTAGAACTCTAGGTGAGATTGTATCAGGTCCGGGCATTTTATTTACCTTTAGTTTATCTAAACATTTCAATACTTCTCTCTCTGTAATGGTGATATTGCTTAAAACATCAGAATTATCTATCTGAATCGGCGATGCTGTAGGGATATCAATGAGGTCTTCTGTTGTAAAAACTGATGCAAAGAAGGTATTGAGGGCATTACTCATTTGTACTTCGTCTTTGGTATATTCTCCATTTTCATCGACTAACGGTCCTACAGTTGAAGTACCTACTCTCTTCTTTCTGATATAACTATAGAATTTTTTTTGTTTATTACTTTGATTCGCAACAGGTAACTCCATTTTGTTTTTACTTTGCTTAATTAACCTTTTGGCTTTGCGTCGTAGTTCTACAAATTTCACTCGTTCTTCGTCATTTTGTCAGGATTTTAATCTATAATTTGCAAACTTTTTAGCAAGCAGACAGTTTGAAATATCTTTATTCCACCATTTGGGCTTATCATTATGGCCTGTACGCCGTATTGTCGATGGTATGCAGTCTTGCACTGCTTTTAGGTAAGTGTTTACGAATGATTCCCATGATGTATTTATGTCGTTATTGTTAATTAAAAAGCTCCAGTCAGTTTCTTTAACCCTCCTGGCCCGGGCAGGCTCTCCAAAGGACGGAGCTCATATCCGGGCGATCTGGCCGAATATTAACAAAAGTAAACTAAGGTTAATCTCGCTTAATATATTACCTACATTAATCAAACATATATAGAAATGAGCGCCTTACCTTGCTGCGTAGAATGGCGTTCAGTAGAGCTCTCTAGCTCTACTGGTTCCGGAGTGATGGCGATGGAAGTGGAGGTAACTTTTTCCGCGTATTTACCTCAGCGCGTCCGAACACTCAACCGCGGCCCCGGCTACGACGCCCAGTTGCACTCGTCGCTCCACCCGCAATTATGCCGGGAAGCGATTTGATAGTGTTTTATTGGTTATTCTGTCATTTATTATAGTTATTATCTTATTTTCACTCAATAAAGTTATTTATATGAACTTATTTGTGTCTCTGTCATTTATTATAGTTATTATCTTATTTTCACTCAATAAAGTTATTTATATGAACTTATTTGTGTCTCTGTCACTTATTACTTCGTTTTATTATTATTATTATGATTATTAGTGTCACTTTCACTGGACTTTGATAATTGGTAGTGTCATTTCCCCTTTTATGTATTGTTAGGTAAGCTAATAATATATATAGTGTCACTGTCACTTGTTCATATTGTTATGAAGGCACTTATTATTACTTATGTGTGTCTCTTTCAATTATACATAGTTTTATTATTATTATACTGTCACTTTGACTGGCCTAGGCTTATTGAGTGTCATTTTCACTTATTTATTGTTAGAAATATATATTTTAGTGTCACTTTCACTTGTTCATATTGTTATTGAAGGCACTTATTATTATTTATGTGTCCTTTTCACTTATACTTAGTTATATTATTATTCTCAGCCTACATTTGAGTGTCACTTTCACTGTTGTCACTTCCACTTCAAAAGTTTGTTAGAGTGTGGAAGTCGTTGAAGCAGGTGCCAGCACACAGTCCAACTTGACACTCGAGGCATTCCCAAGTGGTTTTTGTGGGTTTGTGGGGTCTGCGAGTTGTGTGGCTGCACCTCTTCTGACTCCTAACGTTACTACCTGGTGCTTTGAAAGGAAGGGCGTTGAGCTGGTGCTTCCTGAAAAATTCAGCACACCCCATTCTGTCCAGCTGGCCTGGTCCTTGTAGTGGCCTCCCTGGTGTAGCCGCATGTTTAGCCAGGAGCTCAAGTAGCACCTGCTTGTGGAACTTCCGCAGGGACTTGTACTTCTTGGCTCCTGGAGTCCTCAGACGGTAGATGTTGTAGGCATTGAGGACCGACATATCTACCGTATGCAGGATAAACTTCTTCTACCACCTGCACGATGTTCGCAGGCAGTCGATGAAGCCCATCTGCATGTCGGACTTGTCAACGAGGCGCATGTTGAGGTTATAATCCAGGACAGCAGCTGGTATTTGGACGGGGTTCTTGGTTCTTCGGTCCACCTTCCCTGTGGCGACCATCTGGGACTTGTGGCATGTGGTACAAAGGAGTACAAAGGAAATCAAGCAACAACATATCTAGTGACCCTTCTAGGTTGCTTGTCCTCCAAAACACTGAGGATCAAGTGTCCAAACAGTGGTTTAGAGTGGGTAAGGGAACATTGGAAAGGGAATTACTGCCCTGGAACTAATGTCCGTGGCAGGATTAGGAAGTTAGTAGAGGACAGATGGGTTAGTAACTGAGGGGGGGATAAAATAAAGTTATTCATTTACAAACGCAGTCAGTCGCGGGTTTGATGCGAGATATTTGTCTAAGCGGAGTTTAAATGAATCAACGGTGATGCAGTCTATAACGTTTCGGGGAAGCCCATTCCACAAGTTGACAACTCGATTGAAGAAGAAATTCTTAGATTCGTGTGAGTTAACCAATAATTTTGCAACCGTTTCCCCGTGTGTAATTAGATTGGTCGATAGTGAAGTACTTACTACAGTTCATATTGTCGATGCCTTTGATGATTTTGAACACTTGAATTAAGTCACCTCTTAATCTGCGCTGGGTTAAAGGAAATAGATTTAATTCTCTAAGATGCTCTTCGTATGGTTTGTTCTTTAGGCTAGGTATCATTTTGGTAACTCTACGTTGAACTCGTTCTAGCTTGTTTATATCTTTTTGGTAATAAGGGCACCAGGATTGAACGCAGTATTCCAGAAGAGGGCGGACTAAGGAATTGTAAAGGGTTAGGATAACTTCTTTGGATTTATGCTCAAATGACCTGCCTATAAAGCCAATTATTTTGTTTGCCTTCTTAACAACTTCTGAACATTGTTGACTCGGTTTTAGGTTACTCGATATTGTTACTCCCAGATCGGTTTCTCTGTTTACATTCTTAAGCTGAGTGCCATTCATCGAATAGTTTGCTTTCTCATTTAGGTATCCGATATGTAGTACTTTACATTTATCCGCATTGAAACTCATTTGCCAAATTTGGGCCCAACATGACAATTTATCTAGATTGTGTTGCATATTGTCAACTTGTTCTTTAGAGAGTACGCTACTTGCAATTTTTGTATCGTCAGCAAATTTTGAGATTGTATAGGTGAGACCCTCATCTATGTCATTGATGTAAATTAGAAAGAGAATTGGTCCTAGTACCGATCCCTGGGGTACCCCGCTACTTACATTGGTCCATTTAGATGCCTTACCGTTTACGACTACTCTTTGCTTTCTGTCGCTGAGCCAATTTTCTATCCATTTCCACACACCGTCTTGTATTCCATGCGCTTTTAGTTTTAGCAGTAAACGTTTGTGGGGAACTTTGTCAAAGGCCTTTTGAAAATCAAGGTATATAATATCTACAGCTTTACTCTCATCGTAGAGGTTGAGGATATCGTGGAAGAAGCCTAAGAGGTTTGTTAAACAAGAACGTTTTTTACGAAAGCCGTGTTGAGTATCTTTAAGTATGTTATTTTCCTCTAAATGATTTACGAGTCTGTCTCGTATGACCGTTTCTAGCATTTTACATACAACTGAGGTTAAGCTAATTGGACGATAGTTACTGGGTAGGGATTTGCTGCCTTTTTTTAATATCGATGTTACGTTGGCTAGCTTCCACTGATCGGGCAGAATTCCAGACTGCAAGGATTTATTGAATAGTAATGTCAGTGGTTTGGAGAGCTCATCCTTAGCTTCCTTTAGAACTCTAGGCGAGATTGAATCAGGTCCAGGCGTTTTATTTACCTTGAGTTTATCTAAACAATTCAATACTTCTCTCTCTGTAACGGTGATATTGCTTAGAACATCTGAATTATCAATCTGAATCGGCAATGGTGTAGGGATATCACTGAGGTCTTCTGTTGTAAAAACTGATGCAAAGAAGGTATTGAGGGCATTACTCATTTGAACTTCGTCTTTGGTGTATTCTCCATTTTCATCGACTAACGGTCCAACAGTTGAAGGAACTACTTTTTTCTTTCTGATATAGCTATAGAATTCTTTCGGGTTTGTTTTACTTTGATTCGCAATATGTAACTCTAAGGTCTTTTTACTTTGCTTAACCTCTCCGCGGCGCACAGGGGGTTTTCTACAGGGTAAGACTGTGCGCACCTATGATGATTTTGGGACCTCTTGCCAATTTCGACAAATAGTACATCATCGTGTAGGGAATGTTTGCGTGCATCGGCCCATATATATTTGACCCCCCAAAAAATGTCTGGGGGGGGTAGGGGAACGGTCCGTAGTTGAAAAATGTGGAGCGAATGGCACCGCGCGGCTAGATTGTCATCGAGCGGCGAGATTTCCCGGCCGAATTTTCACGCGCCCAGGGGATAGGAGGAGGGGGTGGGTTACCGCGTATTATCACGTATATCTCCTTTTTGGAGCCCTTTTAGGCTATTTAGAGTATGTATACGTGTGTAGGCTACCCATATAACAATGAATATGCCTCATAGTGACCAAAAATTGCAATATATAAGGGAATTATAAGATAATTTGTAGGCGGGAATGAAGATGTGTTGGAGGTTTGGCGGCAATTTATGAGCTGAGAGTGTGGTTTACGCCATACATATCACGTATATCTTGTACGTAGAGCACTGTCATGCTATAATACAGACTTGTACGTATGTATACATGCCATATATCAAAATATATACCTCATATAGACCAATTCATGCGATATTTACGCACATTATCAATGAGTTTCTATGCGTGAACCAAGGTGTGAGTGAGTTGTGCTGGGAATGAAAGGGGGAGAGGGTGTGTTACGCCATAAATATCATGTAAATCTTGTATTTAGAGCACTGTCATGCTATAATAAAGACGTGTACATATGTAGGCGTCCCATATAACAAGGAATATACAGCATATAGCCCAATTGATGCGATATTTACGCAAATTGTGAATGTGTTTCTATGCGTGAACCAAGGTGTGACTGAGTTGTGCTGGGAATGAAAGGGGGAGAGGGTGTGTTACGCCATAAATATCACGTAAATCTTGTATTTAGAGCACTGTCATGCTATAATAAAGACGTGTACATATGTAGGCGTCCCATATAACAAGGAATATACCGCATATAGCCCAATTGATGCGATATTTACGCAAATTGTGAATGTGTTTCTAGCAGACGGAAGCCTGAAAGGGTGGGTTGGGGGTGGGTGGGTGGGAGAGAGGCATGCAGGAGTGCAGTGAGTGAGTGAGTGAGTCGTGGAGAGATGGAAGTCAGGCAGATCTCTAGATAGATAACCAGCTTTGTGATAATTGTGGAGGCGCCCCAGGCGTATTGATGTCTTGGTATTTTGAACCTTATGTCTACCAGATGGCTGGTGTTCGTTGCCATCAACAGGTCTACAATAACATGAGTCAGGAATGGAGAGAGAGAGAGAGAAACTGAGACATGCGTATGTCGTACGTATAAATGGACTTCAGAATTGCATTTTTATGCAAGCAGACATTGCATTTTAGACACATGTGAAGTACCACAGAAACATGTAGGCCATTGACTGTAAATAAAGTACTATATTATAGACCACCAGCGAAGGTGCTGAGTCAACACAGGCAGATTGCCTTTTGTGATAGAGAGCTAAATATAGACTGGTGTCTCCTTACACTTGCGAAAGGGTAGATTGCCACCAGAGAAACGTTTACTTATTTATTTCGAAGTAATATGCAATCTAAATGTATATTCGAGACCTACTGCAATTATTTGTATGACAGTCATGACTATGTATAATCCAATATACGCGCGTAGGCGAGACATAAGAAAGCTGGTTGAGCAATTTTCGACACCCACACAGTTATTATTTTTTTTATTTACAATATTATACAATACAAATGTATTTGTGAAGAGTATTTTATCCATTATTGTATTTATACCAATTTTGTTCCCAGACAGAGCTGCTGTTGCTGGTGTAGCTGGGGAATAAAGGAGCGGCAAGGGTCACCTCGTGACCGCTTGACCGTGTGAAAATGAGTGGAGTCGCACTGAGAGGGGCAATTTTGCTGAGTGTTTGGGCAATTTTTGACAGAATAAAGTTATATAATTACTAATTCTTGACAGAGACAAACTTTTATAAACCTTGGCATGATATAATTGATAATCCCATCAATTTACAAACGTAAATTGGTGGGATAATTCCTTTTTTTTGGTATATTGTCCTTTCGATTGTAGACACAAAGTTTTGAGTGATATTTGGTATGAGCTCCTGTGGCATGGTTGGTAAGGTCGCGGACTGGAAAACTCAAAGTGTCGTAGGGTAGTGGGATCGAATCCAGGAGGGGGTTATGGGGAAGGTTTTATATTGTCTAGAACATTTTTGATAAATTTTTTTTTTTACAAGATCATGCCATTGTATTCAAACAATATGAAATATTCATAGAATATATCATATTGTAAGAATACAATGACATGACCTTGTTTTGTTTTTGTTTTTGTTTTTTTTATTGTTTTATTTTATTATCTTAGTAGGTTTGACAGGATTTATTGAAACATATTTATTTTTGTACAATTCATGTGAGATAAGAAAATAATTATATACACATTACTTTGGCTAATAACAAACATATATATTGATATACTAAAAAAATAAGGCATATTACATGTAAATCTTTGAAACTTATAAACTAAATAATGAAACATACAATTATATAATGTAAAAGCTATATCACAGGGACATCTTTGGAACTTATACATTATATAATATATATGTTACATTATGAGGTAGCGTGATCAATTAGGTCAGGTCAGGTAAGGTAGGTCGCGAGTCCAGGGCAGGGCAGGGCAGGGCAGGGGGCGAGTCCAGGGCAGGGCACGGGGCGAGTCCAGGGCAGGGCATGGCAGGGGGCGACACTCAGTAGTTCTTGAAGGTGTGGTAGTCCCTGAAGCAGTCACCCAGGCAGAGTGGAACTTTGCACTCGGCGCACATTGAGGTGACTCTTTTCGTGACATGGGGTTTCCTGACACTGGAGCTGCAGACGGTGCACTGCGCCTGCCTGTGACGAGTGCCAAGCATCTCAGTGTTGATGGGGTAGTGTCTTTCGACACCCAGCTGGATGCGGTCAGGAACGTGATCCCCACGCCATGCCGTACGTCTGTGAGTGGTGGTGCCATACTTCTCCAGGAGTTGGTAGGAGACGTTGTAGACGAACTCCCGGAATTTCAGTTTCTGGTTTGGGGCCATATCCTTTTTCACCAACCACAAGTTGTAGGCGTTCAGCATCGTTATATCAACAAGGTGGAGGAAGAGCTTGTGATACCACTTCACAGTCTTCCTCAGACACTCAACGCCTGACAGCTGACAGTCAGACTTGTCCACCAGGCGCATGTTTTTAGTGTAGTCCACTACCATGTCGGGCTTGTAGATTGTCTTCCTGGTTCGGTAGTGGATTTTGCCAGAATCCACCTGGGCACCTGTGTGGACGGTGGAAAGCAGGTGGACGTCTCGCTTATCCTTCCACTTCAGGGCTATCAGTTTCCCACACTTCTCGAGCTGCTTGTATTTCTGCCCCTTTCGTCGCCTTTTTCGCACATGCCTCTCGCGGTGTTCCTGGGCCAGGTCGTCTTCTGAAGGTGTGTCACTGGAGGAGGCATCTGTGAGAGGAATGACATCACCTGTGAACTTTGGCATAAACTTTCTTGTCTTTCTGACAGTCCCACATGACCCTGTTTGGTTGTCATAAAGAAACTGGCAGAGAGCAGGAGAAGTATACCAGTTGTCAGTGTAGATGATGTGGCCTTTGCCCAGGTAAGGTGCCAACATTTTCCTGACGATGGCACCTGACATGCCCATAGGGTCATTAGCAGCGGCTTTCGGTATGTCAATGTCAGTGCCTGTGTACACGATCATGTCAAGCACTATTCCAGTTTCGCAGTCACACAAAACGAAGAGCTTGATTCCGAACCTATGCCTTTTCAAGGGGATATACTGCTTGAAAAGAAGACGTCCTTTGAAGAGCACGAGCGACTCATCAATCACCAAATTGAGGAAGGGGTAAAAGTATTTCCTATACCTCTCCAACAACATGGTGAACACATCCCGAACTTTCCATATCCTGTCAATCCTGTTAGGATTTTCGTTGTCTGCAAAGTGCATAAATCTTAGCAGCAACAAAAATCTGTCACGAGTCATGAACTTATTGAAAGTTGGGGTGGCGATGAGAGGGTCGTGCTTCCAATAGTGTTGCAACACATGCTTCTTGATCAGAGGCATGAGGAACAACAAGGCAAAGAACGTCATAAATTCTTCCACAGTCGTATCCACCCAGCCTCGTATTCTCGCTTTTGGAGAAAGGACGTCCAATCTGCCAAACACCCACCTGTAGTAGGCGTTTGTTTGGGCAACGATGTACGTCATTACCTCCATATCGAAAAAAGCGAGGAAGAAGTCGCTTTCGTTCGCTTGATCATCACAGGGCCAGTCGTCAGTTGTTCCTGACGTCCCAGGATTGAACGGGGGCACGTCAGGTACAAAATTGACCCCGTCAGACCAATCGAACGAAGGCAGCTGAGGGATCGGAATGTCGTCTGCGTCTGCTTCATCGTCTGAAATATCGCTTCCATGGTCGCGATACAGCACTTCATCATCATTACCCTCCTCTTCACTTGACAGACGATGCCCTTCCTCATTTTCGTCACCGACGTCGGACTCACTCCCACTGTCCACTCCCAAATCCCCCCACCCTTGGTCCCGTGCTAGGGCTTCGTCGTCGAAACCCGGGCTGCCAATGTCCTGCGAATCACCATCAAACAGCAGGGCGGCATACTTTGATGGTGTCAGAGTTTTCCGGGTCACTTTGGCAGGTGCGGGAGTCTTATGGACAGGGACAGCAGAGGCGGTGGCAGGGGCGGCGGCAGGGGGAGCAGTGGTGCGTGGCCTTGATGGCAAGATGATGGTGGTGCCTGTCGCCCTTCTCTCTGTTCCTTGGGCAGGGGCGGCATGGGCGGCAGGGGCAGCAGGGGCAACAGGGCCAGCAGGGGCAACAGGGGCAGCAGGGCCGGCAGGGACACCAGGGCCAGCAGGGCCAGCAGTCGCTTTCCCTCTCCCTTTCCCCTTCCCCTTCCCCTTCCCCTTCCCTGTTCCTTGGGCAGGGGCGGCAGGGGCGGCAGGGGCAGCAGGGATGGCAGGGACGGCAGGGGCAGCTGGGCCAGGGGCGGCTGGTGGTGGTGGTGGTGGTGGTAGGGGCACTGTGGCTGGCATACGGGTTCTCTTCCCTACGCCCGTGCCTTTAATTTTTCCTGCCCCCGCAGGTTCTGCAGCCCTAGGGCGGCCTCCTGCGTCGCTGGTACCGGTGGCAGGGGTGGCAGGGGTGGCAGTGGTGGCAGTGGTGGTGGTAGTGGTTGTTGTAGTGGCCTGGGTCGTGGTGGCAGTGTCCCGAAAGACCAATGACCTCTGTGCCATTGCCCTGCTTGCACGTGTTTTTCGTGCTTTGGGTGCAGGTGTTTCGTCCTCCGAGCTGTAGGGCGTGTCGTACTGGTAGATAGGGTCTTTAGCAGCCACCCTCTGCCTTCCACGGCGGCTAACACCACCAGAAGGAGGGCTGGTTGTTTCATCAGGGAGCGAGCGTGAGGGACGTGTGGGCTCCATGACTAGTGCGTGGTTACTGGCGCGGTGGTGCTTGCACGAGTGCGGGGCGAGCGTTTGGCGGGGTGGTGTCGAGAGTTGACATGTAGTACTATACCCACACCAATTTTCAGCCGCCTGGCTATAAACGCGCGGTTTGGTACGTGTTCAAAGGCTCTGCTCTTAAGAGTCTACCCGCAGTGCGCCGGGGAAACTCTTATGAGTCTACCTGCAGCTCCCGGGTTAATTAACTTTTTGGCTTTGCGTCGTAGCTCTACAAATTTATGCCGTTCTTCGTCATTTTGTGAGGATTTTATTCTATTATGATATCAAAATATTTTGGTCTACTCTTAACTAATTTAACTTGTATGATGGATAGTTTTCTTGCAATAACCGTGCAACGCGAGGTCTCTCTCTCTCAGCCACATTACGTCTTTGCCACTCGAGTTATGTCGAGCGATATTATTTATTAACTCGACTTATGTTGCTCGCCGCTAAATAAGGGTTAAATCCAACTTCACTACTGCTTCATCCATTCCACCATTAAAATCTCCGACTGGCAATCTTTTAAGTGACCCACGAGGTAAAGCTAACCTTTTTGCGGATATTTTTCCACCAACTCAACCTTAGATGAAATAAATCAAGATGTCCCTGTACTTAATTTTAATTTGCCTGAAATTCCCTCACTTAAGATCCACACCAGACATGTCAAAACTATTTTGCAGAATCTCTCAGTAGATAAGGCCCCTGGTCCAGATGAAATTCCTCCAATAGTACTTAAGAATTGCTCCTTGGTGCTCGCTCCTGTATTGGCAAAAAATTTCCGTCTGTGTACTCATACCTCATGCTTCCCAGTACCCTGGAAAGAAGCAAACATCCATCCAGTTCCTAAAAAAGGTGCCTCTTCAGATCCATCAAACTACAGACCAATAGCTATAACTTCCACTCTTGGTAAAGTCTTTTAAATTATATTAAATAATCACATAATTAAGCATCTTGAAAATAATAAATTAATCAGTGATAGGCAATATGGTTTTAGACGATGTCGATCAACTGCAGACATGCTTTGCCTTCTTACGCATCAAATCAACCAAGCTACAGACCAACATGGTGAAACACATACAATAGCACTGGATATATCAAAGGCATATGATAGAGTCTGGCATCAATCCTTATTGTCGAAGATGTCACACTACGGCCTTGCATCATTAGTTCCACTAATTTCTTCTATCTTCATAACAGAAAAATATGTGTAATGGTAGATGGCCTTTATTCTCAATTTCACTCAATAAATGCTGGTGTTCCCCAGGGATCAGTTTTGGCCCCAATTCTGTTCCTCATTCATATCAATGATCTCATATCTACCACTCATAATCCAATACATTCCTATGCAGATGCCTCAACACTCCACAGTTCCTTCACATTTACCAATTCTTTCACCCAACCCGATCTTATAAATTCAAAAATAAACACTGCAATTTCTCTGAACCAGGACCTTTCTAGAATTAATGGATGGGGACAAAATAATCTAGTTTCCTTTAATGCACAGAAAACCAAGTACATTCAATTTTCTAACCGACAGAATCTCACTGACTCCCATATATTTTTTAATGATGTAAATATTCCCACTTCCCCTAGTATTGACATTCTTGGTGTAACATTAACTACTAACTTGAGCTGGACACATTATGTTAGAAGCATTGCTAAGAATGCCTCTAAAAAACTGGGACTCCTGTACAGAGTTCGAATTCTTCACTGACGAGCAATTGGCCGTGATATATAAAAGTCATGTGCGTTCTCAGATGGATTACTGTTCACCTCTGTGGGGTGGAAGTGGAGTGGTTGCATTGAGGCAGTTGGACAAAATTCAAAATAAAGCTATTAGATTAATCAATAACCCTGCAACCACACAGGACCTTCCTACATTATCCATACGAAGAAACGTTGCATCCCTTGCATTATTCTATAGATATTTTCACAGCAATTGTTCCGAGGAACTTGCTTCAATTGTGCCGCCTCTCCACATCTTTCCCCGTAGAACTAGGGCAGCTGAGAGCGCCCATGAATTTACACTTTCTCCTCCACACTGCAGAACTTCTGCTTATCAGAATTAATTTATCCCCAGAGCTACTACTCTTTGGAATTCACTTCCCTCGAATTGCTTTCCACAAACTTACAATCTACAAATGTTTTAATCCAGTTGTTACAAATATTTTATGAATGGAGGATGCCTTTAGGGACATGGACCTTTTTGTTTTATCTGTGTTTTTCCTTCCTCCGTTCATTGTCTCTTAAAAAAAAAAAAAAAAATTATTAGCAATTTTTTTTAGCAAGCAGGCAGTTTGAAATATCTTTATTCCACCATTTGGGCTTATTATTATGGCCTGGACGCCGTATTTTCGATGGTATGCAGTCTTGCACTGCTTTTAGGTAAGTGGCTTTGAATACCTTCCAAGATGTATTTATGTCGTTATTGTGAATTAAAAAGCTCCAGTCAGTTTCTTAAAATATAGCTCTAAGTTTATGGAAGTTTGCTTTCTTTAAATTAGGGACTTTTTCGATGCTACTATTTGGTTCGTTACTAGTAAACTTTAAAGTGAAAGTTATCGTACGATGGTCGCTGTTACTGAATTCATTACCAACATTCAAATTCTCTATTAATTCTTCTTTTGTTGCAAGTACAATGTCAAGAACGTTATTACCATGGGTCGGCGTTCGAACAAATTGATAAAGCGAACTCTCTTGCAAGTTCGTATACAAGTCATGTCCGGAGCGTGAAGTAAGAGTATCGCCCCACTTGGTCACAGGTAAATTAAAGTCGCCAAAAATTACGGTATCTTGTGAGTTACTTACATCTGCAATTTGTTCGTAAATTTCTCGGTCAGTTTGCACTGATTGAGCTGGAGGTCTGTATATTAATGCAAGTATTATTTTTGTACCTTTATTATTCTTTATTAGCACAAAAGATGCGTCGACATTCACAATTTGAGGTTTTGACAAGAGGGTAGGGTTAAGAATTTCTTTGATATAAAGTAAAACGCCACCTCCATTTCGATTTTTTCGGCTTTTCTCAAACATTACATAACCGGGAAGTGAATACTCTGCTAAAAAGTCTCTATCTTCAGTATTGAGCCAAGATTCTGTTATGCCAATCACATCATAATTTTCTGGAAACACAAGCTCCTCTAAATCTGAAAATGTATTGCGTATGCTACGAGCGATTGTTAGAAAACCTTTAAATTTGTTATTTTAGAACTCACGGAACGCTCTTTAATAATATTTTTGGTTCTTGTCGGATCTACAGTTATGTTCATGTCTGTCCTTGGTCCTCGCTGTCTTCGGTCCTTATCGCTGGTGGTCCTCGGTTGCCTCTGTTTTTTTCTTGGCGTTGGATGATTTATATCACTGCTGCTTCTTCTCGGATGGCGTTTTTTTATCCATGGCTGCGGACTGCTTCGTGTAGGAGACGACCCATGCGTGCTGAACCCACAGGGTTTAGATGAGTGCCATCCTTGCGGAACAGAGTAGGCTGGTTGTAGAAGTTGTCCCAGAGGTTGATGAATTCAACTTCTTCCCTCAGACACAAATATTTTAGTCGGCTATTTGTGCTGAAGGCCTTGTCGTAGAATTTGTCAGGTGCGTCGATCTTAGGGAGAATGCCTGAGATGATGATATTCCTTGACTTGTTTTTGTAGTGCTGGGTCATCTTGCGATATTTCTCCATCAACTCTTCGGATCTGGTGCGCATGACGTCATTTGAACCAGCATGGATGACAAAAAGGGTATTTTCATTTGCATCCTTTGTGGTATCTTCGAAGGCTTCCACAATGTCGTCCAGTCCAGCTCCTGGGATGCAAAATCTATTTTGTTGCTTTGGGACTCTGTCACAGAACTCTTCGACCTGTCCTCGTAGGATGGAATCCCCAACGAGCCTGGTCTCTTCTGGTTCGTCTTCCATCTCTACCAATATCTCAAATCTGTTTGACATTGTGACTGGTAGATGAGACCTTTTCTGCGTTGGCCGTGCACCGTTCCTCACTGGTGTAAATTCGGAAATCTGTGGTGGCGGGACTCTACGTACAGGTCGGGGAGAGGAGTGGTTAGAATGGGGGCGAGGGGTTGGTACTGTTCGTGCTAGCAGGCTTCTTGCACGAGGAGTGGGGGAGAGACTAAGGTGAACAGGGCGGCTGTCCTGGTTTGATGTCGGCTCAGGTTCGTCAGAAGCATCTGCTGCAGTGTCTACTGCAGGTGTTGGATTGTTGGCAGATGACGTTGGGGCGGTGGTGGATGCTGGAGTTGAAACAATTGGAGTTAGTGATACTCCAACGTTGAGTGTTACAAACTCTTGGAGTGATTCCAGCTTCCTGGTGAGGGCGTTGATCTTGTTGTGGGCTTCATCCAATTTTGCTGTCAAATCCTCTCGTTGCTGGCAGAGTCGGCAGACTTGTGGATCGGCAGGAGTAAACATGGAAGCACCAAACCTACCGGCGCAGTTCGTACAGGCACGAGGCATGGTGACGATCACTTTCTTCAGATCACTTCACTCACTTAAAAACACTTAACTCACTTTAAAAACACTAAACTCACTTTAAAAACACTTCATTCCCTTCAGGTCGCTTCACTTACTTAAATAGGCCTAACCGAAAACAAAAATTTTGAAATACACACAAATAGGTTATCAGCGGTGATAGCCTAACCGAAAATTAAAACAAACAGGAGGTTGACCTTGCGTTGGTCATGCCAGTGGATGGAGAGGATGGGGCCACTCTTCTTGTGGAAGATGTCCGCCTTCTTCGTCTTGGTTGGGTAGCCTGGCATGCCCTTCCTCTTGCCCTTGACTGTGCCGACAGTTCCGGTCTTGCGGTCATGGAGGTACTTGGTCAGGAGAGGCGACGTGTAATAATTATCTGTGTAGAGGATGTGGTTTTGATTGAAGTACCTCTCCATCATCTTCTTCACTACAGCGCCACCAAAACCAATGAGGGGGTCAGTCTCAATTTCTCCAGTCTTGCTGCTGTAGACTATAAAGTCCAGCACATACCCCGTCAAACAGTCGCAGAGGACGAAGAGCTTGATGCCGAAGCGGTGTCTCTTGGACGGGATATACTGTCGGAAGTGCAGCCTACCACGGACCAGGACCAGAGACTCGTCGAGGCACATCTTCTGGAAAGGAATCAGGTATGTGGTGAACCGATGACGTATCATGTCATACAGCTTCCTGATCTTCCATAATGAGTCGGGAAGGTGGACTGCCATGTTGTTTGTCAGGTGGAGATAGGAGAGGATGTCGAAGTACCTGTCCCTGGACATGAATTTGCCAAATGCTGGAGTCGTTATGATGTCGCCAGTGATCCAGTAGTCGGCCAGAACGTGCTTCCTTATATGTGTCATCAGCATTGTGAGTGCCAAGAACACATATAGTTCTGCCACAGTGACAGCTCTCCATGCCACCATCTTGGCACTGGTCTTCCTCCCAAGAAAGTTGGCACAGATAGCATGGTGGTGATTTGTCTCTTTGACGAGGTATTCCATGACTTCATTGTCATAGAAGCCACAGAAAAGTTCACTGGGGGTAGCATCTGGGCCACAGGGATATGCTGGTGACACCCCGGAACCCATCTGTACCTCGTCAAAGGCAGGACAATCTGGCTCAAAATCAGCCCCATCTGTCCACACAAACAGGTTAGATGCTGATGCTCGAGGACGTGCCGGTGCAGCAGGCACACGCCCTGGACGCCCTGGCACACGCCCTTGGCCACGCGGACACCCTGCACGCCCACGCCCACGCCCAGGGGCAGCGGCGTCGGCAGACTGACCACGTCCACGACCTCGCCCTCTCGCTCGTCTTGTCGGGACTTCCTCTTCCTCTTCCTCTTCCTGTTCCTCTTCCTCTTCCTCCTCAGGCGACGTCAGGTCATCTGGGGCAATGTTGGGGTCGTCAGCATCCTCTTCAGGAGACAATTCTGGTGAAGAAGTGACCGGGCGTCGGCGGTGTGGGGCGCGGGAGGCTGCGGGAGCTTCAACAGTGGGAGCCTCGGCCTCGGGAGTTGGGCTCCTTTTGCGGCGAGCCGAGGGCTTCTCCGCAGCAAATAATGCTCTGCGGTGTGTTGAGGGCTGTGGCACATCACCAATACCACTTGAAGAGGCCCTTTGGTCATCCTGAAGGAGAGATGAAGCCGAGGGCTGTGGGTGACCCACGCGGCGTCCCGGGTCAAGGCGTCGGGACAATGGAATGCGGGTGGTTGCTAGGCCAGGGTCGGCGTCATTATCACTGTCTTCAGCTTCCCAATGCTTTTCTGCGGCTGCCCTGCGTGCTTTTTTAGCTGCACTTTTCACCAACGATTGTTTGTAGAAATATTTGCCCACTTTCAAGGGCGTACGGGCAGGCAAAGGGGAAGGTCCTGGGTTAGGGCTAGGGCTAGGCCTAGGCTGACCTAGCAAAGATGGCGAGGGGGTAGGCCTAGGTTCTAGCACACTCGGAAGCTCAATGGCACCTTCCTGAAACACTTCAACATCAGGATCATCACTACTGTCTCCCCCCTCAAATAAATCGACATTATCGTCGTCTCCAAAGCCCACGAAATCGTCATCTTCACTTGCACTTATGAATTGTACCTTGTCCACCAAGCTTTCGCCACTGCTCTCTTCACTATCAAAAAGTTGTCGCTGTATAGCGCTATCACTCAACAAACGCTTAACTTTCTTTCGTTGAGCTTTCTTCTCGGTTGCAACAGGCGTTGAAGTTGCGAGCAGGGTAGCACTGGGGCCCGCGGGAGGTTGCAGCGAATCGGACACGTCGGATTTTTTTTCTTCAGTATTACTCGCTATGGCGGCCACGTACGAACTGATAACACTAGTAGTTGAGGCTTGGTGGCGCTGCGGTCGCTCCTACAATGCAAAAATTGGCCGCGCGAATTTTGAAGCACGCTTTCAAGCACATGGATTTTAAAATGACACCTGGGTACCGGCCCTTTTTTTTTGGGTGTCCTTAGGAAATGACACCCGGGCTGGAAGGGTTAAACATTTCTCTAAGTTTATGAAAGTTTGCTTACTTGAAATTAGGGACTTTCTCAATGCTGCCATTTGCTTCGTTACTAGTAAACTTTAAACTGAAAGTTATCGTTCGATGGTCGCTGTTACTGAATTCATCACCAACATTCAAATTCTCTGTCAATTCTTCTTTTGTTGAAAATTCAAGATCAAGGACATTATTTCCACGGGTTGGAGATCTAACAAATTGATATAGCGAACTATCTTGCAAGTTTACATACAGATCTTGTCCAGAGTGTGAAGTAATACTATCTCCCCACTTGGTCACAGGTAAATTGAAGTCGCCAAAAATTATGGTATCATGCGAGTTACTTAAGTCTGCAATTTGCTCATACATTTCTCAGTCAGTTTGCACTGATTGAGCTGGAGGTCTGTATATTAGTGCAAGTATTATTTGTGTACCTTTATTATTCTTTAATAGCACAAAGGATGTGTCGACGTTCACAATTTGAGGTTTTGACAAGAGGGTCTGGTTAAGACTTTCTTTGATAAAAAATAAAACTCTACCTCCATTTCTATTAATTCGGCTTTTCTCAATCATTACATAACCGGGAAGTGAATACTCTGCTAAAAAGTCTCTGTCTTCTGTACTGAGCCAAGATTCTGTTATGCAAATAACATCGTAATTTTCCATAAACACTAGTTCCTCGAAATCTGAAAATTTATTGCGTATGCTACGAGCATTTGCATAGAAAACATTCAAAGTTTTGGATTTGGAATTCACGGAACGCTCTTTATTCAAATTATTGGTTCTGCTCGGATCTACATTTATGTACCTGTCTGCCCTCAGTCCTCGATCCTCGTCCCTGGTTGTCCTCAGTCCTCGGTGTCCTCGATCATTATTCCTAGTGGTCCTCGGTCCTCGATCATTATTTCTGTAGGTCCTCCGTTCTCGCTGTCCTCGATCGTCGTCCCTGGTAGTTCTCGGTCCTCGATCGTCGCCCCTGGTTGTCCACGGTCCTCGATCCTTGTCCCTGGTGGTCCTCGGGCCTCGAACCTTGTCCCTGGTGGTCCTTGGTTTGCTCTGCTTTTTCTCCAAAAATCCTTTACTGCGTCGTGAAGCAGGCGGCCGAATCTTGCTGCTCCCACCTGGTTCAGAAGGACTCTATCCGCTACAAACAGATGATCTTCACGGTCGAAGTCATTCCAGGTATTGATAAATCCAACGTTTTCTTCCCTGCAGAGGTTAGCCAGACGACGATTTACGCTAGTGGCTATATTGAAGAATCGGCTCTCCACACCGATCCTGAGGACGATCCCTGATATGATGACTCTGCCTGACTTTTCCTTATACTTTTGAATCAGCTTCCGGTACTTCAGCATGAGGTCCTCCAATCGGGTCCGCTGCACGTCATTAGATCCGCCATGAATGACGTACATTGTACGTGAGGGGGCTAACTTTGAAACTTCGTTGACTGCAGCTGGAACGTCGTCCACACCGCCACCCAGGATACAAGGTATAGAGAAGGATAGAGAAGGTATGTGGAAAGTACTTAGAATATACGGAGTAGATGGCAAGTTGCTGAAAGCAGTGAAGAGCATGTATGAGGGTGCAAAGGCGACAGTACATGTGGAGAATGAGCAGAGTGAGTTCTTTGACCTGAATGTTTGGTTGAAACAGGGGTGTGTTATATCCCCATGGTTGTTTACTGTATATGTGGATGGAAAGAAATACAAGGAAGAGCAGTGGATGTTGGTGTGTCGCTGATAAGGGATGAAATGAGTGGAAGCTACCTGTTTGCTGATGATACTGTTCTGATGAGCGATAATGAATGGGAGTAGCAGGGTCTGGTAAATGTGTTTGGAACAGTGTGTGAAAAACGGAATCTGAAGGCAAATGCGGGGAAGAGCAAAGTTATGGTCTTCGAAAGGGGTGAAGCCACAGAGTGTGAGGTGAAGTTGAACGGTCAGGCTATGGAGATTGTCAGATCATTTAAGTATCTGGGCAGTGTGTTGAGTAAAGATGAGACTATGGATGAAGAAGTCCGGGAGAGGGTGCAACAGGGGAATAGGGTTGTAGGAACGCTGAAAGCAGTAACAAGAAATAGTGTGGTCAGTATGGAAGGGAAGAAATCCTTGCATGACAGTGTGGTAATCCCGACACTAACTTACGGAAGCGAAGCATGGATGTTCGGGAAGAGACTCAGACCAAGAGTGAGAGTGGTGGAAATGAGTAACTTGAGAAGTGAGTGCGGAGTTACATGGAGGGATAGACAGACGAATGAGGAAGTAAAAAGGAGGTGTGGTGTGGAGGCAGATGTGCTGGAAAGTATGAAAAGGAACAACTTGAGATGGTTCGGCCATATGGAACGTATGGAAGGCGAGAGAATGAATAAGAGGGTGTACGAGAGCGAGGTGGAAGGACAGAGAGGGAGAGGTGCACCGAAGGAGAGGTGGAAGGATGGAGTGAGGAAGTATATGGATGAAGGCGATGCTGGTTTCGAGTAAGGGCGTCGACTGACTGGGGACAGAGGTGCATGGGGGCGGTTCGTTCGTGGCCACCCCTTCGGGGATCACGGTGTCAGGCAATAGATAGATAGATAGATGTTGCTACTCCTTTTATCTACAATCCTATTAGCATTCCACAAATATATATATGCATATGACATTCATAACACCCCCTGCATATACAGTATATAAAAGTGGTAAATTATAAATATTGTTGATTAACTGTTCTTAATCATAAAGTTGTGTTGATTACTGTTCCGAACAATCCCACAAGCATGTAAGCACCTACTTCCACACTGCACATGTAGACGAACTAGTCCAGCAATCAACCCTACCATATATAACCAACTTCCACACTGCACATGTAGACGAACTAGTCCAGCAATCAACCCTACCATATATAACCAACTTCCACACTGCACATGTAGACGAACTAGTCCAGCAATCAACCCTACCATATATAACCAACTTCCACACTGCACATGTAGACGAACTAGTCCAGCAATCAACCCTACCATATATAACCAACTTCCACACTGCATATGTAGACGAACTAGTCCAGCAATCAACCCTACCATAATTATAGCCAACTTCCACACTGCACATGTAGACGAACTAGTCCAGCAATCAATCCTACCATATATAACCAACTTCCACACTGCACATGTAGACGAACTAGTCCAGCAATCAACCCTACCATAATTATAGCCAACTTCCACACTGCACATGTAGACGAACTAGTCCAGCAATCAATCCTACCATAATTATAACCAACTTCCACACTGCACATGTAGACGAACTAGTCCAGCAATCAATCCTACCATAATTATAACCAACTTCCACACTGCACATGTAGACGAACTAGTCCAGCAATCAATCCTACCATAATTATAACCAACTTCCACACTGCACATGTAGACGAACTAGTCCAGCAATCAATCTTACCATAATTATAACCAACTTCCACACTGCACATGTAGACGAACTAGTCCAGCAATCAATCCTACCATATATAAACAACAAACATTCTTATAGAGTCATTAGCCATATTGTTCGTTGGTATATAAAGGCTGGTATATTATCATATTAAATATGTAATAATATTAATTATGTTAATACTTATAATTTTACTTTATTTGTTACATAAATCGTAAGTTAATGATCGCATTTTTTTGTTTAACTATTTTGTATTTTTAACCAAATTAAAATGTATATTACTCTACAATATCTTAAAATAAAGACAATATTATTCTATGTTAAGAAAACCTAAGTTACCATCTGTAACAGTGCCGTCGCCCTACTTACAGACAAACACATTGGCTTCATATACATAATTGTTAATTGAATACATATATACAGGTATACTGGTATATATACTGTACATACAAAACAGTTGTTATTTATTTAGTCTATGTATTTTTTCATTTATTTTTCATTTTATTTTATTTGTATTTTTTTGTATTCATAATTATTATTTTTATTTATTTATGCCCAGCCAACCAACAACGAAATATAACCAAAGATTGACCTCACGATATCCATCCTCCAATGGCGGTCCTCCTAGCACGCCTTAGCCACGCCCCCTCCCTCTCCCTGTTTAGCAAAAACCCTATAAATACCCCCATATCGCCCCCTTCAAACTACACTTCCTGATAATGTTTGCTGTGGCAGACGGAACGTCGAAGACCCTCCCCCAGAATTTCGCCAACTTAAACCACCAACTATCTTAACCTCAACGGATAATTGTAAGACATGTTGAAGGAATTATTAAAAAAATAATTAATAATGAGAATGCTGCTTCTTTCAACCTCGTTTGTTTTAAAGAATATATATATATATATATATATATATATTTTCTTTAATACATACGAGGTTGAAAGAAATGGCAATTTCTGCGTTGGAAATTTTATTATTCAAAGTTTCCAGGTCTCTGATGAGTTTTCGCTGGGTGGCAGGAAGTAGATGAAGGAGATGAGCAAAATTCATGGTGGTACAGGGTTACATAAATGTACATGATGATACAGGACATACGACGCGTTTCACTGGACAACCAGCATTATCAAGTAAGGAAGGAATGATATAAAAGGTAAACAGGAAGGGTATATATAGAGGGTGGAGGATCAGAGGAGGCGGAAAACAGGGGGCAAAAGTCTGCTATTGGTGGAAGCGTAAACTAGGAGAGAGAAGGGGTTAACCGCTTCACGCATGCGCACTGGATGCGGGATGGTGGTCAGTAGGTGGGGTCGAAGCTGATTGGCTGCGTGTCGAGGGGCGTGGCCTAAGTTGTGTGGCGCCTGCAGAAGACGAAGCTGAAGGAGGTAGCGCGGGGGGCTGCGTCAAGGGCACCTGGGGGCGAGGAGGGATGTTAGGTCCTGTAGGGTAGTGCCTTTTGGCAGAAGGAAGGATCTGAAGGTCCAGAGTTTGGTTGTTGATGTTGGGATGTAAGGCTTGGATATATAAAGCTTCGAGTATAGGTAATCTCCTTGGGTCACTTTCTTTATCGAGTATGGTGGTGTGTTTCTCTAACTCGTTGCGTGTGAGGTGAGGGTGGTTAGGGGTGAGATAGTGGTCTTTGATGGCTCCAGCCTGAAGGTGAAGAGTTAACCGACGTGAAAGACGAGTCTGCGTCATACCAATATAGGAATGAGGTCCACAGTCCTCATAATTACAGGTATGTTGGTAAATGACGTGATCGTCGGTCATCGGGCTCTTTATCTTGGTGGAGGCTGGTTTGTTGCGGAGAACGAGGTTGGAGGTCTTGGGGGATTTGTAATAAATTATTAATTTGATTTTGTTTTCCGGGTTGGTTGGGTGGACATGCTTGGAGATTATTTCTTTTAAGACGGCCTCGTCATTTTTGTGTTCAGAGGACATGTAATTGCGGTAGAAGATCTTAATTTCATTGGGGGGGTCAATGTTGGGAGGGCTTTGGGTGTACCATTTTTCAAGATGGTGGTTGATGGTGCTGGAGATGTCGGAGTTGGAGTATCCGTTATTTACTAAAACTTGGGATAGTCTTTCTAGTTCCTGGTGGGTGTCGGCCCAGGTAGAGCAGTGCGTGAGGGCTCTCCTAACATAGGCGGAGATGGAGGATAGAAGATAACGGCGGGGGCATTCACTATCGCCGTTGAGGCATTGTCCTGTGTTAGTAGGTTTAATGTAGACGGTGGTTTTGAACCCATGGTCGTTCAGAGCTACGAGGATGTCGAGGAAGGGGAGTTGTCCATTGTTAGATTTTTCAAAGGTGAAGTTAAGTCCGGAGGAGGTCATGAAGCGACGCTGGTGTTCCTGTAGTTCGTGGAGGTCCTTGATTTGCACGAAGATGTCATCCACGTATCTACAGTAGACGGCTGGTCGTTGGGCAGCTAGGAGCTCTTCCTCGATGGTACCCATGAAAAAGTTCGCAAAAAGAACTCCTAGGGGGCTGCCCATCGCCACACCGTCTATCTGCTTGTACATGTTGCCCCGGGGGCAAAGGAAGGGGGCCTCCTTGGTACATAGCTCCAGTAGTGTTTTCAGGGCCTTCTCCGGGATGTCCAGTGTAGGTGTATCAGGGCAATGATAAATTCGACGTAGAATCATGTCAATGGTCCTATCCACTGGCACGTTGGTGAACAGGCTTTCTACGTCGAGAGAGGCGATAGTGTGGTTGTTGTTACGGGGGGCGTCTCGTAAAATTTCCAAGAAATCGTGGGCTGAGTTAAGGTTGAATTGGCTGGGCACGTAGGGGGTGAGGAGGTTGTTCAGGGCCTTGGCGATCTGGTAGGTGGCAGTGGGGATCTGGGAGATGATGGGGCGGAGGGGGTTCCCAGGTTTGTGTGTTTTGATGGTTCCGTACGCATAACCAGGGGTGTATTCTCCGACGAGTTTTTTAAGGTGGATCCCTCCTTGTTTGGCGTTGATGGCGGTGATGGTGGTGTTGGCAATACGTTTGATTTCGTCGGTTGGGTTGCGGGTGATCTTTTTAAATTTAGTGTTTTCACTTAAGATGACGTCCATTTTTCTAAGATATTCCTCCTTGTCATGGATCACGAGGCAGGAAGCTTTATCCGCACGACGGATGATGATGTTGGGGTTGTCTCTTAATAGTTTGGCAGCTTGGAAGTGTTGTTTGTTGAGTATTTTGCTATGGTGAGTTCCTCTGGTTTTGGCGGCTTCAGCGAGGAGAGTAGGTTGTAGGGCGGGAGTAGTGGTGACCTTGCCATCCTTCTTGAGTCGTAGGATGTCATCCAGGAGGATTTCCGTTTCTAGGCGTTTCCGGTGGGGGCCAGGTTTGGAGCTGTAGTGGCAGTTGAGGCCTTTGTTGAGGAGGTCTTCTTGGTCCAGGGTCAGAATGGTGTTAGTAAGGTTTATATATCCTTTTGTTGGTTTGGGAAGTTTTAAGTTTCCGCCATAAAGACGGGCAAGCTTTTTTATGGTTGTGTTTTCGGCTTGTCTTCTGTGTTGTTCAAGGAGTTGTTCGAGGGCTGTGTTGATTTCGGCTTTGAGGTGGTCTGGAGGGGTTTCGTCTTCCCAAATCCGTAGAAGAGCATCTCGTTCTTTACGAAGGTTGTTTGCGAGCTCTCGTTTTTCAATTATTTGGTCCTTCACCAGTTCTTCACGAAACTGGAGGGTGCTGGTGCGATGTCTGGCATTCTCGTGAAGTTTTATGTTAGTAAAGCCAGGTAATAAATTTTCTTTAATACATACGAGGTTGAAAGAAATGGCAATTTCTGCGTTGGAAATTTTATTATTCAAAGTTTCCAGGTCTCTGATGAGTTTTCGCTGGGTGGCAGGAAGTAGATGAAGGAGATGAGCAAAATTCATGGTGGTACAGGGTTACATAAATGTACATGATGATACAGGATATACGACGCGTTTCACTGGACAACCAGCATTATCAAGTAAGGAAGGAATGATATAAAAGGTAAACAGGAAGGGGTATATAGAGGGTGGAGGATCAGAGGAGGCGGAAAACAGGGGGCAAAAGTCTGCTATTGGTGGAAGCGTAAATTAGGAGAGAAAGGGGTTAACCGCTTCACGCATGCGCACTGGATGCGGGATGGTGGTCAGTAGGGGGGGTCGAAGCTGATTGGCTGCGTGTCGAAGGGCGTGGCCTAAGTTGTGTGGCGCCTGCAGAAGACGAAGCTGAAGGAGGTAGCGCGGGGGGCTGCGTCAAGGGCACCGGGGGGCGAGGAGGGGTGTTAGGTCCTGTAGGGTAGTGCCTTTTGGCAGAAGGAAGGATCTGAAGGTCCAGAGTTTGGTTGTTGATGTTGGGATGTAAGGCTTGGATATATAAAGCTTCGAGTATAGGTAATCTCCTTGGGTCACTTTCTTTATCGAGTATGGTGGTGTGTTTCTCTAACTCGTTGCATGTGAGGTGAGGGTGGTTAGGGGTGAGATAGTGGTCTTTGATGGCTCCAGCCTGAAGGTGAAGAGTTAACCGACGTGAAAGACGAGTCTGCGTCATACCAATATAGGAATGAGGTCCACAGTCCTCATAATTACAGGTATGTTGGTAAATGACGTGATCGTCGGTCATCGGGCTCTTTATCTTGGTGGAGGCTGGTTTGTTGCGGAGAACGAGGTTGGAGGTCTTGGGGGATTTGTAATAAATTATTAATTTGATTTTGTTTTCCGGGTTGGTTGGGTGGACATGCTTGGAGATTATTTCTTTTAAGACGGCCTCGTCATTTTTGTGTTCAGAGGACATGTAATTGCGGTAGAAGATCTTAATTTCATTGGGGGGGTCAATGTTGGGAGGGCTTTGGGTGTACCATTTTTCAAGATGGTGGTTGATGGTGCTGGAGATGTCGGAGTTGGAGTATCCGTTATTTACTAAAACTTGGGATAGTCTTTCTAGTTCCTGGTGGGTGTCGGCCCAGGTAGAGCAGTGCGTGAGGGCTCTCCTAACATAGGCGGAGATGGAGGATAGAAGATAACGGCGGGGGCATTCACTATCGCCGTTGAGGCATTGTCCTGTGTTAGTAGGTTTAATCTAGACGGTGGTTTTGAACCCATGGTCGTTCTGAGCTACGAGGATGTCGAGTAAGGGAAGTTGTCCATTGTTAGATTTTTCAAAGGTGAAGTTAAGTCCGGAGGAGGTCATGAAGCGACGCTGGAGTTCCTGTAGTTCGTGGAGGTCCTTAATTTGCACGAAGATGTCATCCACGTATCTACAGTAGACGGCTGGTCGTTGGGCAGCTAGGAGCTCTTCCTCGATGGTACCCATGAAAAAGTTCGCAAAAAGAACTCCTAGGGGGCTGCCCATCGCCACACCGTCTATCTGCTTGTACATGTTGCCCCGGGGGCAAAGGAAGGGGGCCTCCTTGGTACATAGCTCCAGTAGTGTTTTCAGGGCCTTCTCCGGGATGTCCAGTGTAGGTGTATCAGGTGCAATGATAAATTCGACGTAGAATCATGTCAATGGTCCTATCCACTGGCACGTTGGTGAACAGGCTTTCTACGTCGAGAGAGGCGATATTGTGTTTGTTGTTACGGGGGGCGTCTCGTAAAATTTCCAAGAAATCGTGGGCTGAATTGGCTGGGCACGTAGGGGGTGAGGAGGTTGTTCAGGGCCTTGGCGATCTGGTAGGTGGCAGTGGGGATCTGGGAGATGATGGGGCGGAGGGGGTTCCCAGGTTTGTGTGTTTTGATGGTTCCGTACGCATAACCAGGGGTGTATTCTCCGACGAGTTTTTTAAGGTGGATCCCTCCTTGTTTGGCGTTGATGGCGGTGATGGTGGTGTTGGCAATACGTTTGATTTCGTCGGTTGGGTTGCGGGTGATCTTTTTAAATTTAGTGTTGTCACTTAAGATGACGTCCATTTTTCTAAGATATTCCTCCTTGTCATGGATCACGAGGCAGGAAGCTTTATCCGCACGACGGATGATGATGTTGGGGTTGTCTCTTAATAGTTTGGCAGCTTGGAAGTGTTGTTTGTTGAGTATTTTGCTATGGTGAGTTCCTCTGGTTTTGGCGGCTTCAGCGAGGAGAGTAGGTTGTAGGGCGGGAGTAGTGGTGACCTTGCCATCCTTCTTGAGTCGTAGGATGTCGTCCAGGAGGATTTCCGTTTCTAGGCGTTTCCGGTGGGGCCCAGGTTTGGAGCTGTAGTGGCAGTTGAGGCCTTTGTTGAGGAGGTCTTCTTGGTCCAGGGTCAGAATGGTGTTAGTAAGGTTTATATATCCTTTTGTTGGTTTGGGAAGTTTTAAGTTTCCGCCATAAAGACGGGCAAGCTTTTTTATGGTTGTGTTTTCGGCTTGTCTTCTGTGTTGTTCAAGGAGTTGTTCGAGGGCTGTGTTGATTTCGGCTTTGAGGTGGTCTGTAGGGGTATCGTCTTCCCAAATCCGTAGAAGAGCATCTCGTTCTTTACGAAGGTTGTTGGCGAGCTCTCGTTTTTCAATTATTTGGTCCTTCACCAGTTCTTCACGAAACTGGAGGGTGCTGGTGCGATGTCTGGCATTCTCGTGAAGTTTTATGTTAGTAAAGCCAGGTAATAAATTGTCTTTAATACATACGAGGTTGAAAGAAATGGCAATTTCTGCGTTGGAAATTTTATTATTCAAAGTTTCCAGGTCTCTGATGAGTTTTCGCTGGGTGGCAGGAAGTAGATGAAGGAGATGAGCAAAATTCATGGTGGTACAGGGTTACATAAATGTACATGATGATACAGGATATACGACGCGTTTCACTGGACAACCAGCATTATCAAGTAAGGAAGGAATGATATAAAAGGTAAACAGGAAGGGTATATATAGAGGGTGGAGGATCAGAGGAGGCGGAAAACAGGGGGCAAAAGTCTGCTATTGGTGGAAGCGTAAATTAGGAGAGAGAAAGGGGTTAACCGCTTCACGCATGCGCACTGGATGCGGGATGGTGGTCAGTAGGTGGGGTCGAAGCTGATTGGCTGCGTGTCGAGGGGCGTGGCCTAAGTTGTGTGGCGCCTGCAGAAGACGTTTGGTAATAAAGTATGGAACTGTTCCCGTACAGGTGAGTAAGGAGGCGACTTACTCACCTGTACGGGAACACACTATATCTATATTACGTTTGGTAATAAAGTATGGAACTGTTCGTAGCGTACTTTGTTCTTCTATTCCTTCTGTATATAAAGCTACAATTATGTAACAGAATGCCAAATGTATGAAGTGATAAGGACAAAAATAATTCATCCCAATCATATTTACATTATGCTGAAGCTATAGCAAAAATTACAGGTGATGGTTAAAAGGGGGGAGAGGGGGATGTTTATTTTCTGGTCCCCCTTCTCGCTCGTGTTCAGCTCCATCACTTTTGATACTTTAAGACGTTCTGCCAATTAGTTTGACGATTTTAAAAGCTTTTGCCCCATTGTGTTGTAAATATTTAGACATTTCATGCCAGTTAAGTGTCGACCTTTTCCTGGCCAGCCTTTGGCCGGAACATTTTACTACCGAAAAATGTACAAATATATCTAGAAGGGGGCCCCCATCTTGGAAATGTGTTTTTAAGCGTTATAGAAGTCTAGGGAGACAACTGGAAACAAAAAAATAATAACACAAACAAAAATAATACCCACATCGACCAATACATAAACCCTTTCTCCCATTAGTAGGCTACACTAATATATAAAATAAATAAAATAAATACACATTTACAAGGAACGTATATAAATCTCCACAATACTGCTTATTGCAGAGACCATTATGATAGCGTGAAACAGAATAGCGACCTTAAGCTAAGTGTCGAAAGCCATAATTCTCCTCCAAGAAATGTGGCACGGGAGGAGTGAGATATGAGGGGGGGGCAGGAAGGAGGGAGGAGGGAGGGAGGGAAAGGGAGAGAAAGGAAGGCGGGAGGGGGGGAGAAAGGAAGGATGAAGGAGGGAGGGGGAGAGAAAGGAAGGATGAATGAGGGAGAGGGAGGGAAAGGAATGAGGGAGAGGGAGGGAAAGGAATGAGGGAGAGGGAGGGAAAGGAATGAGGGAGAGGGAGAGAAAGGAATGAGGGAGAGGGAGAGAAAGGAAGGAGGGAGAGGAAGAGAAAGGAAGGAGGGAGGGGGGGAGAAAGGATAAGAGGGAGGGAGAGAAGGAAGGATCAAGAAGGGGAGAGAAAAGGATCAAGGAGGGAGGGAGAGAAAGGAAGGATCAAGGAGGGAGGGGAGAGAAAGGAAGGATCAAGGAGGGAGGGAGAGAAAGGAAGGATCAAGGAGGGAGGGGGGGGAGAGAAAGGAAGGATCAAGGAGGGAGGGGGAGAGAAGAGGGATCAAGGAGGGGGGGAGAAAGGAAGGATCAAGGAGGGAGGGGGAGAGAAAGGAGGGATCAAGGAGGGAGGGGGAGAGAAAGGAAGGATCAAGGAGGGAGGGGGAGAGAAAGGAGGGATGAATGAGGGAGAGGGAGGGAAAGGGATCAAGGAGGGGGAGAGAAGGGAGGGAACAAGGAGGGAGGGGGAGAGAAAGAGGATCAAGGAGGGAGGGGAGGAGAAAGGAAGGATCAAGGAGGGAAGAGAAGGAGGGATCAAGGAGGGGGGAAAGGAAGGATCAAGGAGGCGGGAGAGAAAGGAAGGATCAAGGAGGGAGGGGGAGAGAAAGGAAGGATCAAGGAGGGAGGGGGAGAGAAAGGAAGGATCAAGGAGGGAGGGGGAGAGAAAGGAAGGATCAAGGATAGACGGGGGTAGGGAGAGGGAGAGAAAGGTATGAGAGTGGAGGAGAGGCGTATAGCGAGTATAGGACGGAAAGCAGAGGAAGGGAAATGGGTGAGAGGAAGTACGTCATAAAGGAAGAGGAGTGGAAAGGAAAGATAAGGACAGTTGGAAGGATTGAGGGTGGTCGAAAATTAATGAAAGCAAGTTAAGGGGAGACTGACCATTTTGGAGGGGCCTATTAATTAATGTATTCCTATATTTCTTAGTTTCCTTGCTAGACCTCCATCAATCTTAGAAACACCCCGTAGACCCCCCTTCAAGATAAATTTGTAAATTTTTCGGTAGAAAAATTAGCAGATTCTCTTTAGCTTATAATATACCTCTACGACTAAAAGGGATAAATACCATTTAGATATACCATCTGCGTAACATAAGATCCTCTTAAACTGCATAAAATATTCTTATAGCAAGAATATATAGCCAAAAAATCGCCATCGTGCTGAAGGGGTTAAATGAGGACGTAGAAGTAAAGACAAGTAAAGGGTAAACAGAGGAGTGAAAAGGAATATAACTGAACACGACAAAATATAGAATGGAGAGGAGAGATGAAACTTGAGACGAAGAAACGATTAAAGTGTTTGGAGGCATGAGTGTAAACATGAAGTAAATGTGAGAGAATATGGAGTACAGAACCGAGGCTGAAACAGTGGGATAGAAGGAAACACATGAGTGTAAACATGAAGTAAATGTGAGAGAATATGGAGTAGAGAACCGAGGGCTGAAACAGTGGGATAGAAGGAAACACATGAGTGTAAACATGAAGTAAATGTGAGAGAATATGGAGTAGAGAACCGAGGGCTGACACAGTGGGATAGAAGGAAACATGAGTGTAAACATGAAGTAAATGAGAATATGGAGTAGAGAACCGAGGCTGAAACAGTGGGATAGAAGGAAACACATGAGTGTAAACATGAAGTAAATGTGAGAGAATATGGAGTAGAGAACCGAGGCTGAAACAGTGGGATAGAAGGAAACACATGAGTGTAAACATGAAGTAAATGTGAGAGAATATGGAGTAGAGAACCGAGGGCTGAAACAGTGGGATAGAAGGAAACACATGAGTGTAAACATGAAGTAAATGTGAGAGAATATGGAGTAGAGAACCGAGGCTGAAACAGTAGAAGGAAACACATGAGTGTAAACATGAAGTAAATGTGAGAGAATATGGAGTAGAGAACCGAGGCTGAAACAGTGGGATAGAAGGAAACACATGATGAATAAATGTGAGAGAATATGGAGTACAGAACCGAGGCTGAACAGTGGGATAGAAGGACACATGATGTAAACATGAAGTAATGTGAGAGAATATGGTAAACCGACAACAGTGATAGAAGGAATGGTAAACATGGGATGTGAGAGGCCTGCATTTTGTCTCCTTCATACGCATAGATAAAAACGTGAGCGGAGATTGGGGGAAACAATGATTGAAGGAATATGAAAGCATTTTATTGGGAGATGGGTCGTTTTTCTGGTCCTCCTTCTTCCTCATGTCTAACACCATTAGTTTTCAGATGTTATGACGTTCGGCTCATTAGTTTAGCGATTTTAAGGCCTTTCGTCCCATGGTTTTGTCAATATTAAGACTTTTTATTTCATTAAGGTGCCGAATTATTTCCTGGCGAGCGATAGCGAGCCTTTATTCTTAAGAGGAACTGGCCTTTGGCCGGGACTTTTTCCACCGAAAAATAATCAAATTTATTTAGGGGGTATTTTTTAAGTTTGATGGAGGTCTAGCGGGGAAACTAAAATAGTAAATTAATATACCGGGTATAAATGAATAGACCAAAAGAAGATAGCCACTATCCCCTTAAGGGGGGTGACCTGCTTTTTTATATTTCTCTAATTTTCTCTCTTTCACTGGCTTGTATCCATTCGGCCCCATTCAGCCAACTATTTTAAGACGTTTATCTCCATCTAGGTGTCGATTTCTTCCTGGCGAGCGATAGCGAGCCAGCATTATATGAAGAAATCCGGCTTCGCCGGAGAAATGTTTCTGTCGAAAAATGAACAAATTTAGCCTGCTGTCAAACAAAAACAAAAAATATGCTGGCTCGCTACCGCTCACCAGTAAACAATTGACACCAGGATGGGGATAAATGTCTTAAAACAGTAGGCTGAATGGGGCCAAATGGATACAAGCCAGAGAAAGATAGAAAAGGACAGAACAAAAACAGGTCACCCGTGAGCTGCGAGGGAGTGTGAGAGAGTGAGGGTTACAAAGTGATCCAAGGTATGCGAACAGTGAGTGTGAGAGAGTGAGGGTTACAAAGTGATCTAAGATATGCGAACAGTGAGTGTGAGAGAGTGAGGGTTACAAAGTGATCTAAGGTATGCGAACAGTGAGTGTGAGAGAGTGAGGGTTACAAAGTGATCTAAGGTATGCGAACAGTGAGTGTGAGAGAGTGAGGGTTACAAAGTGATCTAAGGTATGCGAACAGTGAGTGTGAGAGAGTGAGGGTTACAAAGTGATCTAAGGTATGCGAACAGTGAGTGTGAGAGAGTGAGGGTTACAAAGTGATCTAAGGTATGCGAACAGTGAGTGTGAGAGAGTGAGGGTTACAAAGTGATCTAAGGTATGCGAACAAAAAAAATGTATAAGGACAGACAAAAGAAATTATGAAATCAGGATAGCCAATGACTCAAAAAATAACCCTAAGGCTTTTTACCAGCTATATAAATCTAAAGTTAGAGATAAAATAGGCCCCCTTAAAACTTCGATAGGAGAAATGACAGAAAATGATTTAGAAATGTGCAGTACATTAAATAGTCAGTTTCTATCCGTTTTCACTAATGAAAATTTGGCACAGATTCCAGAAGTCCGTAAGGTATATAGAGATAGTATAGAAAATAGGTTAAGTACGGTTACTATAAGTAGAAATGATGTGCTTAAGGAAATTGACAGACTGAAACCTCAGAAATCGCCTGGTCCCGATGAGGTATATGCCAGAGTATTAAAAGAATGCAGAGATGAGTTAAGTTACCCATTAACATTTCTTTTTAACAATTCATTAGAAACAGGTATAGTTCCAGAAGCTTGGAAGCTTCCAAATGTAGTTCCGATTTTCAAAAAAGGTGATACATCAATAGCATCCAATTACCGTCCCATTAGTCTCACTTCAATCATAGGAAAGCTACTAGAGTCAATTATTGCTAGGAAAATGAGAAATCACTTAGAAACATTTAACTTAATCAATTCTTCTCAGCATGGATTCACACAGGGACGTTCTTGCCTTACTAATTTGCTTAGTTTTTTCTCAGAGGTATATGAAGCAGTAGATAATGACAAGGCATACGATATTATATATTTAGATTTCAGTAAAGCTTTCGACAGAGTCCCTCATGAGAGATTGATGAGAAAGGTTGAGGCACATGGAATAGGTGGGGCGTTGTTGGGATGGATTAGGTCATGGCTAATTGGTAGGAAACAGAGAGTCAGCATAAATGGTAGCAAGTCAGAGTGGGGAGCAGTCAAAAGTGGTGTCCCCCAGGGATCGGTATTAGGTCCCCTGTTGTTTCTTATATACATAAATGACCTAGATTTAGGTATAACTAGTAGGATAAGTAAATTCGCAGACGATACTAAAATGGGGAGATCAATTGATTCAGATAGCGATATAGAGTGCCTCCAAAGGGATCTAGATACCTTACATGAATGGTCAGTAAATTGGCAGATGAAGTTTAACATTGACAAATGCAAGGTATTAAAGATAGGGAAGATGCAAACAAATGTTAAATATAAACTAGCTAATTTAGAATTAGAAAATTCAGACTGCGAGAAAGATCTAGGTGTGTTTGTTAGCAATGATTTGAAGCCTAGAAAACAGTGTATAGGCGTTCGTAATAAGGCAAACAGGATTCTCGGGTTCATCTCTAGGAGTGTGAGTAACAGAACTGCTGATGTTATCTTAAAACTTTACTTGTCATTAGTGAGACCCCATATGGATTATGCTGTCCAATTTTGGTGTCCTTATTACAGAATGGACATAGATTCATTGGAGAGAGTACAGCGTAGAATGACAAAAATGATCCATAATATTAGAAATCTTTCGTATGAAGAAAGGTTGAAGAAATTAGGTTTACATTCGTTAGAGAGACGCAGAGTTAGAGGGGATATGATAGAGGTGTTCAAGTGGGTTAGTGGGATTAACAAAGGGGACATGACAAATGTACTAAAGCTCAGTGATGGTGAAAGAACTCGTACCAATGGTTTCAAATTAGATAAATTTCGTTTCAGAAAAGATATAGGCAAATATTGGTTTGGTAACAGAGTTGTAGACGGGTGGAATGGACTACCAAGTGCTATAGTGGGATCTAAAACTGTAGGGAGCTTTAAGATAAAATTGGATAAGCATATGGACGAGAAGGGTTGGGTGTGAAGGGGGATCAGCCGGGTTGGGCCAATCAGCGCTCTGCAGACCCCCATAATCCTGCGTTAATCTCTAACCGTTTTGGTAGGATGATCCTCAGGGTATTAGAGTGTTGAGCCTATAATTGGGCTTTGTGATTGATTTGGGGTTGTGTGGGACAGGGATCTGCCTTGCTTGGGCCAATCGGCTTTCTGCAGACTCCCATTTTCTTATGTTCTTATGTAACAGTGAGTGTGAGAGAGTGAGGGTTACAAAGTGATCTAAGGTATGCGATCAGTGAGTGTGAGAGAGTGAGGGTTACAAAGTGATCTAAGGTATGCGAACAGTGAGTGTGAGAGAGTGAGGGTTACAAAGTGATCTAAGGTATGCGAACAGTGAGTGTGAGAGAGTGAGGGTTACAAAGTGATCTAAGGTATGCGAACAGTGAGTGTGAGAGAGTGAGGGTTACAAAGTGATCTAAGGTATGCGAACAGTGAATGTGAGAGAGTGAGGGTTACAAAGTGATCTAAGGTATGCGAACAGTGAGTGTGAGAGAGTGAGGGTTACAAAGTGATCTAAGGTATGCGAACAGTGAGTGTGAGAGAGTGAGGGTTACAAAGTGATCTAAGGTATGCGAACAGTGAGTGTGAGAGAGTGAGGGTTACAAAGTGATCTAAGGTATGCGAACAGTGAGTGTGAGAGAGTGAGGGTTACAAGTGATCTAAGGTATGCGAACAGTGAGTGTGAGAGAGTGAGGGTTACAAAGTGATCTAAGGTATGCGAACAGTGAGTGTGAGAGAGTGAGGGTTACAAAGTGATCTAAGGTATGCGAACAGTGAGTGTGAGAGAGTGAGGGTTACAAAGTGATCAAAGGTATGCGAACAGAGACGGTTGCAGGAGAGGCAAGGGGACGTCATAAATAGTCCACTGCTAGAAGTGAATGGTAGGATGTGTAAGGGTGGGTGTGAGTATTTATGCACTTATATATTTTTATTTTTATTATGTTTTTAGTTTTCTGCCTAGAACTCCATCAAGCTTAAAAGCAAAACAAACCCAGACCCGCCTTCAAGATAAATTTGTAATTTTTTTGGCAGAAGAATGGCCGCTTCCTCTTAAAATTACAGGCTCGCTTTCGCTCCCCAGGATTCTTTGTACAGCTACATGGCACGAAAGGTCTAATAATTGACAACGAAATGGAGCAAAAGGTGTTAAAATCGCCACACTAATGGGCAAATCATCTTAAAATCTCAAAACTAGTGGTGCTAAATAGGAGGAAGAAGGGGGACCAGAAAAAAACAACCATTCCCCCTTAACCACTTCTGTACCGGCGACATCATTGAAATATATGGTGTCTACTACTAATCGATTCTATTCAGTTCAGGAAAGATCTCTGGCAATTAAAAGGCTTTGAACTATCTCACTTAACCTTTTTTACTACCGTAGATCCTTCTTTAACTGCACAAAATCATCGAAATATATATATAATAAACTAAAAAGCCATCTATCTATCTATCTATCTATATGCTCAGGCCCAATCCCCATTTTGGGGGTAGCCGACTCAAGACAGAGCAAGAACAGGGAAAACACAAAAACAACATAAAACAACGAATAAACACAGATAAAAAGCACAAACTCACACACATCTAGGTCACCCAGGAGAAGACCCAGAGACCAGGGTCACCAAGGTCGCTCCAGCACTCCCCCGGCCCCCGACCACCCGGAGAGGTTCCGATCTCGGCAGGCAGACATGCAGCGGAGCCAAAGCCACAAGCCCTCCCACCACACTTCCAGGCGCACCCTTCATATTAATCGTCTCCCAGGTCCAGGCGCCTGATGGACTATTGAAAAGCCGTACCCGGGATTAAAGGAATAGGAAAGTAGGATTTGGAGATGGATAGGAGGTGATATACGAACAATGAATAGATGGAGATAACACGGTGGAGTGTATAAGTCACAGGCAGGCGGTGATCAAGCACATTATTTTAAGAGGGTTTGGGCATATTTATTTGGTCCTTTATGTATATATGTATTATTTGGTCCTTTATGTATATATATGTATTATTTGGTCCTTTATGTATATATGTATTATTTGGTCCTTTATGTATATATGTATTATTAGGTCCTTTATGTATATATATATATATTTTTTTTTTTTTTTTTTTTTTTTAAGAGACAATGAACGGAGGAAGGAAAAACACAGATAAAACAAAAAGGTCCATGTGCCTAAAGGCATCCTCCATTCATAAAATGTTTGTAACAACTGGATTTAAACATTTGTAGATTGTAAGTTTGTGGAAAGCAATTCGAGGGAAGTGAATTCCAAAGAGTAGTAGCTCTGGGGATAAATTAATTCTGATAAGCAGAAGTTCTGCATTGTGGAGGAGAAAGTGTAAATTCATGGGTACTCTCAGCTGCCCTAGTTCCTCGGGGAAAGATGGGGAGAGGCGGCACAATTGAAGCAAGTTCCTCGGAACAATTGCTGTGAAAATATCTGTAGAATAATGCAAGGGATGCAACGTTTCTTCGTATGGATAATGTAGGAAGGTCCTGTGTGATTGCAGGGTTATTGATTAATCTAATAGCTTTATTTTGAATTTTGTCCAACTGCCTCAATGCAACCACTCCACTTCCACCCCACAGAGGTGAACAGTAATCCATCTGAGAACGCACATGACTTTTATATATCACGGCCAACTGCTCGTCAGTGAAGATTTCTCGAACTCTGTACAGGAGTCCCAGTCTTTTAGAGGCATTCTTAGCAATGCTTCTAACATAATGTGTCCAGCTCAAGTTAGTAGTTAATGTTACACCGAGAATGTCAATACTAGGGGAAGTGGGAATATTTACATCATTAAAAAATATATGGGAGTCAGTGAAATTCTGTCGGTTAGAAAATTGAATGTATTTGGTTTTCTGTGCATTAAAGGAAACTAGATTCTTTTGTCCCCATCCATTTATTCTAGAAAGGTCCTGGTTCAGAGAAATTGCAGTGTTTATTTTTGAATTTATAAGATCGGGTTGGGTGAAAGAATTGGTAAATGTGAAGGAACTGTGGAGTGTTGAGTCATCTGCGTAGGAATGTATTGGATTATGAGTGGTAGATATGAGATCATTGATATGAATGAGGAACATAATTGGGGCCAAAACTGATCCCTGGGGAACACCAGCATTTATTGAGTGAAATTGAGAATAAAGGCCATCTACCATTACACATATTTTTCTGTTATGAAGATAAGAAGAAATTAGTGGAACTAATGATGCAAGGCCGTAGTGTGACATCTTCGACAATAAGGATTGATGCCAGACTCTATCAAATGCCTTTGATATATCCAGTGCTATTGTATGTGTTTCACCATGTTGGTCTGTAGCTTGGTTGATTTGATGCGTAAGAAGGCAAAGCATGTCTGCAGTTGATCGACATCGTCTAAAACCATATTGCCTATCACTGATTAATTTATTATTCTCAAGATGCTTAATTATGTGATTATTTAATATAATTTCAAAGACTTTACCAAGAGTGGAAGTTATAGCTATTGGTCTGTAGTTTGATGGATCTGAAGAGGCACCTTTTTTAGGAACTGGATGGATGTTTGCTTCTTTCCAGGGTACTGGGAAGCATGAGGTATTAGTACACAGACGGAAAAAATTTGCCAATACAACCGCAGAATCGAGACCAAAAACTGGCCCTTTCAGTAAATTTAAGTATAATAACAATAATATTAGGTGGGAAGAGGTAAATAAAGAAATCCAGGAAATAGACTGGGAAGATGTAATGAATAACCTGACACCATCAGAATGTCGAATCCTAATAACAGAAACCATGACTCAAATATGTAGCCACCACATACCTGAAAGACAAACAAGACGAAAAAGCAAACAAGATCGGGAAAGAAGGAAGCTGTACAGAAGAAGGACATTACTCACACACCGACGAACACATCAAAATCTACAGGATAGGCAAAAGCCAAAATAGATAAAGAAATTGTGGAAATTGAACAAAGACTAAGAATCTCATATGAACTACAACATAAGGAAGAGGAGAGGAAAGCTATTGCAGGTATAAAGGAAAATTCCAAGCACTTCTGTTCATATGCCAAACAAAAGGTTAAATTAGCATCAAACATTGGCTCACTAAGCAAAGGGGATGGGTCATACAGGGGACACAAAGGAAATAAGCGAACTCTTACGCCGGCAATATTAAATGGCCTTCAGTGAGCCTAATGAAACAAAAGCCATCAGAGACCAAAATATATTTTTCATGGAAACCTCCCCTACGGAAACACTCCAGATGCTGGATATTGATTTCGGTGCAAATAACATAGAAGAGGCCATTTCCAACTTGCCATCCCACTCGGCACCATGCCCGGACTCATGGAATTTGATCCTAATGAAGAAATGTAAGGAAAACCTCTCAAAACCCCTGGCTATAATGTGGAGAAGGAGTCTATACACTGGTGAAATACCAGATAGCTTGAAAAACGCAATAATTGGCCCACTGCATAAAGGAGGGAGCAAAGCACTACCAAAAAATTACCGCCAGGTAGCTCTAACTTCCCACATCATTAACATTTTCGAGCGAGTCTTGCGAAGCAAAATCTCAGCATGCATGGAGGCAAATGAACAACACAACACCGGTCAACATGGGTTCAGAGCGGGAAGATCATGTCTCTCACAACTTTTGGAACATTATGACAAAATTCTTATTTCGCAAGAAGAAAAGAAAAACGTGGATGTCATTTACACTGATTTTGCTAAGGCATTTGATAAATGTGACCATGGTATAATAGCCCACAAACTAAATGCAAAAGTATAACTGGAAAAATCGGATGGTGGATATATAATTTCCTCGTAAACCGGAAACAATCAGTAGCAGTAAACCAAGTCACATCTGAGCCTTCGGATGTCAAAAGCTCAGTTCCCCAAGGAACAGTGCTAGCGCCCCTTCTTTTCCTCATTCTAATTAATAACATAGATGCCAACACAAGACACAGTACAGTGTCTACTTTTGATGATGACATAAAGCTAAGCATGATAGTAAACACACAAGAGAACACGGGCGGCTGCAGGAAGACATAAATGTAGTGTTCCAGTGGACCAGGGAAAACATCATGCAATTTACCCTACCAATAATTCACCTGAGACCTCTGGTGGATGCTTCCGAAGTAGCGCCAGAGCTACGACTGTCGACATCAACAATACCCAACACCAAGGATATACACAGTTTATCTCGATTGTTTGTGATTCTACATGTTTTTATATTACAGTATACGACTACACTATTTGCTTATATAGTATAGTAAAGTCCATATGCAGCTGATAATTACTACTAACATAATTATAAGCAGATTAATTATCATAACAAAATAGGCGTGAAAATACTTGCTGACTATGTATTATAAATATATGTTATTTATGAATATGGGTGATTTTGAAATATATAAAACAAAAGTATGCATACATCAAAGTATGTGTCAGCTACAGAAATTTCGACTAATTCAGCGCCTCTATCGGCCACTATGGGCATTAATTGTTAGGGAGAATTCAATGAAAACAAATCTGATTAATACGTTACGGAGATGATAATGTCGTTAAAGAGAATACAAACTACGTAACAGAATCCAACCACATAAGAGAACGGAAAGACAGTGTGAAAGACCTTGGGGTGTTAAATGTCTGAAAATATGGGTTTCAAAGAACATAACCAGGTCAAAGTTACGGCTGTGAAACGTCTAAAAGGTTGGATTCTGCGTACATTTAAAACATGTGGTGAATTACCTATGATAACACTATTCAAATCTCTAGTGCTACCGCGGCTAGAATACTGTAGCGTTTAACACCCACATAGAAAGCATGTTAAATAAATAACTTAGAGAGTGAACAAAGGAATTTCACTTCGCATATAAGTTCGGTAAAACAGCTACACTATTGGGAGCGTTTAAGAACAATGAAACTGTACTCGGAGCGTAGAAGAGAACGTTACCTAATAATATACATGTGGAGAATCGCAGAGGGTTTAGTACCAAACTTACATACCCCGATAGTCATGAAATTCAGTGATAGGAGAGGCTGGGAATGCGATATCCCCCGGATGAATAATCGGGGTGCTATTGGCCCTCTTCGAGAGGGTTGGTTATCACACAGAGGCCCACGTCTCTTCAACAAACTCCCACGGTGAGTAAGAGACATGAGGGGCGTCTCATTAGACAACTTCAAAAGAGCCCACGATGGCGAACTACAAAAATTTCCAGACGAGCCCATCTTTGCAGGGGAGCGTGCTGCCCCTTCGAACAGTCTGCTGCACCAAATCACCACCCAGAACGAGGGGCGGTACGCTCCTCGGCTCCACTAGAAGTGTGGCGAACTCATCACAAGGTATCACAAGGTAAGGGACCGAATTTGATACAAGCCAGAGAAAGAGAGAACAAAAAAGCAGGTCACTTCCCTTAAGGAAGTACCCATATAACCCATTAAGTACCCATATAACCCATTAAGTACCCATATAACCCATTAAGTACCCATATAACCCATTAAGTACCCATATAACCCATTAAGTACCCATATAACCCATTAAGTACCCATATAACCCATTAAGTACCGGTGACGTCCTTTTCGTTATAATCTTCCAACTTTTAGACGATCTTATTAGCTTAGGAAGGACGTCTACCAATTAAAAGGCTACAGTCTACCTCAATCAATACCTTTAACTACCATCTAGCCTTCCTAAGCTTCATAAAATGTTCTAATCGTAGCTGAAATCAAATAATAAATAAGTCGCCGGTACAGAAGAGGCTAAGGAAGTTCCCATATTTATTGGATGGATGCTGAAAATGGATGGAAAGGTTGAATGCAGACAAAGTGAGAGGCAAAGGAAGAACTAAGTAATGAATATAATATTATAAGAAATAGTTACGAATGATTATGTGCAGTACCTAGGTAACTGAAACTCCTGTTTCATTTGCCTGGTTTCCCCTACTGTTTCTATTTGTGACTCACCTACATAGAGAGTAATCCAGATAATTCTCTGCTTCTATATATATTTCACTACACTTAACAAGCACACCACACTTATTGTCCAACATACCTAAACTACCTCTAAAGTTCCTTGATTTTGTCACCTCGAGGGCTGACACTTGTTACAGGCAGTGTTGCCTTTTGTCTCCTTCATGTACACTCGACCAAAAAAACAATCTTTAACGGTGAGCTGTAAATAATCTAGTGTGAACGAAATGAGTCGGGTGAAACATACGTCTGTGAGGTATTATCATAAGATTTCGACCCACTTCCAGTATGTTTAGAGTGTAAAGATTGTTTTTTGGTCGAGTGTAAATAGGACAAACAATAAATTTGACAAGTTGAGTGAAAGAATTGGGTAGAAGTAACGCATAAAGGTAAGGGAGAAATATGAGAAAGGCTTAGAAACTGGAAGGGATGAAGGAAACGCTTAGCAGGGTTACATTTATGGGGAAAGAGGAACAGTTCATAGGAGGAAGGGAAAATGCTAAAATGCAGAGAAGGCGAAATTTGAAGAACGAGTATATAGAGGGGTCGAAAGTTAAAAGCATACTTGAGTGGGATATAGTTATTGTAGACCAGAATGACGAATTGAAAGAACCGAGGGATGACGACAGAAGTTGAAAGACAGGAAGAGGACAGAGGGTGGCATTAAGGGGAGAGGGTTGATGTTTCTGGACCCCTTCTCGCTCATGTTTAGCCCCATTATTTTTCATATTATAAAATGAGACCTTATAATTTGAGACGTTCGGTCCATTACTTAGGCGATATTAAGACTTTTCGCACGATGTTGCTGTCAATATTAAGACCTTTCGTGCCATTCAGGTGTCGATTTGTTCATGGCGAGCGATAGCGAGCCTGTAGTTTAGGAATAACTGACCTTTGGCTGAGGCATTTCTCTACCCAAAAATATACAGATTTATATAGAAAATGAATCTTGGGGATGTTTTTAAAGTTTGATGGAGGTCTAGGGACGAAACTAAAACAATAATGAATAAATAATTTAGTCGACCAATTAATGAACTCTCCCCCTCCCCCCTTAACATCAACAGCAAGGTAGAAGAGAAAGAAGAAAATAAAAGGTAAAATAAAGTAAAACGAAAAAAAGTGGAAGAGAAGGGAGGGCCAAAGTTGAAAGAAAAGTGTATAGGAAGGACGAGATGATAGAAGAACTGCAGCATGAGCAACACCAGGCTAAGTGTAGGGTAGAAGGGAGAGGAGAGTAGAGTAGAAGAACTGCAGCATGAGCAACACCAGGCTCAGTGTAGGGTAGAAGGGAGAGGAGAGTAGAGTAGAAGAACTGCAGCATGAGCAACACCAGGCTCAGTGTAGGGTAGAAGGGAGAGGAGAGTAGAGTAGAAGAACTGCAGCATGAGCAACACCAGGCTCAGTGTAGGGTAGAAGGGAGAGGAGAGTAGAGTAGAAGAACTGCAGCATGAGCAACACCAGGCTCAGTGTAGGGTAGAAGGGAGAGGAGAGTAGAGTAGAAGAACTGCAGCATGAGCAACACCAGGCTCAGTGTAGGGTAGAAGGGAGAGGAGAGTAGAGTAGAAGAACTGCAGCATGAGCAACACCAGGCTCAGTGTAGGGTAGAAGGGAGAGGAGAGTAGAGTAGAAGAACTGCAGCATGAGCAACACCAGGCTCAGTGTAGGGTAGAAGGGAGAGGAGAGTAGAGTAGAAGAACTGCAGCATGAGCAACACCAGGCTCAGTGTAGGGTAGAAGGGAGAGGAGAGTAGAGTAGAAGAACTGCAGCATGAGCAACACCAGGCTCAGTACAAAGGGAGTACAAAGGAAATCAAGCAACAACAGATCTAGTGACCCTTCTAGGTTGCTTGTCCTCCAAAACACTGAGGATCAAGTGTCCAAACAGTGGTTTAGAGTGGGTAAGGGAACATTGGAAAGGGAAATACTGCCCTGGAACTAATATCCGTGGCAGGATTAGGAAGTTAGTAGGGGACAGATGGGTTAGTAACTGAGGGGGGGATAAAATAAAGTTATTCATTTACAAACGCAGTCAGTCGCGGGTTTGATGCGAGATATTTGTCTAAGCGGAGTTTAAATGAATCAACGGTGATGCAGTCTATAACGTTTCGGGGAAGCCCATCGAGTTGACAACTCGATTGAAGAAGAAATTCTTAGATTCGTGCGAGTTAAAAGATTTACCAATAATTTTGCAACCGTTTCCCCGCATGTAATTAGATTGGTCGATAGTGAAGTACTTACTACAGTTCATATTGTCGATGCCTTTGATGATTTTGAACACTTGAATTAAGTCACCTCTTAATCTGCGCTGGGTTAAAGGAAATAGATTTAATTCTCTAAGACGCTCTTCGTATGGTTTGTTCTTTAGGCTAGGTATCATTTTGGTAACTCTACGTTGAACTCGTTCTAGCTTGTTTATATCTTTTTGGTAATAAAGGCACCAGGATTGAACGCAGTATTCCAGAAGAGGGCGGACTAAGGAATTGTAAAGGGTTAGGATAACTTCTTTGGATTTATGCTCAAATGACCTGCCTAAAAAGCCAATTATTTTGTTTGCCTTCTTAACAACTTCTGAACATTGTTGACTCGGTTTTAGGTTACTCGATATTGTTACTCCCAGATCGGTTTCTCTGTTTACATTCTTAAGCTGAGTGCCATTCATCGAATAGTTTGCTTTCTCGTTTAGGTATCCGATATGTAGTACTTTACATTTATCTGCATTGAAACTCATTTGCCAAATTTGGGCCCAACATGACAATTTATCTAGATTGTGTTGCATATTGTTCTTTTGAGAGTACGCTATTTGCAATTTTTTCTATCGTCAGCAAATTTTGAGATTGTACAGGTGAGACCCTCATCTATGTCGTTGATGTAAATTAGAAAGAGAATTGGTCCTAATACCGATCCCTGGGGTACCCCGCTACTTACATTGGTCCCATTTAGATGCCTTACCGTTTATGACTACTCTTTGCTTTCTGTCGCTGAGCCAATTTTCTATCCATTTCAACACACCGTCTTGTATTCCATGCGCTTTTAGTTTTAGCAGTAAACGTTTGTGGGGAACTTTGTCAAAGGCCTTTTGAAAATCAAGGTATATAATATCTACAGCTTTACTCTCATCGTAGAGGTTGAGGATATCGTGGAAGAAGTCTAAGAGGTTTGTTAAACAGGAACGTTTTTTACGAAAGCCGTGTTGAGTATCTTTAAGTATGTTATTTTCCTCAAAGTGATTTACGAGTCTGTCTCGTATGACCGTTTCTAGCATTTTACATACAACTGAGGTTAAGCTAATTGGACGATAGTTACTGGGTAGGGATTTGCTGCCTTTTTTGAATATCTGTGTTACGTTGGCTATCTTCCACTGATCAGGCATAGTTCCAGACTGCAAGGATTTATTGAATAGTAATGTCAGTGGTTTGGAGAGCTCATCCTTAGTGTGACGTTAACCACTCCGTTAGAACCGCATGGCTTGTCCTACAGTGACTCGCTAGGATCGCCAGGGCAGTGGATGGGGCTACAGTTTATGTATTAGAGTGTGCTTTATTTCATATGAAAGATTGTGTCATGGGCAGTCCAGAAAGGCTCTTTGTTTTCACCCATGTCTAGGCTTTATATATTTAATTGTAATTGTGTTTTATCATTAACTAGTAATGATGGGATCTGGGAGAGAGAGAGAGAGTAGAACAGAGTGAGAGGGAGCGCGCAGTGTTTTTGTCCCGCTCGATGACGTCACGGCTGGCTGCCTCGTGGGGGTTGGTTAAGAGAGGTCCTTACCATGCTGCTAGCTCCCTTGCTAGTGGCTAGAGGACTTGTAACCGCTTTTTTCCCACGCGCCTCGAGCTAGTGCGAGTATATATACTGGTTCCTCGCCACTCTCTCCCTCAGATCTGGTTTCTAGAACGCATCTATCTCATCCCTTGCTACCTGTTCCCCGCTCCGCACCTGAGAATCTTTTCCTCTGCCTACCTCTCTCTTTTTTTCATATCTTTCACCACCTTTTATTAATATTATATCCCCTCTGGTTAACTCTGCAAAATCAGCTTCATGCTGGCCAGTTGTATTGTGCGTTAAGGTCTGATATAACCCATGTATGTTAGTTGTTAAGATAAGTGGATCACGAAGCATTGGTTGGCATTCATATTGTTTAGTACTGCTTCCTTTAATTATTAGTGTTCTGCTGGATAAGATAATGCTAGACTAGGAGTCTGATATTATAAGGTATTGTTTCCTATGAGTGCTGGCTTTAGTTAAAAGCTGCACGACATACCTGAGAACTGGAGTTGATTGAGTAAATTCTAGTCTGTGTGCCATTGACAGTAGAGCATGCACGAATGAGGGCTTTTTGCCTATACCATTCTGCACTGTTCTAAGCTCGTTGTTTGTCTTTGAGGTACGCCAGGAGAACGCTTAATACTTCGGTATTAAGGTTTCTCAAGAGAGCTACCCTTCCCTATAACGTAATATTTGACGCACAGACTTGAGATTTGCACTAGGCTATGCGGCATGCCATGCGCACCAGTATCTCGTATCATTGACTCTAGCTAGACTTTATCAATCATAGTAGACATTAAGTATATTAACCTAATCACTCTTTTTATGCATACTGTGACGTTAACCACTCCGTTAGAACCGCATGGCTTGTCCTACAGTGACTCGCTAGGATCGCCAGGGCAGTGGATGGGGCTACAGTTTGTGTATTAGAGTGTGCTTTATTTCATATGAAAGCTCGTGTCATGGGCAGTCCAGAAAGGCTCTTTGTTTTCGCCCATGTCAAGGCTTTATATATTTAATTGTAAAGTATATATTTTATCATTAACTAGTAATGATAGGATCTGGGAGGGAGAGAGAGAGGGAGTAGAACAGAGTGAGAGGGGACGCGCAGTGTTTTTTGTCCCGCTCGATGACGTCACGGCTGACTTCCTCGCGGGGGTTGGTGGAGAGAGGCTCTTACCATGCTGTAAGCTTTGCTAGTGGTTAGATGACTTGTAACCGCTGTTTTCCCACGCGGCTCGAGCTAGTGCGAGTATATATACAGTTCCTCGCCACTCTCTCCCTCAGATCTGGTTTCTAGAACACACCCATCTTTTTTCCCTTGCTATCTGTCCCCGCTCCGTACCTGAGAATCTTTTCCTCTGCCTATCTCTCTCATTTTCCATATCCTTCACCACCTTTTATTAATATTATACCCCCTCTGGTTAACTCTGCAAAATCAGCTTAATGCTGGCCAGTTGTATTGTGTTAAGGTCTGATATAGCCTATGTATGTTAGTTGTTAAGATAAGTGGATCACGAAGCATTGGTTGGCATTTATATTGTTTAGTACTGCTTCCTTTAGTTATTAGTGTTCTCCTGGATTAGATAATGCTAGACTAGGAGTCTGATATTATAGGTATTGTTTCCTATGAGTGCTGGCTTCAGTTAAAAGCGGCACGACATACCAGAGAACTGGAGTTGATTGAGTAAATTCTAGTCTGTGTGCCATTGAGAATAGAGCATGCACGAATGAGGGCTTTTTGCCTATACCATTCTGCACTGTTCTAGTCTCGATTGTTTGTCTTTGAGGTACGCCAGGAGAACGCTTAATACTTCGGTATTAAGGTTTCTCAAGAGAGCTACCCTTCATTATAATGTAATATTTGACGCACAGACTTGAGATTTGCACTAGGCTATGCGGCATGCCATGCGCACCAGTATCTCGTATCATTGACTCTAGCTAGACTTTATCAATCATAGTAGACATTAAGTATATTAAACCAATTACTCTTTTTATGCATACCCATTTATTATTGCACAAGCATTTCGCAGCCTAGTTTGATGTATTGAGACACAAACGACTTAGGCTCTTTTTGTTGATAGGAATACTGCATTGTCGTGGCGATTATTATTATTGTTGTTGTGTTTAGGATATTCTTGGCTCCGACGGCATTATATATTCTGCCTTTTTGTGTGCATAGCCTGCACGAGCATTGTTCCGCTGCCTGCCTTTTTGGGTTCCATTTCCGATACGAGCATCTTTATAGCATCTAACATTTAAAGAAGATTCCTTGTTAGTGTTGAAGGACTTTAGTGCACTTTCTTTCATGCAGGAGTGCCTGACATTTATTGATTAAAGTAACGTAAGCTGTAACTTCTCTTACCACCTTACTTTGCATACCATAGCCAAGCACCTTCGGTTATAGGTAGCAATAGGCTGTTTTCACATAACATTAAGCCTAGAGTAGACGCACATTTATTGAGAGTTTGATAGCCTATTATTGCATATAGAACTCTGTAGAGTATTTGTGTTCTTTGTTCACTGGGAATATACATCAGAGGTTGGAGCTAGCGCTTTCCGTTGTAACATTTATGCCATTACTAGTCCAATGAATAAGAGCCCTGATATATTTGAACCCCAGTCGTAACAAATGGCGACCTTACCTAGGATTTGGTGAACCTACATTTATTAGCAGGGAACATTTGTTGTTTTGGAGAATATTTTGCGGGGATCAGCAAGAATAATTTTTTTGCAACATAGTATAGCCCTTGAGTATTTCCGAGAATTGTTGTGTGTATATTGAGGTATAAGAGTTTGGGGTACTTCTTTTCTGAATATTGTGGTGAGAAATTTTTGTGAGCATCATGTCTTATACCGGGTCAGAGGAGAATGGAGACACAGTACGTAATGTCGAAACTGAGGAACAGCAGCATGATGAAAGGGTTAATCGGGTGAACTGTGAGGAGGATGCTAGGATATTTTTGCAATGGCCTGTTACTGCCGAGCGGTTGGAGGGTATGGATCGGTACGGTCTTCAATGCCTGGCCACAGCTATCGGTCATGCGGTTACTAGCAGCATGACCAAGGATAACTTGATAACGTGTGTACTGGGCAGGGTGACTGGTGAGCGATATGGGTTGAGTGCTCAGAGCCCTTCGGCCATGCTTCCCCTACACTCGACTCCCAGTCATCCCAGTAGTTTGCCGACCCCGGGTACGCTTCCGCAGTTGGGTGGTGACTGGCAGGGGGGGTTACCCCTGGGGGGACCACCGGTGATTTCAAACATTGTAGCACCTTCACCTCCTCAAGGGTTATCTCCAGACTTATTGCTTCAGCTCGAATTAGCTAAGATCGAAGAGAGAAAGGCTATCAGGGCAGGTGAGCAGCAAATAGAATTAGCCAAGATAGAAGAGAGAGCCAAGCTAGCAAAAATCCAAGCGGATTTAGAGTCGACTAGGTACTGTGCTGACATGGACGTAGAGAAATCGCGAGTAGAGGCAACGGGACAGCGACTTGGGGCTGGTAACAGTGTTCATGAGCAGTCTCTCTCGCACTTATTGAAACTGGGTCCGGTGTTTGATGAGAGTGGTGTAACAGAATTTTTCACACGCTTTGAGAAGAAGTGCCAGGAACACCAGTGGCCAGAGAATAAATGGGCAGCACTTGTATCCTCTAAATTAATAGGCAAGGGTCTTAAAGCCTACGATGCGTTACCTTTGGAGTCATGTATTGTGTATGAGGATCTCAAGGAGGCTGTCCTGAGGGCTTACGAACTGCAACCAGAAACGTACCGTTTGAAGTTCCGGGGTGTAACTAAGGGAAGAGATAGCACCTTTTTGGAACACGCCCGGGACTTGTCCGATGCTATGGGGAACTGGCTCCGATCTGAGAAGGTAACAACGTTTGATGGAGTTAAGCAGTTAATGATGTTGGAGCAGTTCTTTAAGAGCACGGGCGGTGATCTAACTTTGAACTTAAAGGAGAAAAACCCAAGAACTCTAGTCGAAGCAGCAGAAATGGCTGATCGACGGCTGTCGTTGATTCGGGGTTGCGGGTCCTCACAGAAGTACGATGTAAGTGCTAAGGACCGTTATCCTCCCCCTCCCCGGAACAATGACACATTTAAACAGAAGAGCCATGAAACTAAAACTGAATCCAAACCTTACACCACACCGTATGTGAAAAGTCAGGGGCCTTTTACATCACAGTATAAGCCGAAACCAAATTTATGTGTTTTAGTTGCCACCAGGAGGGTCATAAGGCAAATGAGTGCCCTAGTCGACCTCCTCCGGCAGCCGTGTCTTTTGCTCACGGCATTGGAGTGTTCAAGAGGACATCGGAGTTTGTTAGAGGCATTTCTTCCGAGGTAAATACACTGCCAGTGCAGAAGGATCCGGAAGGCTTATTCCCTGTCCGTGATGCCTTTAGTGACCACAGGGGACTCGGTTGTGTGGAGTGGGGGGGTAGAAGACATGAGGTGAGAATTTTGCGTGACACTGGGGCATCGCAAACACTGTTGAGAAATTTCACTGGTAAACCTGTCAATACGGCGCGGGTGGTTGTGGTTCAGGGAGTTAATGCGACAAGGTCATACCCGCTTGTAAGAATGAAGGTGGAAGTTGATGGTGTGACTCGTGACCTGGATGTAGGAATTGTGGAGAAGTTACCTGTTGGGGGCGTCGACCTCCTTCTCGGCAACGACTTTGCGGGGCCTACTTCTGAGGCTCCACCCTTAGTCGTTGTCGAGAAGCCGGCCGAAGTGAGTAGGGAGGAGCAGGAGTGGGTTGAGAAGTGTCCGGTGCAGCCTATGGCGTGTGTTGTCACCGGAGTTTCTGCATCCAGGGAGTCACATTCTGGTCAACAATCTTTAGATCAGCGGAGGAATGGTACCGAGAAGGGGTTGGAAGTTGATGCGGTTGAGAGTTTAGTGTCAACGGACCTTCTCGGGGACTCATTATTAGGACCACATTTCGAGTCTGGAGAGGACCCAGTAACTGTTCCTGAAGGGGCAGAGGATGGGCTTAAAAAGACGAAAGAGTTGAAGGAGGACAGTGATGCACAGTCGGGAGATGTAGCAACAAGGTACCCTGACGCGTACCCTATGAGAAATTGGTCGGCGAAAACGGTGGTCCGAAGCTTGCTAGTGTATTTTTCCCGGTATGGTTACCCGCAGGGGATTCAGTCAGTCCGGGGACCCAACTTCACTTCTAGCCTCTTTGTACAAGCAATGCCGCAGCATGGGATTGTTGGGGTTGTGTCATCTGCATATCATCCGGAGAGCCAGGGTGTGTTAGAGCGATGGCACTCAGCCTTGAAATCTGTGCTTCGTTGTTGTTGCTTTGAGAGTGGAAGGGATTGGGATCTTGGCCTGCCATGTGTTTTGTTTGCTGTGTGGGAGGTACCTGGGGAGAGTTTGGGATTCAGCCCTAATGAGCTCGTCTTTGGACACCGTGTCAGAGGGCCTCTCCATATGGTTGAAGAAGTATGGGAGGGCGCAGAAAAACCTTGTTCTATGCTCAATTGTGTCCTCAACAGTCGAGAACGGATGTTGCGCAGTCTGGAGTTGGCTGGCCGTAATTTGACTAGCTCTCAGGCCCTCAGGAAGGACAGGTACGACCTCAAGGTTGAACTCAGGGAGTTTCACGTGGGTCAGGAGGTGTTGATTCTACTGCCCCTTGTAGGTCACCCCTTATCCGCGAAGTACGCTGGTCCTTATAGGGTGGTGGAGGAGCTATCGGACCTGGTTTACTTGGTAGCCACTCCAGACAGACGGAAGCGCAATCAGTTATGTCATGATAATCCCGTGAAGGGGTATGGGAGGCACCCCCCTGAGCCTCTCACTGTGCCTGTGATGACGTTTAGCAGTCAAGGTGGAGAAGGAGAACGGGACAGTCAAGCTCAGGTGGAGGATAACTGGAAGGATAAGAAGTTCAAATGGGCGCCTGAGTGTGAGAAGGTGTTTAGGGAAGTAAAACACCTGTTGTGCACTCACCCGATCCTCAGGGCCCCTGACATTAGCCTACCTTTCCAACTAGCAACGGAGGCTAGTGGTGTGGGGGCTGGTGCCGTCCTTGTGGAAAAGGACGATGATGGGCTGGAGCATCCTGTTAGTTTCTACTCGAAGAAGTTCAATTCAGCCCAAAAGAACTACTCTGTTGTCGAGAAAGAGCTGCTGGCAATTGTACTTGCACTGAGGCATTTCGAGGTCTATGTTCCAGCCTATGGTCCAGTCGTTGTAATTTACACAGATCATCACCCTCTCAAGTTTTTGAACCAGTTTCACAATCGGAATATGAGGCTGACCAGGTGGTCGCTAATGTTACAGGAATATAACCTGGACATACGCCATATTGCCGGTTGTGACAACGTGATTGCAGATTGTCTTTCGAGGGTAGATGATCCTGGGTAGATTGACACACGGGTAGCCTCCTGCTTTAGTTTGGATAGTATTTTGCGCTTGGTGCTTGTTGGCTCGCGGTTGTAGCCCAGCGTATTGGGTCGTAAAGCAGGAGTTGAGCGTTTGGTATAGAAGAAAAAACTAGGCTTGCCCCTATAGTGCAGCCGAAATAAACATATTATAAACATAAAAATCAAGTAAAAACTCTTTCTTTGATAGTTGAATTTTTTTAGTATGTTATAGCAGTAATTTTGAGTTGCACTCCTCTCAGAATGCTGGGCTAGAGAGGCTCGCTCTTGAGGAGCATAACTACATATAATTTAACCTATGGTGTTGGGGAGGGTTATAATTTTGAAAAATGTTTTGTTGAAGAACTGTGCAAGAGATTTTACTGCCGCTGGGTGATGGGAAGTGGAGATATAGCATGGGTTCTAACCATCAGATTTTTGTGACCCTTGGGGCCTCTGAGAAAAATCTTGGGGGGGTGTGACGTTAACGACTCCGTTAGAACCGCATGGCTTGTCCTACAGTGACTCGCTAGGATCGCCAGGGCAGTGGATGGGGCTACAGTTTATGTATTAGAGTGTGCTTTATTTCATATGAAAGCTTGTGTCATGGGCAGTCCAGAAAGGCTCTTTGTTTTCACCCATGTCAAGGCTTTATATATTTAATTGTAAAGTATATTTTTTATCATTAACTAGTAATGATGGGATGTGGGAGAGAGAGAGAGAGTAGTACAGAGTGAGAGGGAGCGCGCAGTGTTTTTGTCCCGCTCGATGACGTCACGGCTGGCTGCCTCGTGGGGGTTGGTTAAGAGAGGTCCTTACCATGCTGCTAGCTCCCTTGCTAGTGGCTAGAGGACTTGTAACCGCTTTTTTCCCACGCGCCTCGAGCTAGTGCGAGTATATATACTGGTTCCTCGCCACTCTCTCCCTCAGATCTGGTTTCTAGAACGCATCTATCTCATCCCTTGCTACCTGTCCCCCGCCCCGCACCTGAGAATCTTTTCCTCTGCCTACCTCTCTCTTTTTTCATATCTTTCACCACCTTTTATTAATATTATATCCCCTCTGGTTAACTCTGCAAAATCAGCTTCATGCTGGCCAGTTGTATTGTGCGTTAAGGTCTGATATAACCCATGTATGTTAGTTGTCAAGATAAGTGGATCACGAAGCATTGGTTGGCATTCATATTGTTTAGTACTGCTTCCTTTAATTATTAGTGTTCTGCTGGATTAGATAATGCTAGACTAGGAGTCTGATATTATAAGGTATTGTTTCCTATGAGTGCTGGCTTTAGTTAAAAGCTGCACGACATACCTGAGAACTGGAGTTGATTGAGTAAATTCTAGTCTGTGTGCCATTGAGAGTAGAGCATGCACGAATGAGGGCTTTTTGCCTATACCATTCTGCACTGTTCTAAGCTCGTTGTTTGTCTTTGAGGTACGCCAGGAGAACGCTTAATACTTCGGTATTAAGGTTTCTCAAGAGAGCTACCCTTCCCTATAACGTAATATTTGACACACAGACTTGAGATTTACACTAGGCTATGCGGCATGCCATGCGCACCAGTATCTCGTATCATTGACTCTAGCTAGACTTTATCAATCATAGTAGACATTAAGTATATTAACCTAATTACTCCTTTTATGCATACCCATTTATTATTACACAAGCATTTCGCAGCCTAGTTTGATGTATGGAGACACAAACGACTTAGGCTCTTTTTGTTGATAGGAATACTGCATTGTCGTAGCGATTATTAGTGTTTAGAATATTCTTGGCTCCGACGGCATTATATATTCTGCCTTTTTGTGTGCATAGCCTGCACGAGCATTGTTCCGCTGCCTGCCGTTTTGGGTTCCATTTCCGATACGAGCATCTTTATAGCATCTAACATTTAAAGAAGATTCCTTGTTAGTGTTGAAGGACTTTAGTGCACTTTCTTTCATGCAGGAGTGCCTGACATTTATTGATTAAAGTAATGTAAGCTGTAACTTCTCTTACCACCTTACTTTGCATACCATAACCAAGCACCGTCGGTTATAGGTAGTAATAGGCTGTTTTCACATAACATTAAGCCTAGAGTAGACGCACATTTATTGAGAGTTTGATAGCCTATTATTGCATATAGAACTCTGTAGAGTATTTGTGTTCTTTGTTCACTGGGAATATACATCAGAGGTTGGAGCTAGCGCTTTCCGTTGTAGCATTTATGCCATTACTAGTCCAATGAATAAGAGCCCTGATATATTTAAACCCCAGTCGTAACATTAGCTTCCTTTAGAACTCTAGGCGAGATTGTATCTGGTCCAGGCTTTTTATTTACCTTGAGTTTATCTAAACAATTCAATACTTCTCTCTCTGTAACGGTGATATTGCTTAGAACATCTGAATTATCAATCTGAATTGCCGATGGTGTAGGGATATCACTGAGGTCTTCTGTTGTAAAAACTGATGCAAAGAAGGTATTGAGGGCATTACTCATTTGTACTTCGTCTTTGGTGTATTCTCCATTTTCATCGACTAACGGTCCAACAGTTGAAGTAACTACTTTTTTCTTTCTGATATAACTATAGAATTATTTCGGGTTTGTTTTACTTTGATTCGCAATATGTAACTCTAAGGTCTTTTTACTTTGCTTTTTGGCTTTGCGTCGTAGCTCTACAAATTTCACCCGTTCTTCGTCATTTTGTGAGGATTTTAATCTATCATTAGCAAAATTTTAGCAAGCAGGCAGTTTGAAATATCTTTATTCCACCATTTGGGCTTATTATTATGGCCTGGACGCCGTATTTTCGATGGTATGCAGTCTTGCACTGCTTTTAGGTAAGTGGTTTCGAATAACTTCCAAGATGTATTTATGTCGTTATTGTTATTAAAAAGCTCCAGTCAGTTTCTTTAAACATAGCTCTAAGTTTATGGAAGTTTGCTTTCTTGAAATTAGGGACTTTTTCGATGCTACTATTTGGTTCGTTACTAGTAAACTTTAAAGTGAAAGTTATCGTACGATGGTCGCTGTTACTGAATTCATCACCAACATTCAAATTCTCTATTAATTCTTCTTTTGTTGCAAGTACAATGTCAAGAACGTTATTACCACGGGTCGGCGTTCGAACAAATTGATAAAGCGAACTCTCTTGCAAGTTCGTATACAAGTCATGTCCGGAGTGTGAAGTAAGAGTATCGCCCCACTTGGTCACGGGTAAATTAAAGTCGCCAACAATTACGGTATCTTGTGAGTTACTTACATCTGCAATTTGTTCGTAAATTTCTCGGTCAGTTTGCACTGATTGAGCTGGAGGTCTGTATATTAATGCAGGTATTATTTTTGTACCTTTATTATTCTTTATTAACACAAAAGATGCGTCGACGTTCACAATTTGAGGTTTTGACAAGAGGGTAGGGTTAAGACTTTCTTTGATATGAAGTAAAACGCCACCTCCATTTCGATGTATTCGGCTTTTCTCAAACATTACATAACCGGGAAGTGAATACTCTGCTAAAAAGTCTCTATCTTCTGTATTGTGCCAAGATTCTGTTATGCCAATCACATCATAATTTTCTGTAAACACTAGCTCCTCTAAATCTGAAAATGTATTGCGTATGCTACGAGCGTTTGAATAGAAAACCTTTAAATTTGTTATTTTAGAACTCACAGAACGCTCTTTAATAATATTTTTGGTTCTTGTCGGATCTACATTTATGTTCATGGCTGTCCTCGGTCCTCGCTGTCTTCGGTCCTTATCGCTGGTGGTCCTCGGTTGCCTCTGTTTTTTTCTTGGCGTTGGATGATTTATGTCACTGCCGCTTCTTCTCGGATGGCGTTTTTTGATCCATGACTGCGGACTGCTTCGTGTAGGAGACGACCCCTGCGTGCTGAACCCACAGGGTTTAGATGAGTGCCATCCTTGCGGAACAGAGTAGGCTGGTTGTAGAAGTGTAAAAGTGTAGGGTAGTAGGGAGAGGAGAGTAGAGTAGAAGAACTGCAGCATGAGCAACACCAGGCTCAGTGTAGGGTAGAAGGGAGAGGAGAGTAGAGTAGAAGAACTGCAGCATGAGCAACACCAGGCTCAGTGTAGGGTAGAAGGGAGAGGAGAGTAGAGTAGAAGAACTGCAGCATGAGCAACACCAGGCTCAGTGTAGGGTAGAAGGGAGAGGAGAGTAGAGTAGAACTGCATCATGAGCAACACCAGGCTCAGTGTAGGGTAGAAGGGAGAGGAGAGTAGAGTAGAAGAACTGCAGCATGAGCAACACCAGGCTCAGTGTAGGGTAGAAGGGAGAGGAGAGTAGAGTAGAAGAACTGCAGCATGAGCAACACCAGGCTCAGTGTAGGGTAGAAGGGAGAGGAGAGTAGAGTAGAAGAACTGCAGCATGAGCAACACCAGGCTCAGTGTAGGGTAGAAGGGAGAGGAGAGTAGAGTAGAAGATAGTGGAAGGTAGAAGCAGTCAGTCAGTTAGTAGCCAGCCCTTAATGGTTAACTTTTTTGTCGATGTTTTCATTAATAAATTATGTTTTTATTTTCCTCCCTAGACCTCCATCAAACTTAAAAAACAACCCCAGGATCCCTTTTCAAGATATATTTGTACATTTTTCGGTAGACAAATTTCCCGGCCAAAGGCCAGTTCCTCCTAAATTACAAACTTGTTATCGCTCGCCAGGAACAGATTTACACGTAAATGACACAAACAGTCTTAATATTGACAGAAAAAAAGGCGAAAGGTCTTAAAATAACCAAACTAATAGGGTTAAGCATGAGGGAGAAAGGTGTCGAGAAAAACCGACCATCTCCCCTTAATCCAACAAGGGGTAGGGAGGATCAGCAAGCGACACAAGAAAGGAAAAAGAGGTGACAGAAGTCAGTTAGTCAGTAGCCAACCTTTACTCCAACAAATGGTAGAGAGGATCAGGAAGGGACATAAGAAAGGAAAAAGAGGTGGCAGGAGAAAAACATATATAACAGTTCGCCCACAAAAAGCAATCACACAAGCATTCAGAAGCACCAATCACTCATCAGCCCCCGAAATCAATGGCTTCACCCGGACAAGGTCTCTTAACATTATGGGGGGATTGTTGATTTTTGGGTCTATATTTGTTTTTCTTTCTATATTCCAACTACTCCCTCTCGGGCATAGGCTGAGAGCCTGCACATCCAACCGCTCAACACGGTGAACCCCGTGAGGTCTTGTTCCAGTCTAGGGAGTGAGACACGTGAAGCATTAGAGTTCAACTCACGGCTCGAAGCAGCCCCATCTTTGAAGCTGCTCCGCCTTCGTGGTTCACTGTCTCACCACCTAGACTCGGACCCTCACTCTCAGAACTTACTTATTTATATTATTTGTTTAGTTTCCTCAATAGACCTCCATCAAGTTTAAAAAAACACCCCTTAGGACCCCCCCCCCCCCGCCTCTTCGAGATAAATGTGTACATTTTTCGATAGAAAAATGTCCCGGCCTTCGTTCCAGCTAAAATTAAAGTCTCGCTATAAAAATTGACACCTAAATGGCACGACAGGTCCAAATATCGACAATGAAAGGCCTTACAATCGTCAAACTAATGGAAAGAACGTCCCAAAATCTCAAAACTATTGGGGTTAAACATAAGGTAAAAGCAAGTCCAAAACAAAAATATATACCCCGTTAACTAAGGAAGAGCCACCGCCTTAGCAACACCAGGTTTAGTGTGAGGTAGAAGGACAGGGATAGGAGAGTAGAAGAAAGAAAAGGACAAAAGGAGGGCCAGAATTGAAAGACTATGGAGAGGGTTGGGGAGGTCTTACGGAGGCCACAGCAGTCTTTCCTTCATCCTATAGCTTAAACTGCTTTAAACTTCGGGTGTCCAACCATTTTGACCCCAACGTCCCTTGAATTTGACTCTGTCACGCTTTTGGTGTTGGGGGAGACACTCGTTACAGGTCACCTCGCTGTTGTCTCCTTCAAACACATATAAAACAAAGTAACAACAGGTTTAAGGTAACGTGTCCAAGCAAGAACAAATAATACAAAACATGAGTAAACGGACGTATTTATGTCTGAAAAAGGGAAAGATGTGCAGGAAGACTAGTGCGCGAAGACGAGGCTATAGAGTATAGAGGGCTTACACCATAAGGAGGGGAGGTGTGAGTATAGAGTATAGAGTATAGAGGGCTTACACCATAAGGAGGGGAGGTGTGAGTATAGAGTATAGAGGGCTTACACCATAAGGAGGGGAGGTGTGAGTATAGAGTATAGAGGGCTTACACCATAAGGAGGGGAGGTGTGAGTATAGAGTATAGAGGGCTTACACCATAAGGAGGGGAGGTGTGAGTATAGAGTATAGAGGGCTTACACCATAAGGAGGGGAGGTGTGAGTATAGAGTATAGAGGGCTTACACCATAAGGAGGGGAGGTGTGAGTATAGAGTATAGAGGGCTTACACCATAAGGAGGGGAGGTGTGAGTATAGAGTATAGAGGGCTTACACCATAAGGAGGGGAGGTGTGAGTTAGAGTATAGAGGGCTTACACCATAAGGAGGGGAGGTGTGAGTATAGAGTATAGAGGGCTTACACCATAAGGAGGGGAGGTGTGAGAATAGAGTATAGAGGGCTTACACCATAAGGAGGGGAGGTGTGAGTATAGAGTATAGAGTATAGAGGGCTTACACCATAAGGAGGGAAGGTGTGAGTATAGAGTATAGAGGGCTTACACCATAAGGAGGGGAGGTGTGAGTATAGAGTATAGAGGGCTTACACCATAAGGAGGGGAGGTGTGAGTATAGAGTATAGAGTATAGAGTATAGAGGGCTTACACCATAAGGAGGGGAGGTGTGAGGTAAACACAGCAGGGAGGCCAAGAGGTAAGCCAAACAGAGAACAGTACCCAAGGACATGTGGAAGCAGGGAAAGTTAAGGGGAGATGGCTCGTTTGTCTGGTCCCCTGTCTCCCTCGTGTTAAGCCCCATTTGTTTTGAGATTATAAGACGTTCGACCCATTAGTTTCAGGATTTTAACACCTTTCGCCCCAATTCGTTGTCAATTTTAAGACCTTTTGTGCCATTTAGGTGTCGATTTGTTCATGGCGAGCCTGACAGTGCCAGTGAGCCTGATATATTAAGAGGAACCGGCCTTCGGCCAGAAAATGTTTCAACCGAAAAAAATTACAAATTATCTTGAAGGGGGTTTAGTTTTTAGTTTTTTCTTCTAAGCTTGATGGGAGTTCTAGCGAAGAAACTAAGAAATATAGGAATAATTGAATTAATAGACCAAAAAAACGGTCCTCCCCTTAAAGAAAGGATGGGGATGAAGGGAGAGAGACACATTCAGGGTAGGTCAGAAGGGGAGAGGGTAGGTGCCAGTAGTGACCAACTTGGGTCACTCATCACAGCAGCCCACCGTCGTTAGTGTCCCGGGCAAGAGTTATGGGGTATTGGCGGCGCCGAGAAATACTTCATAGGTGTGTGTGTGTGTGTGTGTGTGTGTCACCTACACAGATTGTTGTTCTTTCACCTTTGGGAGAGACACTTGTTGCAGAGAGCTTTGCCCTTTCTCTCCTTCGTACATAACAGATAACACATGATTGTGTACTTTGGTTTTGAGTGTGTGTGTGTGTGTGACTGTTTATTTGTGTCTGAAGGTATTTCTTAGTCTGTGTGCGGGATAATTAGCTCTCGTTTAATGGACCACACACGTGTTATATTATGAATTAAAGGACGTCTAGCTGTGTCTGATATAGTATGTTTTCCTTCTGCATGACTGCGTCAATATCAATCATGATAATGTGCGATTTTCAGTAGACCCATCTTTAGGAAGGAATAACAAAGGGAAACCAACAATGCGGAATTAAATAGACAGAGAAGAGAAACGGATTAAATGGCAACATATTCACACTCGCATGTAAATATAAGGTTAAGATAGATCTATACAGGCCAGGCTGAATATCAAGGATAGCCGGAACAGGATGAGCAAAAAGGAAGAAGGAGATAAACCCAGTGAGACATGAGATGGTCATAGGTTGAGATAAAATGTGGGTAGGTTGAGAAAGGAAATAGGAGAGGTTGAGAGAGAAGAAGGAGAGGGGGCATGTTGAAAGTAAAAGGGAACAGGAGAGAGAAGGGGGGAGGTACGGAAAACTATGATAGTTATTCGTATATCAGCTCCACAGTATTGCTATTTAACAAAATACTTTTTCACAGACTATAATGTTACGTGTAACACAGTTACCTGGAGTACAATTTTATGGTTACCGTACATTGAAGATTATGGCAAGTTGGGTGTTAAAGAGCTTCTTGTTCATCTTTGTTTTTGTTTTTTCCTGAGGGCATTTTTGCTTTCCATAGGAAGTTATCTGATCTCTCCAAAAAGTTATTTTGGTTAGTAGTATATAGGATTTAATTTGCATAGTACTTAGCTAGAACGCGTTTTCGTGCCTTCTTGGCACTTCATCAGTAGCTTGGAAGTGAATGAGAATTCGGGTCGGATCTGAGGGATATAGCAAAGTTTTGAAAGGACAGTTTGTTATTGTTGGACTCAAGGGAAAAGTGTGATGAAGAGAATTGGTGGAGGTATTGGAGGGTAGTTAATTAATGGGGAGTTTTGTTTTTAGAGTAAGGAAAAGCTAAGAAAAATAAGGAAGTAGAAGTATTAAAGCGACCGGGCTAAACTGGTCTGCTCCATTGTTAAATGTATATTGTATTTTCATATATTAACTTGTTATTTAGTAAATCCAATCCAATTCGTGTCTCAATTTGCATCACAGTCTCCTCACATCTGTTAAGTAACCGTACAGTAGTGGCTCGCTTTGTTAGGTTAGCTCAGCGCATCATATCTACTGCTGGTACTTTATTAATTTATTTTATTTTAGCAGAATTTAATATGTTTTATATTTGTTTCATGTAATCATAAGTGTCCTGCAGTAAATATTATATACTAAAACTGATGATTTATTTGAGATGCGCAATGCTGATATATAATATCGTATTGACCTTAATTTATATAACTTTATGTATCACATATACTCTCTTCAGCATTGCATAATATGAGAAATTATAATATATCAAATAACATCATCCTATATTTGTTACTGAAATATAATCATTTTTTTGTTTTGCATATATGTTGCTACTCTTTTAAACTTCAATCCTAAAGAAGTTAAAAAGAGTAGCAACAATTATGCAAAACAAACTTTAACTTCAATCCTATGGTGATGGGCTGGTCTATCAGAGTGAGAACTGAGCGATCTCTGCCATACCCATAGCTTACTCTGACTGTTCCTTTAACTTATATATTTTCTAGATCTCGAGTGACGGCGTCTTTTCTGTGGATTGACCTCCCTACAGTGACACCAGGGCCATCTGTTGACACAGTATATTAACCCCTTGTGTGCAGTCACACTTTATTTTTATATAATCTCTATTTGGTGAATTGTATATTTAGTTACATATTCTGTTATACATATATTTGTTTAAGGTTAGGTTATCACACCTGGTAGCCTATTTCTGCGAATTTCAATTTTATTATTTTCGGTTAGGCTATTCAACGCTGGTAGCCTATTATTGCGTATTTCAATTTAAAAAAATTTTTTTGGTTAGGCTATCGCCCCTGGAAGCCTAATTCTGCGTATCTAAACAGTTTTGTTTTCGGTTAGGCTATCACCCCTGATAACCTATTTCTGCGTATTTCAGCATATTTGTTTTCGGTTGAAGTGATTGAAGTGTTCTTAAAGTGAGTGAAGTGTTTTAAAGTGAGTGAATTGTTTTTTTAAGAGAGTGAAGTGATCTGAAGAAAGTGACTGTCACCATGCCTCGCGCTTGTGCGAACTGCGCCGGTAGGTTTGGTGAGTCCATGTTTGCTACTATCGATCTTCAAGTCTGCCGGCTCTGCCAGCAACGAGAGAATTTTACAGTGAAATTAGATGAAGCCTACAACAAGATCAACGTCCTCACCATGAAGCTGGAATCACTCCAAGAGTTTGTAACACTCAACGTTGGAGTACCACAAACTTCAATTGTCACCGCAACTCCAGCAGCCACCAACGCCCCAACGTCAACTGCCAACAATTCAACGCCTACAGTAGCCACTTCAGCTGATGTTTCCGATACTCAAGATACAAATAGTGACTCTCTTCCCCCTCAAGACAACTTCCGTGTCATGAGGAACAACGTTTGCCCCAAGACCAGGAAACACATACCGATTACCGAGTGTCAAAACCGTTTCCAGATACTCGCAGACTCAGATGACGAAGAGGAAATAGAAGAAGTCCGGCTCGTGGGAGACTCGATGATACGTGGTCAGCTCACAGAGTTTTGCTCCAGGGCACCTAAGACCAGGAAGCGTTTTTGTATCCCTGGTGGTGGTGTTGATGACATAGTTGCAGCAGTTGACGAAGTATCAAAGCTGGCCCCTGCTAATACAATGTACGTCATCCACGTTGGATCCAACGATGTACAGCGAACCCGGTCGGAAGATTTGCTTTTAAAGTACCAGCAGCTGATCAAGTCGTTTAAGGAGAAGTCATCAAGGATCATCGTCTCAGGAATCGTCCCCCGGCTCGGTGTAGAGAGTCGATTTTACAACATAGCCACCAGCACAAATCGTTGTCTAGCAAACCTCTGTAGGAAGGAGAACGTGGGATTCGTCGACACCTGGGACAATTTCTACTACGATGACTATTTGTTTTCGGACGATGGAGTTCATCTGAACCAGGTGGGAGCAGCACGTTTTGGGCGTCTTCTCAACGATGCGGTGAAGGATTTTCGGAGAAGAAATCGGCTCAGCACAGGACAACCAGGAAGGAGGACCGAAGACAGCGAGGACGGCAACTTACAAAGGAATTAAATACTAATCCGTCAAGAACCGCGAATTTGGATAAAGCTCCACCAACACGACCCAAATTCAAAACCGTCAGGGATAACGACCGAGGACCGAGGACAGCCATGAATGTAAATGTAGATCCGACCAGAACCAAAAATTCGATGAAAGAACGTTCTGCGAGTTCTAAAACCGCAACTTTAAAGGTTTTCTATGCAAATGCTCGTAGCATACGCAATAAATTTTCAGATTTAGAGGAACTAGTGTTTACAGAAAATTATGATGTGATTGGCATAACAGAATCTTGGCTCAATACAGAAGATAGAGACTTTTTAGCAGAGTATTCACTTCCCGGTTATGTAATGTTTGAGAACAGCCGAATAAATAAAAATGGAGGTGGCGTTTTATTTTATATCAAAGAAAGCCTTAACCCGACCCTCGTGTCAAAACCTCAAATTGTGAACGTCGACACATCTTTTGTGCTAATAAAGAATAATAAAGGTACAAAAATAATACTTGCGTTAATATACAGACCTCCAGCTCAATCAGTGCAAACTGACCGAGAAATTTACGAACAAATTGCAGATGTAAGTAACTCACAAGATACCGTAATTTTTGGCGACTTTAATTTACCTGTGACCAAGTGGAGCGATACTCTTACTTCACACTCCGGACATGACTTGTATACGAACTTGCAAGAGAGTTCGCTTTATCAATTTGTTCGAACGCCGACCCGTGGTAATAACGTTCTTGACATTGTACTTGCAACAAAAGAAGAATTGATAGAGAATTTGAATGTTGGTGATGAATTCAGTAACAGCGACCATCGTACGATAACTTTCACTTTAAAATTTACTAGTAACGAACCAAATAGTAGCATCGAAAAAGTCCCTAATTTCAAGAAAACAAACTTTCATTAACTTAGAGCTATGTTTAAAGAAACTGACTGGAGCTTTTTAATTAACAATAACGACATAAATACATCTTGGAAGTTATTCGAAACCACTTACCTAAAAGCAGTGCAAGACTGCATACCATCGAAAATACGGCGTCCAGGCCATAATAATAAGCCCAAATGGTGGAATAAAGATATTTCAAACTGCCTGCTTGCTAAAAAAATTGCTAATGATAGATTAAAATCCTCACAAAATGACGAAGAACGGGTGAAATTTGTAGAGCTACGACGCAAAGCCAAAAAGTTAATTAAGCAAAGTAAAAAGACCTTAGAGTTACATATTGCGAATCAAAGTAAAACAAACCCGAAAGAATTCTATAGTTATATCAGAAAGAAAAAAGTAGTTACTTCAACTGTTGGACCGTTAGTCGATGAAAAAGGAGAATACACCAAAGACGAAGTACAAATGAGTAATGCCCTCAATACCTTCTTTGCATCAGTTTTTACAACAGAAGACCTCAGTGATATCCCTACACCATCGCCGATTCAAATTGATAATTCAGATGTTCTAAGCAATATCACCGTTACAGAGAGAGAAGTATTGAATTGTTTAGATAAACTCAAGGTAAATAAAACGCCAGGACCTGATACAATCTCGCCTAGAGTTCTAAAGGAAGCTAAGAATGAGCTCTCCAAACCACTGACATTACTATTCAATAAATCCTTGCAGTCTGGAACTATGCCTGATCAGTGGAAGCTAGCCAACGTAACACCGATATTCAAAAAAGGCAGCAGCAAATCCCTACCCAGTAACTATCGTCCAATTAGCTTAACCTCAGTTGTATGTAAAATGCTAGAAATGGTCATACGAGACAGACTCTTAAATCACTTAGAGGAAAATAACATACTTAAAGATACTCAACACGGCTTTCGTAAAAAACGTTCCTGTTTAACAAACCTCTTAGACTTCTTCCACGATATCCTCAACCTCTACGATGAGAGTAAAGCTGTAGATATTATATACCTTGATTTTCAAAAGGCCTTTGACAAAGTTCCCCACAAACGTTTACTGCTAAAACTAAAAGCGCATGGAATACAAGACGGTGTGTTGAAATGGATAGAAAATTGGCTCAGCAACAGAAAGCAAAGGGTAGTCATAAACGGTAAGGCATCTAAATGGACCAATGTAAGTAGCGGGGTACCCCAGGGATCGGTACTAGGACCAATTCTCTTTCTAATTTACATCAACGACATAGATGAGGGTCTCACCTGCACAATCTCAAAATTTGCTGACGATACAAAAATTGCAAATAGCGTACTCTCAGAAGAACAAGTTGGCGATATGCAACACAACCTAGATAAATTGTCATGTTGGGCCCAAATTTGGCAAATGAGTTTCAATGCGGATAAATGTAAAGTACTACATGTCGGATACCTAAATGAGAAAGCAAACTATTCGACGAATGGCACTCAGCTTAAGAATGTAAACAGAGAAACTGATCTGGGAGTAACAATATCGAGTAACCTAAAACCGAGTCAACAATGTTCAGATGTTGTTAAGAAGGCAAACAAAATAATTGGCTTTATAGGCAGGTCATTTGAGCATAAATCCAAAGAAGTTATCCTAACCCTTTACAATTCCTTAGTCGGCCCTCTTCTAGAATACTGCGTTCAATCCTGGTGCCCTTATTACCAAAAAGATATAAACAAGCTAGAATGAGTTCAATGTAGAGTTACCAAAATGATACCTAGCCTAAAGAACAAACCATACGAAGAGCGTCTTAGAGAATTAAATCTATTTCCTTTAACCCAGCGCAGATTAAGAGGCGACTTAATTCAAGTGTTCAAAATCATCAAAGGCATCGACAATATGAACTGTAGTAAGTACTTCACTATCGACCAATCTAATTACACGCGGGGAAACGGTTGCAAAATTATTGGTAAATCTTTTAACTCGCACGAATCTAAGAATTTCTTCTTCAATCGAGTTGTCAACTTGTGGAATGGGCTTCCACGAGACGTTATAGACTGCAGCACCGTTGATTCATTTAAATTGCGCCTAGACAAATATCTCGCATCAAACCCGCGGCTGACTGCAGCGTTGACGCTCGCTCTGCAGCGTCTGGCGGTAGCGGAGTGATCTCTGGCGGTAGCGGAGTGATGATATCCTTACATAATTCCCTGTGTAGAGAGGCAGTGAGTGTGGATGTGTGTGGAGGGAACGTCATAGTCCATGAGCCAGGCCAGATATCGGTACCACCTGGGGTGACTAAACACGAATGGTACTAAAATGTTTATAGAGTGACTGTAAGTACATTAAGATATGATAGCCTTCTCGCACTGGTAGCTTAGTCTAATTTTTTTGATGCAATAGGGGCGCTACCCAAAAATAAAGATTTTTAGCGTGACGCTCGGCGTTTCCTCATTTTCTTTAAAATCCATCACACAATCATCGCGAAACTTTGAACACCTATGTAGAATTATATTCTCTACCAGAGTTGTTCCTAGGTATTTTTCAAATTTCCTCATATTTCGGAATATACTCTATATTTTGGGTATTTTCCTCTAAATCTAGAATAAATCCTTAAATATGGGGAACATTGAAAAATATATTCTAACAGCTCTTGTAGCTTATTTGATTCTCTACAAGAATTATTCCGATGTGTATTTCAAGTTTCTCCATATTTAGGGGTTTATTTCATATTTGGGGATTTTTTGTTATATTTTGGGGATAATTTATTATTGGAAGGAGCAAACATATGTAGAGTGGTTTCCATGTAATGTGTTTGTTTGTTCATGGTTTAATGGTGATATTTTTTGCAGGTGTGTGTCGACTGTTTGACGGCAGGATGGAACCATCTGCGAGGAAGAGAGCACGGATCGACTGTATCATCCACTGCTCTGATGATGACAGCGATGCTCTGGTGTCACCACAGGATTTGGACTCCTGGAACACATTGCTCAGGGCTGCAGAAATCAGGCAGCATGATCCAGTCCTGGAAGCAGCCAAGGGCCTTGAAGAAGGAGGAATACCACACATACATTATCACCGTAAATGTCGTAGTCTCTTTACAATGAAGAAGTCACTGGATTCTATCCTTGCCAAGGGTGTCAAGATAGAATCAGCAAGCGTCGACCCCAGGAGGAGGGCATCAAGGGATGCCCCTAGTACTAGCAGGGTGTATGCCAAAGTATGTATCTTCTGCGAGAAGTCAAGCAAGTACATAAAAACAACAAAGACAAGGGAGCCACTCATACAGTGTGTTGAGCTACGAGCAGATGAGAAGATTCGCAGAGCAGCAATAAGGAAACTCAACCAGAGAATCCTTGGTTTAGTTAGCAGAGACCTTGTTGCTGCAGAGGGTCACTACCACAAGTCGTGCTACAAACTCTTCACAAAAGATGATTTCCCAGCGGCCGCCAGGTCGGGTGCAGGTGAAAATCAGGAAGAAAGCGAGGAAGCACGCTACGAAGAGGTTGAGACAGAAGCCCTCGAGGAACTCTGCTTGTATATAAGGACCAAATTATTCCCCAACCCAGAGGTACTGCCTATGACAAACCTCACATCTAGGCTTGAGAGATCCATGATGTCCCGTGGTATTATCCAACTGAAACCAGCGACAAAGAAACATGTTCGCCGAAAGATTGAAACCGAGTTTGGAGAATCACTACGCTTTGTCCCAGATGAGAAAGGAAAGCTTCTAATCTATCCACGCAGCCTCTCAATGGACGACCTTGCCCGGCAAGCACACAAAATGGCAAAAGACCTGCAAGAAGCAAGAGCAGCTAACTCTGAAGATGTCTTAACCAAAGCAGGAATGCAGCTGAGGAATGAGATCAATAAACAAGATGTGAGTCAGCCATGGCCTCCCGATACAGATCAGAATGTCATTCCTGCAGCAGTCACTCAATTCCTGCACACCCTGCTGACAGGAGAGTGTGAGTGTGAAACTCCCTCTGAAAGAGCTCAACGTCTTGCCACTTCCTTTGGCAGTGACTTGGTCTTTGCTGTTACCAGTGGCAAGACAAAACCACCCAAGCACGTACTGCTGACCAATGCTGTAAAGTCTTTGACAGGAAACACAGAACTGATCCGAACTCTGAATCGTCTTGGTCACTGTGTGTCTTACTCAATGTTTGAGGAGATCGATACAGCCCTTTGTATCCAGAAGCTGGAATGCTCAAAGGATGACATTCCACTGCCAGCAAACATCTACCCTGGTGTGTTCACAACCCTGGCCTGGGATAACATTGACCGACTTGAAGAGACCCTAAGTGGAGCAGGTACTTCTCATAGAGTCAATGGCATTGCTGTCCAGTCCAAGGTTGCAGGCTCTGTGCCAGAGAAAGTCCTGCCAGAGATTACCAAGTCCAAGATAAGAAGCATCACTCAGACATCATCAATGCTGCCAATATACAATGTTGGGCGGCGGGCAGGGCCACCTAGGATTGAGACTGCATATGTCGACACTACCAAGGAAGTCCAGGATTCAAGACAAAGAACCATATCTGGCTTCTTACTCGAATGTCAGACCATGAGGACCAGTCCATCAGCAGTTGGACTGGGTTCAACATCAAAATGCGCAGAGACATTGCAGTGGTTCAGGACACTGTAAGCTACCTGCCCACTATCAATGCTCCCGCAACAGAAATGTCCACCGTTAATGAAATCTTGGAACAAACGCATGCTATCATGCAGTCCTTACAGCTTAACAAGATTGTGTGCGTGTTTGATCAAGCACTCTATGCCAAAGCTGCCGAAGTTATCTGGAAACAAGAGAAGTTCAAGAACATTATCATCAGGATGGGCGTCTTCCACACAATCTGTAATCTCATCTCCACCATAGGAAAGAGGTTTCAAGATGCAGGTCTTAGAGATCTGTGTGTGGAATCAGGTATCATCGCAGAAGGATCAGTGTCAGGAGTGATGAACGGCAAGAGGTACAACAGAGCAGTGAGACTACACAAGCTCGTGTATGAAGCACTGATGAGGCTTGCATGGAAAGGCTTCCTTTCATGGCTAGAAGAAAACCATTCAAGGGACATACACCATCTAGATGAAACACTGAAGGACATCAACAGCTTTCACAGCAATGTGTCTCAGGGACTCTTTCAAGAGCTGATGGAGAGTGAATCATGCACACATATCATGAAGCTTTTCCAAGTTTATCTTGAGACCCTCAGAGATGAACACAACCTCTCAGCATTCTGGATGTCATACCTGGACATGGTTGAGATCATGCTGGACTTAATTCGAGCCTCCAGAGAAGGCAACTGGATGCTCCACCTAGGAGCAATCCGACAGATGATACCGTGGTGTTTTGCATATGACAAAGTGAACTATGCCCGGTTCCTAACCTACTACTATGCCTTGATGTCTCGACTGCCCATTGAACACCCAGAGGTCCATGAACACTTCATGCAAGGTGGCTTTTCGGTCCAGATCGGTAGCAAGAATCCCTTTGGACGGATCCCTGTGGACCAGACAATCGAAGAGACGATCAACAAAGACACCCAGACACCAGGGGGCACAAAAGGCTTCAGCCTGAAAGGCGGAGCTGTCGCCAGGTACTACCTGACATCGGAGTATCGCAGCAGGTACTTAAGGCAGCTCAGGACTATGGTAGTAGGCCAAAAGTATACTGACTTCAGCCACCCAGACCTACAGATGCCCAGGATTAGAAGAGATGAGGCCGATGTCCAATCTTTAGTTCAACTGATGGAGACCAGCTGGTTGAACCCCTTCAACGCAGAGCAAGAAGATCTTGTCAGTTTGTCAACTGCGACTATGGCACCACCAGAAGTTGTCAAAGACCTTCTAGGGGCCTACAGAATAGGAGAGGATGCATATCAAGCCTTCAAGGAAGAGCGCCTGGAGATCGATACGCCAACTATACAGTTTCATGACACGATGACGAAGACGAAACTGAGAACGTTCACTAACATCAGAATGAAGCCACGCTCACAAGACCATGCCAAGGAGGTTATCTTAAAGGCTGACAGGAACCTATTTGGCCAGATGATCCTTGTTGCCGAGAACAGAAAGCTCAAAATGAGTGATGTCTTGGCTCATCCCCTGGGGCCTTTGCCTTGGGCACTTGCCAGCGGTGATGGGTCTCTCCGCAAGACCAACAAGGCTGCCCTCGCAAAGGAGTTAGAGAGGAATGTTTCTCCTGCAGAAGTGATACCCGAGCCCTCTGCTACCATAATTGATGGGATGAGCCTGGTCCACAAACTGAAGGGAAACGACAAAACTTTTTCACAGCTTGCAGGTACAGCACTGAGTCACGCTGTTCATGAAGGTGCTAAGAGCAGGCGCATTGATGTTGTGTTTGATATCTACAAGGAGACATCCATCAAGGATGCAGAACGAGCCAAAAGAAGTGCAGGCACAGGAATTAATTTCAAGAACATTCAACCTGGGCACAACATCCAGCAGTGGAGAAAGTTACTCGGTAGTTCCTCCAACAAGGCAAGTCTTATCAAGTTCTTGGTAGAAGAATGGAAGGCACCACAGCACAGGGAGAAGCTCAAGGACAAGGAGCTGTATGTCACATGTGAGCAGCGCTGCTTCAAGATCACCAAAGAGCAGTGGGAAGAGGCTCCTGAGCCTAAGTCAACTCAAGAAGAAGCAGACACACGCCTTCTTCTCCATGCACTTCATGCAGCAGAATCTGGGAACAAGTCTGTCATCATCACTGCAGAAGATACAGATGTCATGGTGATGTGTCTTGGCATGTGCCACAAGATCCCATCCCATCTGTTCCAGAAGTGCGGGACGAAGAACCGGACAAGATTCCTGGATATCACCACACTGAGCCGCACACTGGGAGGCAGCGTGTGTGATTCATTGATTGGTATGCATGCCTTTACAGGCTGTGATACCGTCAGTGCATTCGCTGGCCGAGGGAAGATGACGACACTCAAGCAGGTGAAGATGGACAAGACATACCAGCATGCTTTTCACGAACTTGGACGCTCATGGGAAGTGTCTCCTGAACTCTTTGAGAAGCTACAGGAAATCACCTGCCACATGTACCTACCATCTACCCACACAACTAAGGTAAACAAGCTTCGGTATGAGCTGTTCTGTGCAAGACGTGGAGAGGTAGAGTCAAGTCAACTCCCTCCTTGTGAGGACTGCCTCTTCATGCATGCACTGCGTGCAAACTACCAGGCTGCGATCTGGAGGAGAAGTCTTCAGAGCCAGCCATTTGTTGCGAACCCAACAGACTGCGGTTGGATGACAGATGAGGACGGTAAGCTTGCCGTCAACTGGATGCGAGGCTCACCAGCACCAGATGCTGTTATGCAGCTACTGTCTTGCAAGTGTGTGCGGTCATGCGAACTCCCTAAGTGTACTTGCCTCAGCAATGGTCTAAAATGCACGGACATGTGCAGGTTACAGACATGTCAGAACAAGGCTATTGAAGAAGAGCCGGTGGCACAACAGTCAGATTCCGAGTCTGACGTAGATGATATTTAGGAGTAGTAATTTGCCATAATAGTATGTACAAGCCCATGGCATGCTTAGTGTGTATTTACAGGACTTGTATTAAATGTGACAATTACTATATGCATTTTGTTGACATTTAGGCATTCCTGTCCCCAAATTTGACATTTTAAAAAATTTCGGAATTTTCGGTAGGGTATGTCTATTCAAGAAGTGATAACGACCATTAAGCTACCAATGTGCAAGGGCTATCATATCAAAACATAAACTAGAGACATGTAGCAAGCTAAAAACACCTAAGAGAATTAGTCACCCCGGGTGGTACCGATATCCCAAAATTCGGGTCTTGGCTCATGGACTATCAGTAGTAATAATAATAATAATAATAATACAAATATTTATTCAGTTAGCAATTTACAGAGTTGGTACCACATAGTATGTTACAAATATATATGACATGTACCAGCCTTGCATAATTCCAACTAAGGATAGCCCAATAAGGCCGTTAGGCGTATTTCCATTGGGGTCCTTGTGGGATTAGGTTAGCTGGGGAAATGGGGAGGATAAAGAAATAGATACTTTAGAGAAAGTATTTCTAGGGGGTTATTTTAAGATACCTTACATCCTATAGTAAATATCAGTAATCCGTAATCATTAATCATTTCATTTTGGTTTGTCTATCTCTTATGTCGTATTTAGTAGTAGACATAATCTTGGTGCTCCCTTCTCGCAGCTGTCCGGTTCAGGTGTTCCTTCAGGCTACGTCTGAAGGAATACAGTGTTCTCTTTTCACGGACTGACTGGGGTAGGTCATTCCAGCCTTTGATGGCAGTGAAGAAGAATGTTTGCTTACCCTGTCCTTGGATTCTCGGGACCTTAAAATTAAACATCCTGTTTCTTGTATTATGTCCACTCCTCTCATTTGCGTTAACAAAATAATTCTTTAGATACTCTGGAGCTCTGTCATAGAAAATTTTGAAGGCATTAGTGAGCCTGATTTATTTGGCCCTGTCAGAGACATTGAGCATACCTAGTGACTGAAGTTGTTCCTGGCCAACATGTGATCTGGGTCCTAGGTTCAGCATGAACCTGACCATTTTATTTTGAGTGATCTGAAGTTTGTGCTGTGCTGATTTAGATGATGCAGAGTGTTACCACCGGGGCTTGTATAAAACAAGGTCTCTTAATCATTGGACTAGGAAAGCACACAGCCACAACGGTAACACTAGATCCAACCCCTGAACTTATAATGCCGGCGCACAAAAACACCTATACCCTCCAGAGTTAAATCTGCGATAACGGGGTATCCTATAACTCAGTATAAGTGCACTACTACTACAGGCTGATGATCTCTGATACAGCCTGATCACAACAACATACAATTACGGTAATAAGGTATACTAGGAAAAGATAGAGATCTTAATTAAATCACTCCAATGATTTAATGCAAACTAGAAGAAGGTATATTTAAAGTTACTCTAAACAATAATGAACTGTCACTCCTTTACTAAAGAAAGTGAACGAAAGTCCCAAAGCATCGAGCAGGAATCTTCTGAAGAAAGTCTGATGCTAGGTTAAGATGATCGTATCGGATTTTGAACTGTAGTATAAAGCAGGAACAGGATATGACAATTGTAAGGACATATAGGGTTAACTGGCACGGGAATAATAACTGCGCAATAGTAGGAACTCAAACAGCAAAAGAAGTACTTCCTCATCAACGAAACAGCCTACTAGGGTTGTGCAACTCAACAACAACCTAGACTAATAAATGCCGTGAATAATAATGCATACATAACAGAAAGAGTTTATAATCTAAATCTGGTGTCTGCTAGGCGAATAAAGTCTAGCTGGGATGTAGTAGGCTAGGAAACAATGGCTGAGCAAGCGGCTCGTAGCCTAGCGAAGTCCTTAAGGCTGTGCGGCCAAATTACGTTAATTGACGGGGTGCTCTCTTGAGAGATCCAGATCGCTAGTATCTGGTTCTCTCCTGGCGACCCTCTCAAAGTCAAAGCAAACGAGTTAGCACAGTGTTGGGTGGCAGAGGCAAAAGCCCTCACTCGCAACACAGTGCTAAACTCACAAGGTACACAGTCAGAAAGACCACCTAGGCTTCCCACGTCTCCGTTGCGATTGTACAGGCTCAACAAAACCTAGTACACATGGAAATCACAACACCAGTAGCCTTATCCCAGTCTAGCATTAAATCCCCCAGCAGACCACCACGATACAGGAAGGGAGACACCGTGAGTGTGTCAAACCTCTACAGACAAAATTGGTAACCCTGCCAAAATGCCTAACTAAACATGTGTTATCTGAGAGCTTCAGCATATAATACGATGGCCGATATATGAAATCGTGCAGAACCAAAGGGAAGTTATGATATTAAATAGAGTAGAAGAATGAGAGGTAAGAAGTTGAGAGAGAGAGAAAGTGCTCTATAGGTAGAAGTCGGGAGACAGGGGGGGCAAGGGACATGTGAAGGGTATGCTAGTCAGGAAAGCTCTGAGGAGAATAGCTCCTCTGGACCCCTCCAGGATCCCACACAAAGGCACGGTGGTCAGCCAATCACAGGCCGCTACGTCACCCGGCAGCAGGCCTGCAGAAGGCGCCAGGAACCACCAGCCAATCAAAACCGAGAGAAAAGACCACGCGGGCGAACAACTCCTCCGGGAGGGAGGAGGGAGGAGGAGGAAAAGCAAATTCACCTCCCCCACCCTGCTCGCTCGCTCTCTCTCTCCTTCACTACAATGCATCTTATGTTCAACTCATGATATAAAATACAATGCATTGTCACAGGCGAAAACAAAGACCACTTCTACCCTGCCTGTGACATGACGATTCACAAGAAAGAAAGTACAACATTGTAGACAGACTGTAGCCCATTTCACTGCCCTGGCGAGTGCTAGTGGCTACCGGGAGGCGATTCTGCCAACGCTGGCAGGCGTCACATCCCGCCCAAGATATAGGACGCTCAACATTAGGCGAGCACGATATCTGACAAGGCAGAATGCCGACAAGACCCGTCACACATAGACACTCCGCCAGAAATGAAATGCAAAGCTCAATCTTACATAAAACAACATATCAACATAAAGAAAATCTTATAACCCCTCCCAAACATAATAGTATAATTTTAGCCTGCTATGTTCCCAGAGCGAGCTTCACAGAACCCAGCCTCCTAAGTGAAAGACAGGTTCAACTTAGGACTTTAGCTATAACATAGGCAACTTACAATTAACTATCAAAAGAAAGAGTTTTTATGTGACTTTTTATTTTTTTTAATATGTTTATGGCGGCTGCACTTACAGGGGCAAGCCTATTTTACTCCACTCTCAACACACACTGACTGAACGGCGAGGGTTCTCCTGCAAACAAACCCTCCCGTGACAAACAATCAGCCAAAACATTATCAGTGCCCTTAGCATGCCACACATCCAACTTGTGTCCCGGCAGCAAAACAACACCTGGCACTGATAAACTGCCCAGTTCATCACAAGACTGGCATTTCTCTTCGCTCTTTCCGGCAACGGGGCCTGCTAATAACCTTTCACTAGTTCTACCTTCGTGATAGGCGATGCAGCCCCGAGGCGGTCTATGGTGTCGTCAACTCTCGATAAGGTATAGGCGTCTGTCAGGGATAATGCACACACACTCTCGCAATCAACACACTCACTGATCTTGCCACTTAACACAGGCTGCCAATTTACAGGCAATGACCACTCACGAAGGTAGAACTAGTGAAAGGTTATTGGCAGGCCCCGTTGCCGGAAAGAGCGAAGAGATATGCCAGTCTTGTGATGAACTGGGCAGTTCCTTATCCCTCAGACCCTTGGGCAACACGTAATCCAGCTCTGCTTGCACCACAGGCTGTCGAGCAGGATTTATACGGTAGGGAGCCAATTTGAACCTTGCACTGTCTCCAGCCTCCATGTCGGATTCTACTTCGTACATCAAGCCCGGAGAATGAACAAACACGCGAAAGTACTGCCACAGCCCAGTAAACAACTGCCTTGCACTGTCTCCACTAACAACATGCCTAGTGCCCTCCCACAACCCAGCCGAGACCGCAGCTTCTAACCTGTAGTCTCCCTCCTTCTCCACCTTCATCCCTAGAACAGCCAGGTCATGAGAGGGACAATCAGTACCACCTGTGCAGTCACTCCCACAGTTCATTATTGCTAAGGCTTCCCCGCCGATACCGTACATGCACACCCCCGCATTCCTTACGACTACATCTGCCTGCACAGCATCACCGCTTTTAGCGACATGGCCAGATACAGTCGGTCTATGGTAGGGCTGTTGCAATTGACTAGAGCAGCATTGGGAGGCTATGCGACGACTGGGCACTTCTATGCCACAGCCAAGCTCACCAATCTGCTCAAAGTCCTCCTTTTGACCACCACCCTTGGCAGCCATGGGTCGACCCTGACCTGGCAACCATGCCAAAGCCTCGTCGCCCACCTTGAACCACCGAAACAACGAGGCTAACGGTCTTTAAACATTCACGTGACCTGCCCGCGGAACATCTTGCACCGCCCGAGTTGTGAGGCTAAGGGGCTCGGCACGACCAGTGGGGTATGAACCGAGCTGGTGCTGGAGCGCTGCACACTGCTGCTCAGGCAGGTGCTCTAGCGCTTCCACAGCCACCAGACTCGTGTCCCCCGCCCACTGCTCCGCCGAGACATGACAATCCCTACTCTCCTCCACCTGTGCCCTACTGGCCCCCTCTCCTTCTCCACCTTGGCCGCTGCAGACCAACGCAGGGACAGTAGGCTGCTCAGGTGGTTGCCTCACAAACTCCTCCAACAGGCTCACATGACATGTTTCCCCGTCCTCGTGTTTGATCTCGACAGCACCATTACCACACTTCTGAACTTCCGGATCCTCCAACTGCAGTTTACAAATATCTTAGGGAACCAACCTGTCTAGATGCTTACGAAGCAACCCAAGTCCTCCCCCAATATCAAACTGAGCAACCCTTTTTTCTCTCCGTGTGTAACGTTGCTGCCTCGGAGTCTCTTCCTGCCCTACCTCCTCACTAGCTGTGACAGGTCCTGGGGCTTCTCCAGACTCCAACAATGGTGCCAATACTGAGTTGCCAAGAAGAGCCACTGGTACTAAACTCTTCAAACTGTTACCAACATTAGCCATCTTCTTCCAACCGTTCCTCCGTTGATCAGAAGACTGAGGAATAGACTGTGACACTTTGGATGCAAGAGGTCTTGTAACAACGCACGCCATAGGTTGTACTTGACATTTCTCTACCCACTCCTGTTCCTCCCTACTCACGTCGGCCGGCTTCTCGGCAACGACTAAGGGTGAAACCTCAGAAGTAGGCACCGCAAAGTCGTTGCCAAGAAAGAGGTCGACGCCCCCAACAGGCAAGTTCTCCACAACACCCACATCCAACTCTCGTGTCACACAATCCACCTCCAGTTCCATCCTGACCAACGGGTATGACTTGACAGCATTGATACGCTGCACCACAACCACCCGTGCCGCGTTTATTGGTCTACCAGTAAAGTTCTTCATTAACCCTTATTTAGCGGCGAGCAACATAAGTCGAGTTAAAAAAAGCTGGACTATGTGGCGGCGCTCGACATAACTCGAGTGGCAATTTCAGCACGTAATGTGGCTGAGAGAGAGAGACAAGTGGTGGCAGGAGACTAGCGAGCGTATGACTGCTCCAGACCACCGCGGCGAACCTACTGACACAAATCTCAGCTCCCTCCTCCCTCTCTCACTCGCTACATACTCAATTATGTACTGAAAGTACCGAATTACCTGCTTTTTGCACTCGCGTTGCACGGTTATTGCAAGAAAACTATCCATCATACAAGGATCGTTATGGTGTCATTCGAAAGCTCTGTTTATGCCCTTTCAGGGATAGGTACTTGTTTTACGTTCTGGGTCTTATTTAGGCATGAAAATGATCACGTAAACAGCCCTATTTTGGCTAAAAACACCCCGCTGTGCGGTACACATAAATAAACCGCATAGGCCGCTCGTAAGGTGTTAAAGTCTGAGAGGCACCCGTGTCTCGCAACAGCTCAACTCCATGCTTCTTACCAGCCCATCTCACGCAGCCATGCCCTCGATGGTCACAAAAGACATCGCGGACAGGGTTCGAGCCTTCCGGATTCTTCTCCACTGGCTGTGTCCCAGCCTCTGACGTTATACCCCGGGCAAACTCAGACGACTTCGGGGACACCCCAATGTTGCGAGCCAAAGACACGACTGCATTAGGTAGCTTGCTTGGACAGGCTCTTGCAAAATGGCCCCTCTCATGACAATGTAAACACTCTAATTCCCCCTTTGGCTTCACTTGAGGTGGGGAAGGGCCCTGACCCTTCTTAAACGGGATTGTATTAGGTTTATGGTCAGACTTAGTATCTTTGCTCTTGTTGTAATGGTAATATGGTGTATCACTGACTCGGGGGGGTGGAGTGTTGCGCCCCTTGTTACCTGCATTGTTCCGCTGTGCAGACCCGCACCCACGAATCAGTGACAGCCGAAGGTCAGCCATCTCAGCTGCCTCCTGAAGAGTTCTTGGGTTTTTCTCTTTAAGATTTAACGTCAGATCGCTGCCCGTACACTTAAAAAATTGTTCTAGAAGCATCAGCTGTTTCAACTCCTCAAACGTCGATGCCTTCTCAGAATGCAGCCAGTTTCTAAATGCATCGGACAGATCCCGGGCATGCTCAAGAAAGGTGCACTCACGACCCTTCGTTACACCCCGGAACTTCAATCTGTACGTCTCTGGTTGTGTACAACAATGTTGTACTTTCTTTCTTGTGAATCGTCATGTCACAGGCAGGGTAGAAGTGGTCTTTGTTTTCGCCTGTGACAATGCATTGTATTTTATATCATGAGTTGAACATAAGATACATAGTAGTGAAGGAGAGAGAGAGAGCAAGCGAGCAGGGTGGGGGAGGTGAGTGTTGCTTTTCCTCCTCCCTCCTCCCTCCCGGAGGAGTTGTTCGCCCGCGTGGTCTTTTCTCTCGGTTTTGATTGGCTGGTGGTTCCTGGCGCCTTCTGCAGGCCTGCTGCCGGGTGACGTAGCGGCCTGTGATTGGCTGACCACCGTGCCTTTGTGTGGGATCCTGGAGGGGTCCAGAGGAGCTATTCTCCTCAGAGCTTTCCTGACTAGCATACCCTTCACATGTCCCTTGCCCCCCTGTCTCCCGACTTCTACCTATAGAGCACTTTCTCTCTCTCTCAACTTCTTACCTCTCATTCTTCTACTCTATTTAATATCATAACTTCCCTTTGGTTCTGCACGATTTCATATATCGGCCATCGTATTATATGCTGAAGCTCTCAGATAACACATGTTTAGTTAGGCATTTTGGCAGGGTTACCAATTTTGTCTGTAGAGGTTTGACACACTCACGGTGTCTCCCTTCCTGTATCGTGGTGGTCTGCTGGGGGATTTAATGCTAGACTGGGATAAGGCTACTAGTGTTGTGATTTCCATGTGTACTAGGTTTTGTTGAGCCTGTACAATCGCAACGGAGACGTGGGAAGCCTAGGTGGTCTTTCTGACTGTGTACCTTGTGAGTTTAGCACTGTGTTGCGAGTGAGGGCTTTTGCCTCTGCCACCCAACACTGTGCTAACTCGTTTGCTTTGACTTTGAGAGAGTCGCCAGGAGAGAACCAGATACTAGCGATCTGGATCTCTCAAGAGAGCACCCCGTCAATTAACGTAATTTGGCCGCACAGCCTTAAGGACTTCGCTAGGCTACGAGCCGCTTGCTCAGCCATTGTTTCCTAGCCTACTACATCCCAGCTAGACTTTATTCGCCTAGCAGACACCAGATTTAGATTATAAACTCTTTCTGTTATGTATGCATTATTATTCACAGCATTTATTAGTGTAGGTTGTTGTTGAGTTGCACAACCCTAGTAGGCTGTTTCGTTGATGAGGAAGTACTTCTTTTGCTGTTTGAGTTCCTACTATTGCGCAGTTATTATTCCCGTGCCAGTTAACCCTATATGTCCTTACAATTGTCATATCCTGTTCCTGCTTTATACTACAGTTCAAAATCCGATACGATCATCTTAACCTAGCATCAGACTTTCTTCAGAAGATTCCTGCTCGATGCTTTGGGACTTTCGTTCACTTTCTTTAGTAAAGGAGTGACAGTTCATTATTGTTTAGAGTAACTTTAAATATACTTTCTTCTAGTTTGCATTAAATCATTGGAGTGATTTAATTAAGATCTCTATCTTTTCCTAGTATACCTTATTACCGTAATTGTATGTTGTTGTGATCAGGCTGTATCAGAGATCATCAGCCTGTAGTAGTAGTGCACTTATACTGAGTTTAGGATACCCCGTTATCACAGATTTAACTCTGGAGGGTATAGGTGTTTTTGTGCGCCGGCATTATAAGTTCAGGGGTTGGATCTAGTGTTACCGTTGTGGCTGTGTGCTTTCCTAGTCCAATGATTAAGAGCCCTTGTTTTATACGAGCCCCGGTCGTAACAAATGGCGACCTTGCTTAGGATTTTGTGAACTTAGAGAAATATTGCAGGAGTGTTGTGGTCATTTGTTTTTGTTTAAAGGAATATAGTGGACATGTGGAATTTTTTTGACAAGTAGTATAACACTTAAGAGTCTTCAAGCATTTCTTGAGTGAATAGTGCTACATAAGAGTTTAGGTACTTCTATTTTTTGTTTTATATAAACGTTGAGAATTTTTGGTGGACACTATGTCGAACGACGGATCAATGTACAGTGAGGACACAATAAGGGAAGCAGACTCTGAGGTGCAGCAGCGGGCTTTGTTAGATGACATCAGAGTTATAGCTAGTGAGGAGGATGCAAGGAAGTTTCTGGAGATACCTATTACTGCTGACCAGGTGTCGGGGACTGATCGGTATGGTCTCCAGTGTTTGGCCACGGTCATGGGGCATGTGGGCACTAGCAGCATGTCGAGAGGTGACCTGGTGGCCTGTGTGCTCGGCGGGGTGCGTGGGGCTTCGGGTGGAGCGGGAGCTGGGGCACATTCGGCCCAGCCCCCATTCCACTCGACTCCTACCATGGCGCCCCCTCGGGCTCCGGAGCCAGGTACGTTCCCGCAGGCCGATAGTCACTAGCAGCGTGGTTTATCACAGGGTGGGTCTCCAATTGTTGCATCTCCTCCTCTTCAAGGTTTAACTGCAGATATGCTCTTCCAGCTTGAGATGGCTAAGATGCAGCTGCAGCAGAAGCGGGAATCTGAGCAGCAGCAGCGGGAGTTTGAGATGGCTAAGATTCAGGCTGAGGAGAGAAGGGCCAGATATGAGACTGAGGAGAGAAAGGCCATACGTGAGGCAGAGCTTCAGTCTGAAGAGAGAAAGACGAAGTACTGTGCAGGCATAGATCTTGAGAAGTCTAGGGTGGAGTCGACAGGGCAGCGTCTCGGTTCTGGGAATCGAGGTTTTGATCAGTCGTTATCGCACCTGCTCAAGTTGGTCCCTGTATTTGACGAGTCGGGTGTCACTGAATTTTGTATGCGTTTCGAGAAGAAGTGCCGGGAGCACCAATTAAGTGGGCAGCCCTTGTTTCCTCTAGATTGGTTGGCAAAGGACTCAAGGCATATGATGCGTTGCCCTTGGAGTCATGCATCGATTACGAGGTATTGAAGGAGGCTGTCCTGCGGGCATATGAGTTACAACCAGAGACGTACAGATTGAAGTTCCGGGGTGTAACGAAGGGTCGTGAGTGCACCTTTCTTGAGCATGCCCGGGATCTGTCCGATGCATTTAGAAACTGGCTGCGTTCTGAGAAGGCATCGACGTTTGAGGAGTTGAAACAGCTGATGCTTCTAGAACAATTTTTTTAAGTGTACTGGCAGCGATCTGACGTTAAATCTTAAAGAGAAAAACCCAAGAACTCTTCAGGAGGCAGCTGAGATGGCTGACCTTCGGATGTCACTGATTCGTGGGTGCGGGTCTGCACAGCGGAACGATGCAGGTAACAAGGGGCGCAACACTCCACCCCCCCGAGTCAGTGATACACCATATTACCATTACAACAAGAGCAAAGATACTAAGTCTGACCATAAACCTAATACAATCCCGTTTAAGAAGGGTCAGGGCCCTTCCCCACCTCAAGGGAAGCCAAAGGGGGAGTTAGAGTGTTTTCATTGTCATGAGAGGGGCCATTTTGCAAGAGCCTGTCCAAGCAAGCTACCTAATGCAGTCGTGTCTTTGGCTCGCAACATTGGGGTGTCCCCGAAGTCGTCTGAGTTTGCCCGGGGTATAACGTCAGAGGCTGGGACACAGCCAGTGGAGAAGAATCCGGAAGGCTCGAACCCTGTCCGCGATGTCTTTTGTGACCATCGAGGGCATGGCTGCGTGAGATGGGCTGGTAAGAAGCATGGAGTTGAGCTGTTGCGAGACACGGGTGCCTCTCAGACTTTAATGAAGAACTTTACTGGTAAACCAATAAACGCGGCACGGGTGGTTGTGGTGCAGCGTATCAATGCTGTCAAGTCATACCCGTTGGTCAGGATGGAACTGGAGGTGGATGGTGTGACACGAGAGTTGGATGTGGGTGTTGTGGAGAACTTGCCTGTTGGGGGCGTCGACCTCTTTCTCGGCAACGACTTTGCGGTGCCTACTTCTGAGGTTTCACCCTTAGTCGTTGCCGAGAAGCCGGCCGACGTGAGTAGGGAGGAACAGGAGTGGGTAGAGAAATGTCAAGTACAACCTATGGCGTGCGTTGTTACAAGACCTCTTGCATCCAAAGTGTCACAGTCTATTCCTCAGTCTTCTGATCAACGGAGGAACGGTTGGAAGAAGATGGCTAATGTTGGTAACAGTTTGAAGAGTTTAGTACCAGTGGCTCTTCTTGGCAACTCAGTATTGGCACCATTGTTGGAGTCTGGAGAAGCCCCAGGACCTGTCACAGCTAGTGAGGAGGTAGGGCAGGAAGAGACTCCGAGGCAGCAACGTTACACACGGAGAGAAAAAAGGGTTGCTCAGTTTGATATTGGGGGAGGACTTGGGTTGCTTCGTAAGCATCTAGACAGGTTGGTTCCCTAAGATATTTGTAAACTGCAGTTGGAGGATCCGGAAGTTCAGAAGTGTGGTAATGGTGCTGTCGAGATCAAACACGAGGACGGGGAAACATGTCATGTGAGCCTGTTGGAGGAGTTTGTGAGGCAACCACCTGAGCAGCCTACTGTCCCTGCGTTGGTCTGCAGCGGCCAAGGTGGAGAAGGAGAGGGGGCCAGTAGGGCACAGGTGGAGGAGAGTAGGGATTGTCATGTCTCGGCGGAGCAGTGGGCGGGGGACACGAGTCTGGTGGCTGTGGAAGCGCTAGAGCACCTGCCTGAGCAGCAGTGTGCAGCGCTCCAGCACCAGCTCGGTTCATACCCCACTGGTCGTGCCGAGCCCCTTAGCCTCACAACTCGGGCGGTGCAAGATGTTCCGCGGGCAGGTCACGTGAATGTTTAAAGACCGTTAGCCTCGTTGTTTCGGTGGTTCAAGGTGGGCGACGAGGCTTTGGCATGGTTGCCAGGTCAGGGTCGACCCATGGCTGCCAAGGGTGGTGGTCAAAAGGAGGACTTTGAGCAGATTGGTGAGCTTGGCTGTGGCATAGAAGTGCCCAGTCGTCGCATAGCCTCCCAATGCTGCTCTAGTCAATTGCAACAGCCCTACCATAGACCGACTGTATCTGGCCATGTCGCTAAAAGCGGTGATGCTGCGCAGGCAGATGTAGTCGTAAGGAATGCGGGGGTGTGCATGTACGGTATCGGCGGGGAAGCCTTAGCAATAATGAACTGTGGGAGTGACTGCACAGGTGGTACTGATTGTCCCTCTCATGACCTGGCTGTTCTAGGGATGAAGGTGGAGAAGGAGGGAGACTACAGGTTAGAAGCTGCGGTCTCGGCTGGGTTGTGGGAGGGCACTAGGCATGTTGTTCGTGGAGACAGTGCAAGGCAGTTGTTTACTGGGCTGTGGCAGTACTTTCGCGTGTTTGTTCATTCTCCGGGCCTGATGTACGAAGTAGAATCCGACATGGAGGCTGGAGACAGTGCAAGGTTCAAATTGGCTCCCTACCGTATAAATCCTGCTCGACAGCCTGTGGTGCAAGCAGAGCTGGATTACGTGTTGCCCAAGGGTCTGAGGGATAAGGAACTGCCCAGTTCATCACAAGACTGGCATATCTCTTCGCTCTTTCCGGCAACGGGGCCTGCCAATAACCTTTCACTAGTTCTACCTTCGTGAGTGGTCATTGCCTGTAAATTGGCAGCCTGTGTTAAGTGGCAAGATCAGTGAGTGTGTTGATTGCGAGAGTGTGTGTGCATTATCCCTGACAGACGCCTATACCTTATCGAGAGTTGACGACACCATAGACCGCCTCGGGGCTGCATCGCCTATCACGAAGGTAGAACTAGTGAAAGGTTATTGGCAGGCCCCGTTGCCGGAAAGAGCGAAGAGAAATGCCAGTCTTGTGATGAACTGGGCAGTTTATCAGTGCCAGGTGTTGTTTTGCTGCCGGGACACAAGTTGGATGTGTGGCATGCTAAGGGCACTGATAATGTTTTGGCTGATTGTTTGTCACGGGAGGGTTTGTTTGCAGGAGAACCCTCGCCGTTCAGTCAGTGTGTGTTGAGAGTGGAGTAAAATAGGCTTGCCCCTGTAAGTGCAGCCGCCATAAACATATTAAAAAAATAAAAAATCACATAAAAACTCTTTCTTTTGATAGTTAATTGTAAGTTGCCTATGTTATAGCTAAAGTCCTAAGTTGAACCTGTCTTTCACTTAGGAGGCTGGGTTCTGTGAAGCTCGCTCTGGGAACATAGCAGACTAAAATTATACTATTATGTTTGGGAGGGGTTATAAGATTTTCTTTATGTTGATATGTTGTTTTATGTAAGATTGAGCTTTGCATTTCATTTCTGGCGGAGTGTCTATGTGTGACGGGTCTTGTCGGCATTCTGCCTTGTCAGATATCGTGCTCGCCTAATGTTGAGCGTCCTATATCTTGGGCGGGATGTGACGCCTGCCAGCGTTGGCAGAATCGCCTCCCGGTAGCCACTAGCACTCGCCAGGGCAGTGAAATGGGCTACAGTCTGTCTACAATGTTGTACTTTCTTTCTTGTGAATCGTCATGTCACAGGCAGGGTAGAAGTGGTCTTTGTTTTCGCCTGTGACAATGCATTGTATTTTATATCATGAGTTGAACATAAGATGCATTGTAGTGAAGGAGAGAGAGAGAGCGAGCGAGCAGGGTGGGGGAGGTGAAAGTTGCTTTTCCTCCTCCTCCCTCCTCCCTCCCGGAGGAGTTGTTCGCCCGCGTGGTCTTTTCTCTCGGTTTTGATTGGCTGGTGGTTCCTGGCGCCTTCTGCAGGCCTGCTGCCGGGTGACGTAGCGGCCTGTGATTGGCTGACCACCGTGCCTTTGTGTGGGATCCTGGAGGGGTCCAGAGGAGCTATTCTCCTCAGAGCTTTCCTGACTAGCATACCCTTCACATGTCCCTTGCCCCCCTGTCTCCCGACTTCTACCTATAGAGCACTTTCTCTCTCTCTCAACTTCTTACCTCTCATTCTTCTACTCTATTTAATATCATAACTTCCCTTTGGTTCTGCACGATTTCATATATCGGCCATCGTATTATATGCTGAAGCTCTCAGATAACACATGTTTAGTTAGGCATTTTGGCAGGGTTACCAATTTTGTCTGTAGAGGTTTGACACACTCACGGTGTCTCCCTTCCTGTATCGTGGTGGTCTGCTGGGGGATTTAATGCTAGACTGTGATAAGGCTACTGGTGTTGTGATTTCCATGTGTACTAGGTTTTGTTGAGCCTGTACAATCGCAACGGAGACGTGGGAAGCCTAGGTGGTCTTTCTGACTGTGTACCTTGTGAGTTTAGCACTGTGTTGCGAGTGAGGGCTTTTGCCTCTGCCACCCAACACTGTGCTAACTCGTTTGCTTTGACTTTGAGAGGGTCGCCAGGAGAGATCCAGATACTAGCGATCTGGATCTCTCAAGAGAGCACCCCGTCAATTAACGTAATTTGGCCGCACAGCCTTAAGGACTTCGCTAGGCTACGAGCCGCTTGCTCAGCCATTGTTTCCTAGCCTACTACATCCCAGCTAGACTTTATTCGCCTAGCAGACACCAGATTTAGATTATAAACTCTTTCTGTTATGTATGCATTATTATTCACGGCATTTATTAGTCTAGGTTGTTGTTGAGTTGCACAACCCTAGTAGGCTGTTTCGTTGATGAGGAAGTACTTCTTTTGCTGTTTGAGTTCCTACTATTGCGCAGTTATTATTCCCATGCCAGTTAACCCTATATGTCCTTACAATTGTCATATCCTGTTCCTTCTTTATACTACAGTTCAAAATCCGATACGATCATCTTAACCTAGCATCAGACTTTCTTCAGAAGATTCCTGCTCGATGCTTTGGGACTTTCGTTCACTTTCTTTAGTAAAGGAGTGACAGTTCATTATTGTTTAGAGTAACTTTAAATATACCTTCTTCTAGTTTGCATTAAATCATTGGAATGATTTAATTAAGATCTCTATCTTTTCCTAGTATACCTTATTACCGTAATTGTATGTTGTTGTGATCAGGCTGTATCAGAGATCATCAGCCTGTAGTAGTAGTGCACTTATACTGAGTTATAGGATACCCCGTTATCGCAGATTTAACTCTGGAGGGTATAGGTGTTTTTGTGCGCCGGCATTATAAGTTCAGGGGTTGGATCTAGTGTTACCGTTGTGGCTGTGTGCTTTCCTAGTCCAATGATTAAGAGACCTTGTTTTATACAAGCCCCGGTCGTAACACTCTGCATCATCTAAATCAGCACAGCACAAACTTCAGATCACTCAAAATAAAATGGTCAGGTTCATGCTGAACCTAGGACCCAGATCACATGTTGGCCAGGAACAACTTCAGTCACTAGGTATGCTCAATGTCTCTGACAGGGCCAAACAAATCAGGCTCACTAATGCCTTCAAAATTTTCTATGACAGAGCTCCAGAGTATCTAAAGAATTATTTTGTTAAAGCAAATGAGAGGAGTGGACATAATACAAGAAACAGGATGTTTAATTTTAAGGTCCCGAGAATCCAAGGACAGGGTAAGCAAACATTCTTCTTCACTGCCATCAAAGTCTGGAATGACCTACCCCAGTCAGTCCGTGAAAAGAGAACACTGTATTCCTTCAGACGTAGCCTGAAGGAACACCTGAACCGGACAGCTGCGAGAAGGGAGCACCAAGATTATGTCTACTACTAAATACGACATAAGAGATAGACAAACCAAAATGAAATGATTAATGATTACGGATTACTGATATTTACTATAGGATGTAAGGTATCTTAAAATAACCCCCTAGAAATACTTTCTCTAAAGTATCTATTTCTTTATCCTCCCCATTTCCCCAGCTAACCTAATCCCACAAGGACCCCAATGGAAATACGCCTAACGGCCTTATTGGGCTATCCTTAGTTGGAATTATGCAAGGCTGGTACATGTCATATATATTTGTAACATACTATGTGGTACCAACTCTGTAAATTGCTAACTGAATAAATATTTGTATTATTATTATTATTATTATTACTACTGACGTTCCCTCCACACACATCCACACTCACTGCCTCTCTACACAGGGAATTATGTAAGGATATCATCACTCCGCTACCGCCAGAGATCACTCCGCTACCGCCAGACGCTGCAGAGCGAGCGTCAACGCTCTCACGATATCGATCATAATTTGAGTATTAACTACTCACCCTCTTCATTTTTGTGTATGAAAGGTGGTTAAGAGCACGTTTAACCATCCTGTAGCTTAGTAAGTAACACTGCACGATATTTCGCTGTGTATTGACTGATAAACTTTGTGTTTATCACAAGACCCCTGCTCGGACAGGGCGCCACTAGCGCCATCTATTGTTTTGTTTTGTTTTGTAAACAAACGCTCTCTTACTATTTTATATCAAATCGTAGCCCCTAATTTTACCCAATACCTACTGTAGTAAGTATCTATTTAACTGCCTTGTATGTAAGTAAAGCTTTGCATATTAATTTGCTAATAAACAATATTGTTTACTAACTAACCTGCCTACAGGAACTAACGCCGACGCCATTTTGTAAACAAACTTTTTGGGGGGATTATACATATTAAATTCCAGCCAATTTTGTACCAAATCTAAATGCATTCATTTATCTTTTCCCCCTAGATATATTCTTGACTTTTTCTCCTCAGACTGATTTTACTTTAAGCTAAGGGTGGTATTTGTACAAACTAACCTAGCCTAACCCAACCTGCCAAGCTTTTAACCTAACCCAAGCCTATAGCCAGCCAATCTGTTTTTTTATTATTAACTCTTATAGATATTGTATTTAGTATCCTACTGTAGCTACTGTATATATATCTGTAATTTTAGTTTTTGCTTGCACGATCTTGTAGTAACCTTTGGCTGATACACTTTTGTATCTAAAAAGAGTAGGTTACTGCTTTACTAGGCTACAGCGACACCAGGTCCATATGTTGACACAGTATATTAACCCCTTGTGTGCAGTCACACTTTATTTTTATATAATCTCTATTTGGTGAATTGTATATTTAGTTACATATTCTGTTATATATATATATTTGTTTAAGGTTAGGTTATTTTTGTTTTTGGTTAGTCTAGGCTATCATCCCTGGTGGCCTATTTGTGTGTACTTCAATTTTTAAATTTTCAGTTAGGCTATCACCGCTGGTGGCCTATTTCTGCGTACCGGTATTTCATAATTTTTGTTTTCGGTTATTTTTTTTTCTCGGTTAGTCTAGGCTATCACCGCTGGTGGCCTATTTCTGCGTACCGGTATTTCATAATTTTTGTTTTTGGTTAGTCTAGGCTATCATCCCTGGTGGCCTATTTCTGCGTACTTCAATTTTTAAATTTTCAGTTAGGCTATCACCGCTGGTGGCCTATTTCTGCGTACCGGTATTTCATAATTTTTGTTTTTGGTTATTTTTGTTTTCGGTTAGGATAGGCTATCACCCCTGGTGGCCTATTTCTGTTTAAATAAAAATAAAATTGTTTTCCGTTCGGTTATCACTGCGTATTTAAATTTAATTTTGTTTTGTTTTAATTTTTGGTTAGGCTATCACCGCTGAAAACATATTTGTGCGTATTTCAAATTTTTTGTTTTCGGTTAGGCCTATTTATGTAGGTGAAGTGACCTGAAGTGAGTTAAGTATTTTTAAAGTGAGATAAGTGTTTTTTAAAGTGAGTTTTGTTACGACCGGGGTTCGTATAAAACAAGGGCTCTTAATCATTGGACTAGAAAGGCACACAGCCACAACGGTAACACTAGATCCAACCCTCGAACTTATAATGCCGGCGCACAAAAAACACCTATACCCTCCAGAGTTAAATCTGCGATAACGGGGTATCCTATAACTCAGTATAAGTGCATTACTACTACAGGCTGATGATCTCTGATACAGCCTGATCACAACAACATACAATTACATTAATAAGGTATACAAGGAAAAGATAGAGATCTTAATTAAATCACTGCAATGATTTAATGCAAACTAGAAGAAGGTATATTTAAAGTTACTCTAAACAATAATGAACTGTCACTCCTATACTAAAGAAAGTGAACGAAAGTCCCAAAGCATCGAGCAGGAATCTTCTGAAGAATGTCTGATGCTGGGGTAAAATGATCGTATCGGATTTTGAACTGTTATATAATGCAGGGTCAATATAGGACAAGTGTAGAGATAGACAGTGTCAACTGACACGGGAATAACGATAAATGCACACTAGTATTATCTCCAACAACAAAAGAAGTCCTTCGTCAGGCAACTCAAAACCCTCCTCAGGTTGTGCAACTCAACAACAACCAAGGCTTACGGTCAACGTGAATAAGAATGCTGCATACATAACATAAGAGTTTATAATTCTAAACGGGTGTCTGCTAGGCTAATAAAGTCTAGCTGGGATGTCGTAGGCTAGGAAGCAATGGCTGAGCAAGCGGATCGTAGCCTAGCGAGGTCCTTAAGACTGTGCGGCCCAAATTACGTTAATTGACGGGGTGCTCTCTTGAGAGATCCAGATCGCTAGTATCTGGTTCTCTCCTGGCGACCCTCTCAAAGTCAAAACAAAACGAGTTAGCACAGTGCTGGGTGGCAGAGGCAAAAGCCCTCACTCGCAACACAGTGCTAAACTCACAAGGTACACAGTCAGAATGATACTAGGCTTCCCACGTCTCCGTTGCGATTGTACAGGTTAAAAAAAAACTGTTACACATCGGAAATCACAACACAAGTAGCCTTACCCCAGTCTAGCATTAAATAGCCCAGCAGACAGCCAAGGAATAGGTAGGGAGTCACCGTGAGTGTGTCGAACCTCTACAGACAAAATGGTAACCCCTCCAAAATGCCTAACTAAACATATAATATCTGAGAGCTTCAGCATATAATACGATGGCCGATATATGAAATCGTGCAGAACCAAAGGGGAGTTGTGATATTAAATAGAGAGGAAGAATGAGAGGTAAGAAGTTGAGAGAGAGAGAAAGTGCTCTATAGGTAGAAGTCGGCGACAGGTGGCAAGGGATATGTGAATGGTATCCTGGTCAAGCAAGCTCTGAAGAGAGTAACTCCTCGGGACCCCTAGGATCACACACAAAGGCATGGTGGTCAGCCAATAACAGGCCGCTACATCACCAGGCAGCAGGGCTGCAGAAGGCGCCAGGAACCACCAGCCAATCAAGAAGCGTGGGAAGGCACAAACACGAGCCTACAGCGAAGGGGAGGCAGCACATGTATACGCACGCACACACTACCACCCCACCGCCTATATTATTCTCTCTCCTTAACTATATACAATGCATCTGATGTTCTACTCATGATATAAAATGCTTCCCCTTGTCACAGACGAAAATAAAGACCACCACGGGACTGTCTGCAACAACACAAACACTATGAAAGAAAGAACAACATTGTAGATAGACTGTAGCCAAATACCTTGCCCCGGCGAGTGATAGCGAGTGGCCAAGCGAGCGGCTGAGCCCACGTGGCGTTCTGCCAAGCTGCAGGCGTCACAGTTTAGTGTTTTTTAAGTGAGTTAAGTGTTTTTAACCCTTATTTAGCGGCGAGCAACATAAGTCGAGTTAAATAAAGCTGGACTATGTGGCGGCGCTCGACATAACTCGAGTGGCAATTTCAGCACGTAATGTGGCTGAGAGAGAGAGACAAGTGGTGGCAGGAGACTAGCGAGCGTATGACTGCTCCAGACCACCGCGGCGAACCTACTGACACAAATCTCAGCTCCCTCCTCCCTCTCTCACTCGCTACATACTCAATTATGTACTGAAAGTACCGAATTACCTGCTTTTTGCACTCGCGTTGCACGGTTATTGCAAGAAAACTATCCATCATACAAGGATCGTTATGGTGTCATTCGAAAGCTCTGTTTATGCCCTTTCAGGGATAGGTACTTGTTTTACGTTCTGGGTCTTATTTAGGCATGAAAATGATCACGTAAACAGCCCTATTTTGGCTAAAAACACCCCGCTGTGCGGTACACATAAATAAACCGCATAGGCCGCTCGTAAGGTGTTAAGTGAGTGAAGTGATCTGAAGAAAGTTATCGTCACCATGCCTCGTGCCTGTACCAACCATGCCGGTAGGTTTGGTGCTTCCATGTTTGCTCCGGCCGATCCACAAGTATGCCGACTCTGCCAGCAACGAGAGGATTTGACAGCAAAATTGGATGAAGCCCACAACAAGATCAACGCCCTCACCAGGAAGCTGGAATCACTCCAAGAATTTGTAATACTCAACGTTGGAGTATCACTAACTCCAATTGTTTCAACTCCAGCATCCACCACCGCCCCAACGTCATCTGCCAACAATCCAACACCTGCAGTAGCCACTGCAACAGATGCTTCTGATGAACCTGAGCCGACATCAAACCAGGACAGCCGCCCTGTTCACCTTAGTCTCTCCCCTACTCCTCGTGCAAGAAGCCTGCTAGCACAAACAGTACCAACCCCTCGCCCCCATTCTAACCACTCCTCTCCCCGACCTGTACGCAGAGTTTCGCCACCACAGATTCCCGGATTTACACCAGTGAGGAACGGTGAACGACCAACGCAGAAAAGGTCTCATCTACCAGGCACAATGTCAAACAGATTTGAGATCTTGGTAGAGATGGAAGACGAACCAGAAGAGACCAGGTTCGTTGGGGATTCCATCCTACGAGGACAGGTCGAAGAGTTCTGCGACAGAGTCCCAAATCGACGAAAAAGATATTGCATCCCAGGAGCTGGACTGGACGACATTGTGGAAGCCTTCGAAGATACCACAAGGGATGCAAACGAAAATACCCTTTTTGTCATCCATGCTGGTTCAAATGACATCATGCGCACCAGATCCGAAGAGTTGATGGAGAAATATCGCAAGATGATCCAGCACGACAAAACAAGTCAAGGAATATCATCATCTCAAGCATTCTTCCCAAGATCGACGCACCTGACAAAATCTACGACAAGGCTTTCAGCACAAATACCCGACTAAAATATTTGTGTCTGAAGGAAGAAGTTTAATTCATCAACCTCTGGGATAATTTCTATAACCAGCCTACTCTGTTTCGCAAGGATGGCACTCATCTAAACCCTGTGGGTTCAGCACGCATGGGTCGTCTCCTACACGAAGCAGTCCGCAGCCATGGATCAAAAAACGCCATCCGAGAAGAAGCAGCAGTGACATAAATCATCCAACGCCAAGAAAAAAATAGAGGCAATCGAGGACCACCAGCGATAAGGACCGAAGACAGCGAAGACCGAGGACAGCCATGAACATAAATGTAGATCCGACAAGAACCAAAAATATTATTAAAGAGCGTTCCGTGAGTTCTATAATAACAAATTTAAAGGTTTTCTATGCAAACGCTCGTAGCATACGCAATAAATTTTCAGATTTAGAGGAGCTAGTGTTTACAGAAAATTATGATGTGATTGGCATAACAGAATCTTTGCTCAATACAGAAGATAGAGACTTTTTAGCAGAGTATTCACTTCCCGGTTATGTAATGTTTGAGAAAAGCCGAATAAATCGAAATGGAGGTGGCGTTTTACTTTATATCAAAGAAAGTCTTAACCCTACCCTCTTGTCAAAACCTCAAATTGTGAACGTCGACGCATCTTTTGTGCTAATAAAGAATAATAAAGGTACAAAAATAATACTTACATTAATATACAGACCTCCAGCTCAATCAGTGCAAACTGACCGAGAAATTTACGAACAAATTGCAGATGTAAGTAACTCACAAGATACCATAATTTTTGGCGACTTTAATTTACCTGTGACCAAGTGGGGCGATACTCTTACTTCACACTCCGGACATGACTTGTATACGAACTTGCAAGAGAGTTCGCTTTATCAATTTGTTCGAACGCCAACCCGTGGTAATAACGTTCTTGACATTGTACTTGCAACAAAAGAAGAATTAATAGAGAATTTGAATGTTGGTGATGAATTCAGTAACAGCGACCATCGTACGATAACTTTCACTTTAAAGTTTACTAGTAACGAACCAAATAGTAGCATCGAAAAAGTCCCTAATTTCAAGAAAGCAAACTTCCATAAACTTAGAGCTATGTTTAAAGAAACTGACTGGAGCTTTTTAATTCACAATAACGACATAAATACATCTTGGTAGTTATTCGAAGCCACTTACCTAAAAGCAGTGCAAGACTGCATACCATCGAAAATACGGCGTCCAGGCCATAATAATAAGCCCAAATGGTGGAATAAAGATATTTCAAACTGCCTGCTTGCTAAAAAATTTGCTAATGATAGATTAAAATCCTCACAAAATGACGAAGAACGGCTGAAATTTGTAGAGCTACGACGCAAAGCCAAAAAGTTAATTAAGCAAAGTAAAAAGACCTTAGAGTTACATATTGCGAATCAAAGTAAAACAAACCCGAAAGAATTCTATAGTTATATCAGAAAGAAAAAAGTAGTTACTTCAACTGTTGGACCGTTAGTCGATGAAAATGGATAATACACCAAAGACGAAGTACAAATGAGTAATGCCCTCAATACCTTCTTTGCATCAGTTTTTACAACAGAAGACCTCAGTGATATCCCTACACCATCGCCGATTCAGATTGATAATTCAGATGTTCTAAGCAATATCACCGTTACAGAGAGAGAAGTATTGAATTGTTTAGATAAACTCAAGGTAAATAAAACGCCTGGACCTGATACAATCTCGCCTAGAGTTCTAAAGGAAGCTAAGGATGAGCTCTCCAAACCACTGACATTACTATTCAATAAATCCTTGCAGTCTGGAACTATGCCCGATCAGTGGAAGCTAGCCAACGTAACACCGATATTAAAAAAAGGCAGCAAATCCCTACCCAGTAACTATCGTCCAATTAGCTTAACCTCAGTTGTATGTAAAATGCTAGAAACGGTCATACGAGACAGACTCGTAAATCACTTAGAGGAAAATAACATACTTAAAGATACTCAACACGGCTTTCGTAAAAAACGTTCCTGTTTAACAAACCTTTAACTGCTAAAACTAAAAGCGCATGGAATACAAGACGGTGTGTTGAAATGGATAGAAAATTGGCTCAGCGACAGAAAGCAAAGAGTAGTCATAAACGGTAAGGCATCTAAATGGACCAATGTAAGTAGCGGGGTACCCCAGGGATCGGTACTAGGACCAATTCTCTTTCTAATTTACATCAACGACATAGATGAGGGTCTCACCTGTACAATCTCAAAATTTGCTGACGATACAAAAATTGCAAATAGCGTATTCTCAAAAGAACAAGTTGACGATATGCAACACAATCTAGATAAATTGTCATGTTGGGCCCAAATTTGGCAAATGAGTTTCAATGCGGATAAATGTAAAGTACTACATATCGGATGCCTAAATGAGAAAGCAAACTATTCGATGAATGGCACTCAGCTTAAGAATGTAAACAGAGAAACCGATCTGGGAGTAACAATATCGAGTAACCTAAAACCGAGTCAACAATGTTCAGAAGTTGTTAAGAAGGCAAACAAAATAATTGGCTCTATCGGCAGGTCATTTGAGCATAAATCCAAAGAAGTTATCCTAACCCTTTACAATTCCTTAGTCCGCCCTCTTCTGGAATACTGCATTCAATCCTGGTGCCCTTATTACCAAAAAGATATAAACAAGCTAGAACGAGTTCAACGTAGAGCTACCAAAATGATACCTAGCCTAAAGAACAAACCATACGAAGAGCGTCTTAGAGAATTAAATCTATTTCCTTTAATCCAGCGCAGATTAAGAGGTGACTTAATTCAAGTGTTCAAAATCATCAAAGGCATCGACAATATGAACTCTAGTAAGTACTTCACTATCGACCAATCTAATTACACGCGGGGAAACGGTTGCAAAATTATTGGTAAATCTTTTAACTCACACGAATCTAAGAATTTCTTCTTCAATCGAGTTGTCAACTTGTGGAATGGGCTTCCCCGAAACGTTATAGACTGCATCACCGTTGATTCATTTAAACTCTGCCTAGACAAATATCTCGCATCAAACCTACGACTGACTGCGTTTGTAAATGAATAACTTTATTTTATCCCCCCCTCAGTTACTAACCCATCTGTCCCCTACTAACTTCCTAATCCTGCCACGGACATTAGTTCCAGGGCAGTAATTCCCTTTCCAATGTTCCCTTACCCCCTCTAAACCACTGTTTGGACACTTGATCCTCAGTGTTTTGGAGGACAAGCAAACTAGAAGGGTCACTAAATATGTTGTTGCTTGATTTCCTTTGTACTCCTTTGTACTCCTTTGTACGTACAGTGATCTTGAAGACCCTCTACCCATCACTCCTTCACAACTGGCTCATGGGAGGCGGATCAGAAGCTTTCCAAGGCGAGAAGTCACGGATGAAGATCTTAAGGACACGACGTGGCGTAACAACGATTCCGTCAATCAACGCTTCCAATATGTAACAAAACTCTCACATGACCTGTGAAAAAGGTGGAGCACTGATTATTTAATATCACTCAAGGAGCAACATCGTCACTTAATGGTAAAAAGAGGGATAGCATCGCCGCAAGTTGGGGACGTCATTCTAGTACATGATGACGGCCCCCGACTTTTTTGGCGTATAGGTCGGATAATGAAACTTCTTCGTGGTCCTGACCACGAATGTTCAGGTAAAAATAGGAGCCGGTTTGACCACCAGACTGGTTGTTAAGCTATACCCACTAGAGATAGATTTAGAGGTAGTGGATGGCGACAGCAAGCCGAACTCTGATAATATCCTTCCTGCTACTGGAGCGGACCGAGGTGATACCTCTCAGAGGCCGTCACGTCGGGCTGCTTTGGGTTCCTCCCAATTGTGGCGATCCATGATCGGGACGGGACAATTGTAAATACTTTGTATAGCTGGTGGCGGAGTATGTCGTGAATCCTGGTATAGATACCGTAGTTTGAATTTCCCGGGTTCACGACAGCTGGTTCCTTTTTGTTTATATGCATAACTTTATTTATCTTTGTGGATATATATTACTGTGGTTGCACCAATTATATCTTAGGTTATTTTCCCTTAATATTTAATCACGGGGGACAATATAAAACCCTTAAATATAATATTTTATATTGTCACGACAAAAGGGAACCTCAGACACACTTCACACAGACTTGTTCCCGCCAACAACAGACCGCCAGCTGCTGCCATATAACACCAAAACTTTCCTGATATTCACCTACCGACATGTCCATCATCTAATCTACACTCTTTGCATCACAGCTAAGTTCCTTTAATACTAGAAGTACTTCATAGATATTACTGGGACTACCACTGATAACCTACATATACATCTTAACATGTAAGTCAACCGCCGACCCGGTTACATTTTTATAGCCTAGGCCAATTCATCTTTCCAGGTTTAGTTATTTAATTTACATCCGTTTCTCCTCTACCCCCTAGGAATAATAGACAGGATATAATGGCATAGTTATACATTAATGAATCAATAATAAATAACACATCCTAGCCATAACTGAAAAACCTACAGGAGGCCAACTAGATGGGGTCAGGTGGCAGAATAACACTCAAAAGCACAAACCTGAAACCCAGCGTAGCACTCCAACACCCATCACGTAGAAACAGGAACGTAGGCTGAAAAGTGTCATGAACTAAGTGCCAAGCTCCTCACTAAGTGAGATAACTTGAAACGCACAAGTTCCTCTCGAAGAGAAGATAAAACCGCTTAACCCAACCGATTAGGTAGCTGAAAAGCTGTCCCGGATCCTCTAAAAGAAGCCTCATGTCTATAAGAGCTAAAATAGAATAAACCTAGGGGAAAAAGAAAACACACACACATGCGAGCCTTGCCTTATCACAACAAGTACTCCTGACAAACCTTGCCAAACACCCATGGAACAGTCTCCTAGCCTAGCTCATCTATAAGCTACCCTGACCTCAGCATATAGCATGTACATATGAGAAAAGACTCACAAGTCGTAGGCAGGAGAAGAAGGAAGCGAGGCTATGCACACCTCCGAACACGTCCGGACCCGACGGCGCCTAGGAGAAGAAGGACATATGCGCCCAGATAAGAGCTGGGTGACGCGCAGAATAACGGCAGACGCATTAGAAGCGCAATCTGCTAGATCATGTTCAATGCTTTTATTTTTTATTTTTGTACTGTTTTTTTCTAGTAGTGGTACCCACATCATAAGGACGAGTCCGAGAGTGTATTTTTAATATTTAAGAGCGTTTTGCTCACGATGATTGACAATTTTAATGTTTACTCTCCTAGGCGGGTCGTTTGAACGGCGAGCCATTGAGTTCAAAGATAGGCCATACTTTAATAAGGCGCATCGGCAATGATGGAGGTGCCACTAATAAATATATATGTCTCAGTACATCCACAAAACAACTTGGCAACTCAGGGCTTGTATCAGTGAACACTCCTTGACCGTTCCTTCATAATAGGTAAAATGCTTAAACAAAATCATTTTCGGCCATTAATAATAATAAATAATAATAATTGTCGGTGTATTGTTCCCACCAAGTACTGTACATACGCAGATGCACTTTGTATTGGTGAGAAAATGTGTAGGCTAACATATGCTGATATCAGCATGGTTAGGGAGGAACCACGATATAATTCTCTCCGTCGCTATGGCCAAAAAAAACTTTAGGATTCTGGTGGATACGAACCCTCGCCCCGGCCCCTTGCGGTCAGCACGAAACAGTGCCTTAACCGACTGGACCACAGCGACGCATTACATCACATACTCACGACCACCCCATGCCATGATTCAGAATTCAAATTTTCGCCAGTTACCCTTCAGGCATGGAGTTGACTCAGTAGAGAATAGCGGAAGCTCTCCATACTATGATATGCAACCCAGTATAGGTTCTCATAACCCACGTTGGTTTTACTGTGTTTCTAATAAGTTTGTGAGTTTTTCCCTTTGTTGTTACGGCTTTTGTTTGTTCTTTCATTACTATTTGTATTGTATATGTTTATCTTGGCTTTATATTTACTTTCTTACCTCAACATATTTTTAAGCTAATTTTGTGTAAGTACTGTGCACATTTCTGGATATTTCGTTAATCTAGCACGCCTATCCCAATATTTTCCATTTTATTTCGCCAACTTTTTATACATTATCTATCAACTTCGTGTGTGTGTGAGACAAGAGTGTGTTCTAGCACCTACACTTGTCAACACTTGTACGAACTGGTTACTGGGCCGGACAGTTAGGCAGAGTCGCTGTGGAACAGACATCGGTAATTTCACACTATAGCTCACCAATTACTCGTGAAGGTAACTGCACATTACATATTTACAATAAATATGATAAAATATAAAATTATACATATATATACTGTATATATATGTATATATATATATATATATATATATATATATATACAGTATATATATATTTATATATATATATATATATATATATATATATATATATATATATATATATATACAGTATATTTATATATATTTTTATTTTATTTTTTCTATATTCCAACTACTCCCTCTCGGGCGTAGGCTGAGAGCCTGCAAACTCCACCCCTGAACACGGCGAGGCCCGTGAGGTCTTGTTCCAGTCTAAGGAGTGAGACATGCGAAGCACCCATTCACGGCTCTAAGCAGTCCCATCTCTGAAGCCGCTTCGCCCCAGTGCTTCACCGTTTCATCCCCCAGACTCGGACCCTCACTCTCAGAACGCCACCTATTGAGCAATTAACTCACTAGGCATTGTCCCCCTGTAGCATATTTTGAATATGGGAATATTCATACAGTGCTATTTAATCAGGGAACAATGAGGGTATTTTGTTGGCATTTCGGTGGGCTTTGTGGTAATGCACTGAAACTACAGTAGGTATAGCACAAATTCCATCCCAATAATATCTTCCCATTGACATATTGGGATTCAAACCCGGGTCCATTGGATTACCAGTCCAGTGGCAAGACCACTCCGCTACACCTCCACTATATATATATTGTGACGTTAACCACTCCGTTAGAACCGCATGGCTTGTCCTACAGTGACTCGCTAGGATCGCCAGGGCAGTGGATGGGGCTACAGTTTGTGTATTAGAGTGTGCTTTATTTCATATGAAAGCTTGTGTCATGGGCAGTCCAGAAAGGCTCTTTGTTTTCACCCATGTCAAGGCTTTATATATTTAATTGTAAAGTATATGTTTTATCATTAACTAGTAATGATGGGATCTGGGAGGGAGAGAGAGAGTAGAACAGAGTGAGAGGGAGCGCGCAGTGTTTTTGTCCCGCTCGATGACGTCACGGCTGGCTGCCTCGTGGGGGTTGGTTGAGAGAGGTCCTTACCATGCTGAGCTCCCTTGCTAGTGGCTAGACGACTTGTAACCGCTTTTTTCCCACGCGCCTCGAGCTAGTGCGAGTATATATACAGTTCCTCGCCACTCTCTCCCTCAGATCTGGTTTCTAGAACGCACCCATCTTTTTCCCTTGCTACCTGTCTTTTGCTCTGCACCTGAGAATCTTTTCCTCTGCCTATCTCTCTCATTTTCCATATCTTTCACCACCTTTTATTAATATTATACCCCCTCTGGTTAACTCTGCAAAATCAGCTTCATGCTGGCCAGTTGTATTGTGCGTTAAGGTCTGATATAACCTATGTATGTTTAGTTGTTAAGATAAGTTGATCACGAAGCATTGGTTAGCATCCATATTGTTTAGTACCGCTTCCTATAAATATTAGTGTTCTGCTGGATTAGATAATGCTAGACTAGGAGTCTGATATTATAAGGTATTGTTTCCTATGAGTGCTGGCTTTAGTTAAAAGCTGCACGACATACCTGAGAACTGGAGTTGATTGAGTAAATTCTAGTCTGTGTGCCATTGAGAGTAGAGCATGCACGAATGAGGGCTTTTTGCCTATACCATTCTGCACTGTTCTAGTCTCGATTGTTTGTCTTTGAGGTACGCCAGGAGAACGCTTAATACTTCGGTATTAAGGTTTCTCAAGAGAGCTACCCTTCCCTATAACGTAATATTTGACGCACAGACTTGAGATTTGCACTAGGCTATGCGGCATGCCATGCGCACCAGTATCTCGTATCATTGACTCTAGCTAGACTTTATCAATCATAGTAGACATTAAGTATATTAACCTAATCACTCTTTTTATGCATACCCATTTATTATTACACAAGCATTTCGCAGCCTAGTTTGATGTATTGAGACACAAACGACTTAGGCTCTTTTTGTTGATAGGAATACTGCATTGTCGTGGCGATTATTATTATTGTTGTAGTGTTTAGGATATTCTTGGCTCCGACGGCATTATATATTCTGCCTTTTTGTGTGCATAGCCTGCACAAGCATTGTTCCGCTGCCTGTCTTTTTGGGTTCCATTTCCGATACGAGCATCTTTATAGCATCTAACATTTAAAGAAGATTCCTTGTTAGTGTTGAAGGACTTTAGTGCACTTTCTTTCATGCAGGAGTGCCTGACATTTATTGATTAAAGTAATGTAAGCTGTAACTGCTCTTACCACCTTACTTTGCATACCATAACCAAGCACCTTCGGTTATAGGTAGTAATAGGCTGTTTTCACATAACATTAAGCCTAGAGTCGACGCACATTTATTGAGAGTTTGATAGCCTATTATTGCATATAGAACTCTGTAGAGTATTTGTGTTCTTTGTTCACTGGGAATATACATCAGAGGTTGGATCTAGCGCTTTCCGTTGTAGCATTTATGCCATTACTAGTCCAATGAATAAGAGCCCTGATATATTTGAACCCCAGTCGTAACAAATGGTGACCTTACCTAGGATTTGGTGAACCTACATTTATTAGCAGGGAACATTTGTTGTTTTGGAGAATATTTTGCGGGGATCAGCAAGAATAATTTTTTTTGCAACATAGTATAGCCCTTGAGTATTTCCGAGAATTGTTGTGTGTATATTGAGGTATAAGAGTTTGGGGTACTTCTTTTCTGAATATTGTGGTGAGAAATTTTTGTGAGCATCATGTCTTATACCGGGTCAGAGGAGAATGGAGACACAGTACGTAATGTCGAAACTGAGGAACAGCAGCATGATGAAAGGGTTAATCGGGTGAACTGTGAGGAGGATGCTAGGATATTTTTGCAATGGCCTGTTACTGCCGAGCGGTTGGAGGGTATGGAGCGGTACGGTCTTCAATGCCTGGCCACAGCTATCGGTCATGCGGGTACTAGCGGCATGACCAGGGATAACTTGATAACGTGTGTACTGGGCAGGGTGACTGGTGAGCGAGATGGGTTGAGTGCTCAGAGCCCTTCGGCCATGCTTCCCCTACACTCGACTCCCAGCCATCCCAGTAGTTTGCCGACCCCGGGTACGCTTCCACAGTTGGGTGGTGACTGGCAGGGTGGGTTGCCCATGGGGGGACCACCGGTAATTTCAAACATTGTAGCACCTTCACCTCCTCAAGGGTTGTCTCCAGAATTATTGGTTCAGCTCGAATTAGCTAAGATCGAAGAGAGAAAGGCTATCAGGGCAGGTCAGCAGCAATTAGAATTAGCCAAGATAGAAGAGAGAAAAACTATCAGTCAAGCAAAAATCCAAGCTGAGTCGACTAGGTACTGTGCCGACATGGATGTAGAGAAGTCGCGAGTAGAGACAACGGGACAGCGACTTGGGGCTGGTAACCGTGTTCATGAGCAGTCTCTCTCGCACTTATTGAAACTGGTTCCGGTGTTTGATGAGAGTGGTGTAACAGAATTTTTCACACGCTTTGAGAAGAAGTGCCAGGAACACCAGTGGCCAGAGAATAAATGGGCAGCACTTGTATCCTCTAGATTAATAGGCAAGGGTCTTAAAGCCTACGATGCGTTACCTTTGGAGTTATGTATTGTGTACGAGGATCTCAAGGAGGCTGTCCTGAGGGCTTACGAACTGCAACCAGAAACGTATCGTTTGAAGTTCCGGGGTGTAACTAAGGGAAGAGATAGCACCTTTTTGGAACACGCCCGGGACTTGTCCGATGCTATGGGGAACTGGCTCCGATCTGAGAAGGTCACAACATTTGATGAAATTAAGCAGTTAATGATGTTGGAGCAGTTCTTTAAGAGCACGGGCGGTGATCTAACTTTGAACTTGAAGGAGAAAAACCCAAGAACTCTAGTCGAAGCAGCAGAAATGGCTGATCGACGGCTGTCGTTGATTCGGGGTTGCGGGTCCTCGCAGAAGTACGATGTAAGTGCTAAGGACCGTTATCCTCCCCCTCCCCGGAACAATGACACATTTAAACAGAAGAGCCATGAAACTAAAACTGAATCCAAACCTTACACCACACCGTATGTGAAAAGTCAGGGGCCTTTTACATCACAGTATAAGCCGAAACCAAAATTTATGTGTTTTAGTTGCCACCAGGAGGGTCATAAGGCAAATGAGTGCCCTAGTCGACCTCCTCCGGCAGCCGTGTCTTTTGCTCACGGCATTGGAGTGTTCAAGAGGACATCGGAGTTTGTTAGAGGCATTTCTTCCGAGGTAAATACACTGCCAGTGCAGAAGGATCCGGAAGGCTTATTCCCTGTCCGTGATGCCTTTAGTGACCACAGGGGACTCGGTTGTGTGGAGTGGGGGGGTAGAAGACATGAGGTGAGAATTTTGCGTGACACTGGGGCATCGCAAACACTGTTGCGAAATTTCACTGGTAAACTTGTCAATACGGCGCGGGTGGTTGTGGTTCAGGGAGTTAATGCGACAAGGTCATACCCGCTTGTAAGAATGAAGGTGGAAGTTGATGGTGTGACTCGGGACCTGGATGTAGGAATTGTGGGGAAGTTACCTGTTGGGGGCGTCGACCTCCTTCTCGGCAACGACTTTGCGGGACCTACTTCTGAGGCTCCACCCTTGGTCGTTGCCGAGAAGCCGGCCGACGTGAGTAGGGAGGAGCAGGAGTGGGTTGAGAAGTGTCCGGGGCAGCCTATGGCGTGTGTTGTCACCGGAGATTCTGCATCCAGGGAGTCACATTCTGGTCAACAATCTTTAGATCAGCGGAGGAAGGGTACCGAGAAGGGGTTGAAAGTTGATGCGGTTGGGAGTTTAGTGTCAACGGACCTTCTCGGGGACTCATTATTAGGACCACATTTCGAGTCTGGAGAAGACCCAGTAACTGTTCCTGTAGGGGCAGAGGATGGTCTTAAAAAGACGAAAGAGTTGAAGGAGGACAGTGATGCACAGTCGGGAGATGTAGCAACAAGGTACCCTGACGCGTACCCTATGAGAAATGGGTCGGCGAAGACGGTGGTCCGAAGCTTGCTAGTGTATTTTTCCCGGTATGGTTACCCGCAGGGGCTTCAGTCAGTCTAGGGACCCAACTTCGCTTCTAGCCTCTTTGTTCAAGCAATGCCGCAGCATGGGATTGTTGGGGTTGTGTCATCTGCGTATCATCCGGAGAGCCAGGGTGTGTTAGAGCGATGGCACTCGGCCTTGAAATCTGTGCTTCGTTGTTGTTGCTTTGAGAGTGGGAAGGATTGGGATCTTGGCCTGTCATGTGTTTTGTTTGCTGTACGGGAGGTACCTGGGGAGAGTTTGGGATTCAGCCCTAATGAGCTCGTCTTTGGACACCGTGTCAGAGGGCCTCTCCATATGGTTGAAGAAGTATGGGAGGGCACAGAAAAACCTTGTTCTATGCTCAAGTGTGTCCTCAACAGTCGAGAACGGATGTTGCGCAGTCTGGAGTTGGCTGGCCGTAATTTGACTAGCTCACAGGCCCTCAGGAAGGACAGGTACGACCTCAAGGTTGAACTCAGGGAGTTTCACGTGGGTCAGGAGGTGTTGATTCTACTGCCCCTTGTAGGTCACCCCTTATCCGCGAAGTACGCTGGTCCTTATAGGGTGGTGGAGGAGCTATCGGACCTGGTTTACTTGGTAGCCACTCCAGACAGACGGAAGCGCAATCAGTTATGTCATGATAATCCCGTGAAGGAGTATGGGAGGCACCCCCCTGAGCCTCTCACTGTGCCTGTGATGACGTTTAGCAGTCAAGGTGGAGAAGGAGAACGGGACAGTCAAGCTCAGGTGGAGGATAACTGGAAGGATAAGAAGTTCAAATGGGCGCCTGAGTGTGAGAAGGTGTTTAGGGAAGTAAAACACCTGTTGTGCACTCACCCGATCCTCAGGGCCCCTGACTTTAGCCTACCTTTCCAACTAGCAACGGAGGCTAGTGGTGTGGGGGCTGGTGCCGTCCTTGTGGAAAAGGACGATGATGGGCTGGAGCATCCTGTTAGTTTTTGCTCGGAGAAGTACAATTCGGCCCAGGGGAGCTGCTCTGTTGTCGAGGAGGAGCTGCTGGCGGTTGTACTTGCTCTGAGGCATTTCGAGGTCTGTTTTCCAGCCTATGGTCCGGTCGTTGTAGTTTACCCAGATCATCACCCTCTCAAGTTCCTGGACCAGTTTCACAATCGGAATATGAGGCTGACTAGGTGGTCACTAAGGTTATTGGTATATAACCTGGACATACGCCATATTGCCGGTTGTGACAACGTGGTTGCAGATGGTCGTTCAAGGGTATATGATCCTGGGTAGATTGACACACGGGTAGCCTCCTGCTTTAGTTTGGATAGTATTTTGCGCTTGGTGCTTGTTGGCTCGCGGTTGTAGCCCAGCGTATTGGGTCGTAAAGCAGGAGTTGAGCGTTTGGTATAGAAGAAAAAACTAGGCTTGCCCCTATAGTGCAGCCGAAATAAACAAATTATAAACATAAAAATCAAATAAAAACTTTCTCTGATAGTTGATTTTTTTTTAGTATGTTATAGCAGTAATTATGAGTTGCACTCCTCTCAGAATACTGGGCTAGAGAAGCTCGCTCTTGAGGAGCATAACTACATATAATTTAACCTATGGTGTTGGGGAGGGTTATAATTTTGAAAAATGTTTTGTTGAAGAACTGTGCCAGATATTTTACTGCCGCTGGGTGATGGGAAGTGGAGATATAGCATGGGTTCTAACCATCAGATTTTTGTGAGCCTTGGGGCCTCTGAGAAAAATCTTGGGGGGGTGTGACGTTAACCACTCCGTTAGAACCGCATGGCTTGTCCTACAGTGACTCGCTAGGATCGCCAGGGCAGTGGATGGGGCTACAGTTTGTGTATTAGAGTGTGCTTTATTTCATATGAAAGTTTGTGTCATGGGCAGTCCAGAAAGGCTCTTTGTTTTCACCCATGTCAAGGCTTTATATATTTAATTGTAAAGTATATGTTTTATCATTAACTAGTAATGATGGGATCTGGGAGAGAGAGAGAGAGTAGAACAGAGTGAGAGGGAGCGCGCAGTGTTTTTGTCCCGCTTGATGACGTCACGGCTGGCTGCCTCGTGGGGGTTGGTTGAGAGAGGTCCTTACCATGCTGAGCTCCCTTGCTAGTGGCTAGACGACTTGTAACCGCTTTTTTCCCACGCGCCTCGAGCTAGTGCGAGTATATATACAGTTCCTCGCCACTCTCTCCCTCAGATCTGGTTTCTAGAATGCACCCATCTTTTTCCCTTGCTACCTGTCCCCTGTCTGCAACTGAGAATCTTTTCCTCTGCCTATCTCTCTCATTTTCCATATCTTTCACCACCTTTTATGAATATTATACCCCCTCTGGTTAACTCTGCAAAATCAGCTTAATGCTGGCCAGTTGTATTGTGCGTTAAGGTCTGATATAACCTATGTATGTTTAGTTGTTAAGATAAGTTGATCACGAAGCATTGGTTAGCATCCATATTGTTTAGTACCGCTTCCTATAAATATTAGTGTTCTGCTGGATTAGATAATGCTAGACTAGGAGTCTGATATTATAAGGTATTGTTTCCTATGAGTGCTGGCTTTAGTTAAAAGCTGCACGACATACCTGAGAACTGGAGTTGATTGAGTAAATTCTAGTCTGTGTGCCATTGAGAGTAGAGCATGCACGAATGAGGGCTTTTTGCCTATACCATTCTGCACTGTTCTAGTCTCGGTTGTTTGTCTTTGAGGTACGCCAGGAGAACGCTTAATACTTCGGTATTAAGGTTTCTCAAGAGAGCTACCCTTCCCTATAACGTAATATTTGACGCACAGACTTGAGATTTGCACTAGGCTATGCGGCATGCCATGCGCACCAGTATCTCGTATCATTGACTCTAGCTAGACTTTATCAATCATAGTAGACATTAAGTATATTAACCTAATTACTCTTTTTATGCATACCCATTTATTATTACACAAGCATTTCGCAGCCTAGTTTGATGTATTGAGACACAAACGACTTAGGCTCTTTTTGTTGATAGGAATACTGCATTGTCGTGGCGATTATTATTATTGTTGTAGTGTTTAGGATATTCTTGGCTCCGACGGCATTATATATTCTGCCTTTTTGTGTGCATAGCCTGCACGAGCATTGTTCCGCTGCCTGCCTTTTTGGGTTCCATTTCCGATACGAGCATCTTTATAGCATCTAACATTTAAAGAAGATTCCTTGTTAGTGTTGAAGGACTTTAGTGCACTTTCTTTCATGCAGGAGTGCCTGACATTTATTGATTAAAGTAACGTAAGCTGTAACTTCTCTTACCACCTTACTTTGCATACCATAACCAAGCACCTTCGGTTATAGGTAGTAATAGGCTGTTTTCACATAACATTAAGCCTAGAGTAGACGCACATTTATTGAGAGTTTGATAGCCTATTATTGCATATAGAACTCTGTAGAGTATTTGTGTTCTTTGTTCACTGGGAATATACATCAGAGGTTGGATCTAGCGCTTTCCGTTGTAGCATTTATGCCATTACTAGTCCAATGAATAAGAGCCCTGATATATTTGAACCCCAGTCGTAACAATATATATATTTATATATATATATATATATATATATATATATATATATATATATATATAATATATATATATATATATATAGTTGTACTTAAATTTCTAAGTTCAAGCACACTAATAAGGTGGGGGAATAATTAGATAGTTGTTGGAGTTTTGCATATTTATTTAACAGCCCAACTCTTAAGCTAACACGGGTCCAGTAACCCACTTCCTGTTCGGGCCGAAATGAGTTCAATACACAAATTGAATAGTTCGTTGACCCACACCAGATAGTACATTGGAACTCGAGAGCTCCCGTTACCATCTACTTGGATTCCCGCTATTCAGGTAATGACTCACTTCGACTTCGATCCATTGCAGGTTACCAGACTCAACGAATAATTTTACAACGCCCTCGGATGTCTAACTAAGAGACCAGGACCCAGATTCACTAACGGTCGTAGCGTGCGATGTCGTACAGCAACCTACGATCGTTCCTAAGGGAGTGCGGAAGGTGTATTCACGAACGCATCGTTGAGCTCCCTTACGGCTCCCTTTCGGTTATTTTCACCGAGGCTTCTCTTGACCAATCAGGCGCTTGGCCTTTGTAAATAAACAATATGTCACCCACATGACTGAAGCGCCAAGAAGAACCTAATATACTTTAATTTATGAGCTTGTCATTGTTTAGCATGGCTAATTCGATCCACCACAACCAGCAGGAAGAAGAATAGAGTATCTTGTGAATTGATGATAAAAAATTAGCCTAGCTAGGCTACAGGGAAGCCTGTTAGTGGCTCAAGTTAAAGGATTTTCGACGGATTGATCATTGATAATCATATGTTAGGCTAGTTGGGAGTGTATTATTTATACCTTAACCACAGTATATTGTTCTACTTTACCATGTCTACACCTAGACAGGGCGAGCCAAACCAAAATGCCAGACTTTACTATGTCTATGCCTACACAGGCAGTTCTAGCCAAGCCAAAATGCCAGACTTAGCCTAGGCCTAATTTTTCAAAATAGGCCTAGGGTAATTTTTGTGTATTCACAACACCTCAAGGCCTATCTACCTTTTCAAAATAGGCCTAGCATAGGCCTCCTCAATCTATTATCCAACAGTTGGCCATGGGAAATAATGATAGGTTGAGGGGGGCTTTGTCCCCCTCACCTCCCATGACTTATTGCCATCATCAAATATATTACCAGCATGGGACTAATAACAGCTAGTTAACAATGAGGACGGTATGCCTGCAAACACCATCTTAACCTGCTAGGCTTCTACTTTACCATGCTTAGGCTACACCAAGCTAGGCATTGCTAGCCTAACCAAAATACCATACATAGGCCTAACTTTTCTAGCCTAAATAGCCCTAACTTTTTCAAAATAAACCTAGGTTATATCCTAGGCTAGGCTAAACAAAAATATTCACACCACCATATAGGCTAGCCTATTAGTTTTGGTTTAGACTATGCCTAGGGTAATTCTTTTCATAATTGTTTTCCTGTGATACTTTCAAATTTGTTGAGGAAATAGGCTACCCTAATCTAACCCAGCTAGGCATTGTTAGCCTAACCAAAATACCATACATAGGCCTAACTTGTCTAGCCTAAATAGCCCTAACTTTTTCAAAATAAACCTAGGTTATAGCCTAGGCTAGGCTAAACAAATTATTCACACAGCGTTTATTATTTATTCATTTTTTAGGCTAGGCCTAGGGTAATTCTTTTCATCATTTTGTTCCTGTGATACTTTCAAATTTGTTGAGGAAATAGGCTACCCTAATCTAACCCAGCTAGGCATTGCTAGCCTAACCAAAATACCATACATAGGCCTAACTTGTCTAGCCTAAATAGCCCCAACTTTTTCAAAATAAACCTAGGTTATAGCCTAGGCTAGGCTAAACAAAATTATTCACACAGCGTTTATTATTTATTCATTTTTTAGGCTAGGCCTAGGGTAATTTTTTTCATCATTTTGTTCCTGTGATACTTTCAAATTTGTTGAGGAAATAGGCTACCCTAATCTAACCCAGCTAGGCATTGCTAGCCTAACCAAAATACCATACATAGGCCTAACTTGTCTAGCCTAAATAGCCCCAACTTTTTCAAAATAAACCTAGGTTATAGCCTAGGCTAGGCTAAACAAAATTATTCACACAGCGTTTATTATTTATTCATTTTTTAGGCTAGGCCTAGGGTAATTCTTTTCATCATTTTGTTCCTGTGATACTTTCAAATTTGTTGAGGAATAGGCTACCATAATCTAACTCAGAGGTGGTGGGGAGTTGGAATAAAACATTTCCGCAATAAATGAGGGTTAAAATCTACTAATGGTAGGCTACGTGTTGTCGCAGCACATGAATTTGTGCATCAATTAACCTTCACTAGGTCTAGGCTGGCATATGTAGGCTATTCATAGCTTAATTCGGCCTGTCATAAGACATTAAGGATACAAATATATTCATACTTTGTATTAAATGCCTTAATGGTGTTGTAAACACAAGTTAACAATCATATTGCGCTATTGTTGCCTCAATAATGATTTAGTGTGTCATAAAGAGCTATACTGCAGACGAATTTGTTATGGTCGCGGGTTGTGTTATCGATATTTGTGTACCTATATCCGGGTCAAATTCATGTAAGGGTGGTCTGGACCACCCTTAGCGAAAGGGGATTTTAGGGACTTCCTACGATCAAAGATGGCCGCTACGACGCTTCGTGAATACCAGCGTTGAGACGTAAGGGAACGGTAAGGGAGTTTTCGGATCGTACGACCGTTAGTGAATCTGGGTCCAGGGCTTCTCTGACCAAAGACTCTTATTCGTAAATCTAAATCACAAATGCTATTTCCTAATTAATATAACCTTTACCGAGCCCCTGGATGTCTATCTATAAGACCGGGGTGTTACGTTACGAACATAAATCCTCCTAATACAATACAACACCTGGATACAACACTGGCCCGTAGACCACTTTATTCCCCACAAATGATATAATCTTTATCTCACCACCCCTTTACAGCATCGAACGAGTAGTCCGTTACACCTGAACATAAATTCTCTTATTTATTTTATTTTTTTAGGCCATTAATTTTGATATTAAATATTTGCGGTAATTCTGTTTATGAAATTCAAAATAATCTGAATATTGATAACTTAATCGATGAACATACCAAGAAAAATATAATATTTGATATGAAATCTTTCAGATAATGATATTTTCAATAATAATAAATGCGTGTGTGAAAGAGTCATGGATATGCCAGCTAGCAGACGTGATGCACTAGCAAAGTTCATTTATAGTCCGATATGTCACATATTAACAGGTGATGTAGAACTAGTTAAACATTTTGCAAACGACAAATTAGCGGAGCTATGTCGTAAAGGGTTTAAATTTAGAATAGGGAGTAATAAAGTAACATGGGACATAATTTTAAAAGATATTGTTTTTTCAGTCAATAAATTAAAAGATAAATTGTTAAAAAATTGCGTGCTGCAATGTAAGAGAACTAGAAGCATGGTCTAAATTATTAATAAGTTAATTAGAAATAAAATTTTCTCGCTTAAAAATGAATTTAATCTTTCAGATTTTATAGACTATAATTATAATAAGCTTAAAGCTGATTTAATAAATTTACATAAACATTTTGTAATCACTACAGTAGATAAAGCCAGCAATAATTATAGCTTCACATGTAAGAAATTTTATCTTGAAAATATGAAAAAAGAATTAGGTATTAAGGGTAACATATTACGTAAAAATATTTGCGGTAATTCTGTTTATGAAATTCAAAATAATCTGAATATTGATAACTTAATCGATGAACATACCAAGAAAAATATAATATTTGATATTAAACTTTCTGATAAGAACAAGTGCATTGCAAAATTATACATGTTACCTAAATTTCATAAAAGACCTTATAAATATCGCTTTATTGCCGGAGCAAAATTTGCTACCACTAAAACTCTATCAGAACAAGTCGTAAATTGCTTAAAATACATTAAAAGTACTCATAAAAGATATTGTAATACCATCATGAAAAGAACTGGCATTAACTATTATTGGAGTGTTGACAATTCGTTAGAAGTTATTGATAAAATAAATACCATGCCGAAAGTTACCTCGGTACATAGCTTCGACTTTTCAACTTTGTATACCAATTTGCCTTTAGATTTAGTATATTCAGAGCTTTGCTTTATTATAGATTTGCACTTTGACAGGTTCGTTAGGAATGGTAATTATTTCATAAATGTTTATACATATTTTAATAATGCATCACTTAGCTCTACTCCCACTAGTTCTGTATATTTTGATAGAACTAAACTTAAAGATGCCCTTAAATTCCTCCTTTTCAATACTTATGTTAGATTCGGGCCGTACATTTTCAAACAAATATTAGGAATTCCTATGGGTGGAAATGCTAGCCCTTTAATTGCAGACTTATTCTTGCTTGCTTTAGAATTTAAATATATAAAAGACTTAGTTGACAGTAGCAAGAAAAATAAAATTCCAGTAAAATTAGCACTTGCTAAACTGTTAAGTAATAATAGTAGATATATTGATGATATTCTTGTTTGCAATTTGTTAAATTTTAATCAAGTTGCTAAACTTATTTACCCTAATTCTATTCCCCTCACACAATGTAACGTAAATTATAAAGTTGAAAATTTTCTTGATATAAATATAGAGATTGTTAATGAACAGTGCATACTTAAAGTATATCACAAAGTTGATGATTTTAATTTTAACGTAATAAACTTTCCTTTCCCTAGTAGTAATATCGATAGTAAAATAACTTATAATTGTTTTTATTCCCAATTAATAAGATTTTGTAAAATCTACACTAAAGTAGATGACTTTTGGGCTAGAGCTAGGTTACTATACAGACTCTTAGTGGACAGAGGTTTTGAGGCAAGTAAATTGTTCCATAAATGTAATCTTTTTAGGGTCAATTATTGTGACTGTATTCTAAAATTTGACATCAATAATTTTAATCAAGCATTTTTAACTTGAAGTTTCTTGTATAACCTCTGCTTACTTTTTGTCTGTATTTATTGTTTATCTTTTTCTTTTTCTATTATTATTATTATTATTAATATTGATGATTTTTTAAATTGATTGTTCTTGTTAAAAGAGTACTCTTTGTTTAAATCTGTTGTTACTTCATATTTTGTAATTATTTGTCTTTATATTATATGTATTCATTGTCGATAGTATCAATTGCTTA